>CM057457.1:259972500-260322500 GCA_016271365.2 Neoceratodus forsteri | reverse complement strand
CCTGTACCATCTCATTTGTCCTCCTCTGGATAGCCTCTACCTTGTCAATTTTCTTGTACAGGTTTGGCCTCCAGAACTGCATGCAGTACTCCAGGTGAGGCCTTACCAATGTTTTATACAATGGCATTACCATCTCCTGTTCTGCTGCTGGTGATACCCCTGCCTATACACCGCAGCATGGGTTCCACCATGCTGCAGCGACACAAAATTTGTTGACTTTCAGCACAGCAATGGCACAGCACCTCCAATTGGTGTTGTGCTGTCACTAAGAGACTTCAGGTGTTTTCTGTGGGGGCTTCACCCCATTTGAGGGCTCTGCCCCTGCACCCATAAGATTTCCAACTCTGAGTTGGAGTTGGTTCTGGGAGGGGGCCAACACCCCTGAGGCAACAGTGTGGGGAACCCGGGAAACCATCACAGTGAACTGCCGAAAATGTCGCTGTGATGGTCTTCATGGTATTCCCTTCGTTGTTGCCACGTGATACCCCCAGCATGTCATGGGCCCCCCCCCCGTAGCCTTTAGGTCATAAGAGATGATAACCCCTAAGTTCTTTTCCTCTTTAGTGACAGTCAACACCATCCCCCATCCTGTAGGTCTTCCCAGGGTTCCCTCTACCCAGATGCATTATTTTGCCCTTCTTAGCACTGAACCTCAGTTGTCACATCTCTGACTATCTTTCAAGTTTCTACAGATCCTTCCTCATTCGCTGTACCCTTCAGGAGTATCCACCCTGTTGCAGATCTTAGTATCATCTGCAGATAGACAGACCTTTCCTTCCAACCCCTCTGCAATGTCACTAATGAAGGCATTGAACAGGACAGGTTCCAGTACTGAACCCTATGGTACTCCACTGGTCACCCCTCTCTCCTTGGATTGGATCCCATTTGCCACCACCCTCTGCCCCCTGTCTGTCAGCCAGCTTTTAACCCAGTGTATCACCTTTTGTCCCATGCCTAGACTTCACATCTTGTTAACCAGCCTTTCATGTGGGATGGTGTAGAAGGCTTTGCTGAAATCTAGGTAGGTGACGTCTACCGCTCCTCCATGATTAACTTCCCTAGTCACCCAATCAAAAAAATCTATCAGATTTGTTTGACATGACTTCCCTGATGTGAATTCATGTTGCCCCAGATCCTGGACTCCACCGGATTCCAGGTGTACCACTATCCTTTCTTTCAACAGTGTCTCCATGATCTTCCCCACCACTGAGGTGAGGCTGACTGACCTGCAGTTCCCCGCCTCCTCCCTACTGCCACTTTTGTGCAGTGGTACTACCTGTGCCCTCCTCCATTCCTCTGGAACCACTCCTGTGATGAGTGACTTTGTGTACAGGGCCAACAGAGGTGCTACCAGTTCACTTCACAGCTCCCTTAATATCCTTGGGTGTACGCCATCTAGCGCCATAGCTTTATACACCTTCAGCTTTGTGAGTTCATCCAGAACTCTCTCCACTGTGAACGGACTGGCGTCCACTTCTTCCCCTCCATTGCCTTTGCCCACCAACTGCGGTCCTTGACCCTCCCACTCCTTAGTGAATACTGAGCAGAAGTATTTGTTCAGTATTTCTACCTTGTCTAGATCCCCCTTCTTACACTCTACTTCCTCCACTTTGAGCCTCACTATACCCCCCCAGTTTTCTTCTGTTGCTGATGAACCTATAAAATGTCTTGTCCCCTTTCTTCACAGTCTGTGCTAAACCCTCCTTTGATTGTGCCTTAGCTCTCCTTACAGCTTTATCTGCTTCCCTTAGACATTCAAGGTAAACCTCCTTGTCCTCTTCCCTTTGAGTCCCATTATATTTTCTGAAACTCAGTCTTTTAGTTTTTATTTTGTCTCCCACCTCTTTAGAGAACCTTTATCCACTATCCTAATGCATTGGTTTGTTACCTCCAATATGGCTTTCTTCAGTTTCCCTCATTGTTCTTCCACCCCCACTATTGCCCCTCCCTTCCCCAGGATTGCTCTTATACATCTGCTCATTTCCGTGAAATCCACCCTCCTCAAATCTAAAACTCTTGCCCTTGTGTGACTTAACTGAGTCCCTGTCTCCATGCTAAACCACACTGTGTGGTGGTCAGTGGACCCCAGCTGCCCTTCCACCTGTGCTCCTTTCACTCTGTTCCCATTGGTCAACACCAGGTCCAGAATCGACTTGTTTGACTCATGCACCAACTGCCTGAGACCTGCCTGTAAGGATTCTAGATTGATGTGTTTCTGGCTGAGGCAGCTGCCTGGGTGGTCCAATCTACGTCCGGCATATTGAAATCCCCTAGTAGCAGGATTTCACCTTTAGCTGCGATGTTGTGTATGTCCTCCACTAGTTCCCTGTCTAACACCTCCCTCTGTGGCAAAGGTCTGTAGTTCACCCCTGTTCAAATTGCTGTGCCATTACCCGACTCAAGGCTGACCCACATTGCCTCAGCCTCCCCCAGTCTTCCCTGAACTCCTGTGGCCTTTATACCATCTCTGATGTACAGGGCCACACACCCCCACCCTTCCTACCCATTCTATCCCTCCTGAACAGTGTATAACCTGGTACATTGACATCCCAGCCATGATTAGTAGAGTACCATGTCTCTGTTACTGCTGCTATGTCAAGGTCTGCATACGTCAACAAGGCTTCCAGGTCTGGGACCTTATTTCCCATGCTCTGGGCATTTGTTAACATGATCTTCCATTGTTTATAGTCTGCCCTCCCTCTGTTCCCATTTTCACTCTCTTGCCTCTCCCCCACGCCTCGGTTTCCCCTCCTATGTGCTCTGCTCCCCCATACTTCCCCTTATACACTCTTTGCCTGCAATTCCCTCTCTGCCTGATTCAGCTGTTACTGTTGTCCTCTTATGTTCCTGCCTGTTCCATCAGGGGGTGTTCCTAAGCCTTCTGATCCTCCTGGCTCTCCCTCTTTGGCCAGTTTAAATGCTCACTGCTAAAGCATTTAAACTACTCACTTAGGACTGAGGTCCCCTTCTCGGATAGACACAGGCCATCCTCCTTATATAAGCCCGCATCAGCCCAGGTCAGGCCCCAGTCCCCCATGAATCCAGAACCCTCCCTCCTACACCAATCCTTCAACTATGAGTTGAAGGTCTGGTTGTGGTGTGCCCTAGCTTCTCTTGTGCCCTGGACAGATAGCACCTCTAAGAATGTGACAGAGTGTGCTGCCCATTTCAGGCTTCTCCCCAGCTTCCTGAAGTCCTCCTGGACCCTAGCTAACTCCACCCTTCTCCCCGCCAGGTCACTGGTCCCTAGGTGTACAATGACATTCAGCTCCTCCCTCCTAGCTATTGCCCTAGCGATCATATGGATCTGCTTCCCATCCCTCCATGCAGTGCTTTCTGGGAGGCTCTTTTCCTCACTCTTCCCCCCTGCTAAGTGTCCCTAACTCTATTCCACAGACAATGGAGTCCCCCACTAGGAGAAGCTTCTCCCTCCTCTATGGTCGACTGCTCCCTTTCCCTGGATCTCCATCCTGGAAGACCCACCCATCCTCCCTGGTCACAGCTGTGTGTGCCTGTGTGTGGCTTTCTCATTTTATTTATTTATTTATTTGAACATCAGTTTACAACCTTTGAGCCAGAGGCTCATTTCCAAAGTTACCTTGTCACATTGATACAAATACATTACACTACAGGCTCATTGTTACATCACACATTCATTCCTCCAACACAGTGTAGGAGTTACTAAGCTAAATTGGCTGGGGGATGTGCTTCAGACCCCCCTCACCCTCCCTGAGCCCACTGTGGTCCAGTCACTCTTCTACCTGGGCAACGTTTGAGGTTCAGGCTGGGGACCTGGTGATCTCTGGGTAGGGGTGGACACTGCCTGTAGCCTGGCCACTTCCACTCAGAGACAAGCAACATCCTTCCTCAGCCCAGAAAGGTGCTTGCAGATAGGGCAGCATTGCAGCCTCCAGAACATCTCCCTGAAGACCGCTGCTCCACACCCAGTGCACTGCACCACTCCCATCGTGTCTGTTTTCCTTCTCAATCGACTGCCTGCTTATCCCTCCTTAATCTACTTCCTGCTTATGCCGCCTATTTGTTATTTCCCAAATTGTTTTTCCTTTTTATTTATTTTTTACTTCTTGTTTAGATGAAGAGTATTGCAGGGACCTTTGGGATCTACCCTATAAATGTAGGTCAAGTCTCAGAGTGGATGGGTCATGGGGTGAGTGGGCAGGCCTACATTGTAGGCTGTGTCCTAAAACAATCAGCTAAGGAGTTCTCTGGCAGAGACTTCTCACTCCTTTCCCCTTGCTCATCTGGGTGGGATGCAGGCTACTCCCTCTCCATCTGCCTGCTTCTCTTTAGTGCAGCTCCTGTCCGTTGAACCAGATTTAAAGCTCCTGGTTCAAACTTTCAAAAATGCTGACATCACCGCAGCCTATCTCCCCTGATTGGACACTGCTGCTCCTGCATCAGGAGGAGACATGCCTGCACTGTGCAGACAAAAACAGCAAAAGGTCTGAAAATCCAAATAATATCATCATCCCCAAATAAAACCTAGCAACACAAGTATTACCCACAGATCAAGATAGTACTACATTTAAAACCTGTACTTTACTTTTTCATTCAGCCCTTGGTCCAGTGAAATCCTCTCGTCCCACTGACCTAATAATTGGAAAACATAACATGAGGGGAAAACTAACCTAAGGTAGGAATGTTATTACTGTGATAACCTGTGGGGGAGCCCATTGAAGATGATGGGTTTGAGAGACTTCATGCAGGACCAATCATGGACCGGATCCCTTATAGGGCTCAGAGTCCTTTTGGGGTTCCTCCTACTCTTGGGTGGTCATTGTACTGGTTCTATGTGATAACGGTGAGTGCTGAATGGCGACCCGTGTTATCGCGACATTAGGGCACCGAAAACAATTTTGCCACCCTGACATCCTTGGCGCATGGGAGAACCGTGCCAGGGACTCAATGTTCTTTTGCTTTCCGGTGGGGAAGCTTCCCCATGGGAAAACCGCCACCACGCACCCCTACTAATAGATTCTCAACTCCAGGGGGTGCATGTCAGAGGTAAAAGCAAAATAAACACAAATTTTCGGGCGGACCATAACAAAATGCAGTAGCACCCGGACGTCCAGACCAGAACCCAGTACCCCATGTGCATAGCGGAGGCTAACCCCCAAAGCCATGGTGCAGCTTAGCAGCTGACCACAGCGCCACCCCTACATCCCTCCACCCTTCCCAGCCCACACCGCCGTGTTTCCGCCTCCCCCGCACACGCAGTATATTTAGCTACATCCTGTCACTGCAATCACCCACCCCCCACATACGGTCACCCTAACCCCCCATCGCCATTTGGGCTTTTGCTCACATCGTGTCACCATTTTGGATGGTGCCTTAATTCAGGCTCCCACCTCATTTGTTACCATTGTACCCACCTGAGTATTATGGTAACCCCTGATCCCATCCTGCCTGTGTCAGGGAGTTGGGATGAGAGTATCCAGAGGAGGCAGGCATTTGCTTCCTCACAGTTGGAAGTTACAAGATGTAAAGTTGATGTTATTCTAGGATTTTACCTACTTCACATTTTTATGTATCTTATTGTGTATATAGTTAACTCCAACCAAAGCTGGAAAAAAAGGTTGGAAAGTCTAACAGTTAAATTGATTAGTTTGAGTAAGTTAAAAAGACACAGGAGACAAGACACATGTAATAACAAAACTTTAATAGAAAAGAGGAGTGTTGAACAGAGGGCCCACTGGTCACCCGATGGTGGGCTTTCACTTGACCTGTTTCATCAGAGTCCACAGAGTTGCTTGCAGAGGATGTATGGACACTGTGCTGGGGATGATGAGAGGCATTACTGTAGCTCGAAGCGATGGGACCTACGGTTCTTGGATGTTTCCAGCCTACAAGACTTTAAAAAAGAGAAGGTGTTAACCCTGGCATTTAATATAGCTAAGTGGTATATTAAGATTAATAAATGATGACACACCCAGTTACAATATATTCTCAAAATATAAATGGATTCTACAGTCCTATTAAGCATGCTTGGCTAATGCAACACTTAAAGAGACAAAAAGCAGAAGTCCTCTTTACAGGAGACTCATTTTCCTGATCTGGAGCACCAGAAACTTAGATGGGGCAGCAGATATGTGGTTTATGCCCTAGGGGACGGAAAAGAGGGGTAACCATCTTAATACCATCAACCACACAGATGGAAGTGAGGGAGGTACATAGGGATGGGTAGGGATGTTATGTAATTATCCAAGGTAGATTATATTCCAGAGAGGTGACCCTAGTGAATGTTTACCTTCCACCCCAAACAAAACTGCCAGTCCTGAGACATGTTTTAGCTGAAATTTTGGACCACCTTAAAGGTCAACTGATTTTGGGAGGCAACTTAAACATTATAATGCAACCCAATTTGGACTCCTCTAATCTGAGAATTCAGCGGAAATCTAATATAGCTAAATACCTCAAGGTACAGTTGGAACATCTGGGATTTACGGATATTTGGCGGAAGCTTTTTCCCTCCTCACTGGGGTACACCTACCAGTCTGGTAGATTTCACACCTATTCCAGTCTGGATTAGTTTATTACAGCCTGCGAGCATCTAACTGTGGTTTGTGATATTACTATCCTTCCCAAAATACTGTCGGATCACCATCCCATTTTATTAAAACTTGAGCTAGGTAAACAATCTAAAAATATACTTTGGAGACTGAATCCCCTAATTTTAAAAGATAAAAACTTTTGTTGAAAAAGTGAAAGATAGACTTGCACAATTTTTCAGGGAGAATGCTTCTTCAGATACTTCAGAGGCTAGTCGCTGGGATGCCATGAAGGCAACTATTAGGGGGGAGATTATTTCATATACATCACATAGAAAGAAAAAAACAAGAGGGTGAATATAGGGAATTAATGACTCTTCTCCAAAACTACCAACTAATGTATACGGAAGGGGGCAGTGACCTCCAAATAAAAATTCGGGACATGAAAGCAGCACTTCAGGGAATACTTTATACCTGGATTCAGCAATCTCTGACCTACTTGAAACTATCGGAATATGAAGGAGAGGCAAGGGGTATGAGAAGGCTAGCTTGTAAATTATGGGCCCAAAAAAAAGCAGCCACAATACTTCAAATTAAAAACCACTTTTAGGGAGGATGATATACGCCAGATCTTTGCAAGTTATTATAGCAATTTATATAAGCAGGAAAACCATACCACCCTCGAGCAGAGATAAAGCTTCCTAGGGCAATTGAAGCTCCCATCCTTATCGGAAACACAAGCCCAACAGCTGGTGGCCCCTATAGCTATGGAGGAAATTGCCACTGCCCTTAAGAACCAGGCCACTAACTGAAGCCCTAGGCCAGATGGCTTCTCTAGTGAATGGCATAAATGTTTCCATGTAGAACTGCTCCCTAGACTCCACCCGCTGTTTAAGGAGCTAGTTGAAGGAGCCCCCCACCACCATCATGGGATTTTGCCATGATTACGGCCATACCTAAACCACATAAAAGCAAAATTGAACCATCATCCTATCACCCTATTTCCTTATTAAATAATGATTATAAAATGTATATGGCCATTTGGGTGGGGAGACTGGAACACACCCTCCCAATAATGATGTATCCAGATCAGGTGGGGTTCATAAAAAAATGAAGCACGACAGATAATATACGAAAAACCTTAATATTAATAGAATATATACAACAACGACAAATCCCTGCAGCTTTTCTTAGTTTAGACATGGACAATGCGTTTGACAGGGTGTCTTGGAATTTTCTCTGGGACACGCTGTGGGTGTTTCAATTCCCGGAGACCTTAATCACCTGTCTCAAGCTTATCTATAGGATGCCCAAAGCTTATGTCCGTATCAATGGTGGTATTTCCTCCCCTTCCCACTTTCCCAGGGTACCCGACAGGGATGCCCATTATCCCCACTACTCTTTGCAGTATACATAGAGCTCTTAGCACCTGCCCTGAGATCAGCCTCAGACCTAGAGGGTGTACCATATCACTAGGGTGAATATAGGCTCAGTCTACTTGCTGATGACCTCCTCTTGTCCCTGTTTTCACCAACTCAATCAATCCCAGTGGAGTGGCAAATATTAAAGCAGTTTGAGCAAGTAGCAGGATTTAAATTAAACATTACAAAAACCATGGTGCTTTTGTATAATTACTCCCCCCCCCCCGGAAACAAGCCCTCCCACTAAAATGGAGATCCACTAAAACAAAGTACCTGGGAATTCACATCCCTCTGGATTTGGGAGTCCTAGATATATTGAATTATGAACCAGTAACTAAGATGATTCAGAAGGACTTAAAGAAATGAGGGAAGTTAACACTTACCTTTTTTCCAAAGAATAGAAATAATTTGTATGAATGTCCTCCCCAGCCTGCTATACTTATTTCAGAATATCCCCTACTTCCCATCTACATTTCTTTTCCGATCTTGGGATACCATGATCTCTGGCTTTATCTGGGGACATAGTATGCAGATAAGGCTGATTTTTATTAAAATTATCCTTAAAACAGGATGGAACAAATTTGCCAGATCTGCACCTATATGCAGAGGCAGCTTTTCTACGCTTACACTTGTTATGGATATCCCAAAGCTATGTAGCACAGTGGAAGACATTGGAGTTTCACACTAATGATCTTAATGATATTAAAAGGATACTCTTTTCCTCTCCAGGGCAAGCTTTACCCCTGAAGGACTTTTCCAGCATAATGGCACAGGTGTTAAAAATATGGTTTAGGGTCCGTAGATCCAAGGCCTTCCTTTGTTCATATGAATACTGTAAGATTCTTTTGGAAGATTACTTATTTCTTCTGTCTAAGTCTGACTTGACTTTTGCCAAATGGCGCCGTCTTGGTCTGGATCACGTATTCCAATTTTTAGGGTGCTCTGGGGTTCTGACATTCAAAGAGTTATCTCTTAAATACAACATCCCGAGCTCTGATTTATTTAGATATTTCCAAGTTAGAAATGATATTTTACGGAGTAGGGTGATCCAGGCTAGGACTGCATGTCCAACCCCTCCCCTGCTTAAGTTATACATGGATCATTTCCAGGGGAACCACTGGGATCACCTTATAGGGTCTCTGTATAAAATCATGAGCGACTTAACTTCTGAGTCTACAGACTCAGTTAGGCAGAGTTGGAACAAGGACCTTGGCCTTGAAGTCTCAGGGAAACAATGGGAGGATTCAGCCCAAGCAGTGGTAAAGATTACTTCTGCAAATGTGTGGAAGGAATTTTCCTGGAAGTGCCACTATAGATATTTTAGATCACCTGCTAGGTTAATTAAATACCTGCCGGAGAATTATGGGAAGTGTTGAAGAGTTTGTGGGTGTGCTTTAGCTGATCTAGGCCACATTATGTGGGAATGCCCTATCCTCATGCCATTTTGGAAGTATTTACAAAAAGATATGTCAGAGAATATGGGGGATCAGTTGATCTCACAGTGGAATTGTTATTACTACATATATATCCTGAACATGCCCCGCCCTGGACCAGAACATTGCTGCCCGTCTACCTACTAGGTGCTAAAAAAGCCATTGCAAGATGTTGGATGACTCATAGGGTTCCCATGATACAGGAATATAGAGGGATCCTGGTAAACATTCACAAAATGGAAAGTCTAGTAGCCAAAATGAAGGATCAGGAACAACAATTTCGAACTAGATGGCAAAGATGGATTATTCACCAAATGGCGGTAGATCAGGACTTTTGTCCTTGAATACAAGAAATAATAGTTCCAAGATGGAGAGGTGGGGGGAATATAGGCCTGAGATTTATAAATTGTATCCCTTATTGTTCATACAAAGGTACCTCACTTATTTTATTTGTTAAACGTGGACTGTGTAAATGCACTTGCAACCAGAATGAAAGTCTATGTATCTCCTGTGTCCTTATGCCAAAAATATAATAAAAAGAAATAAAAAAAAAAAAAAAAAGAAACGTCCCCTGTATACTAGTACCCGTCCCTTTCCGCCCATTCTGTTCAGCGCCGCTCTGTTCAGGCGAGCCACCCGAGATCAGTACCTCCTCCTTCTCTGGCCCCAAGTGCCTATCTCTGTGTCTCCTGCTTCTCAATGGGTTTGGACACTGAGATGTCTGGCAGTGGCTCCTCACTCCTCTCCCCACGCTCGTCTGGCTGGGATGCCAGCTACTCCCTCTCCACCTGCCTGCTTCTCACTATAAATCTGTTATAAATGTTATAATCTTCTTTATCATACTTTTCACTACTGCCAAAAAGGCAATTACATAACGCTAGTTATCCCCTACCCCTCCTGATATAGACCAGTGGAGAGACCTCTCATGAGTTAGGTTCATCAGTTAGAAAAAGTAACTTATAAACTGCGACATCAGCTCAACTCCTTTAATAATAGGTGAACAGGATGGATAATTCACATGATGGTTCAGTGTACTGATTTTGTACTGTGTTAGTGGCAAATACTGTAATTAATATATAGCTGGTTTTATACTTTATTCTTGAACTCTACAAAATAAAGTATTAATGACCCTAGTCTGTGGAAAGGTTATGTTTCATAGTTGTATATTTCCTTTTTTATTTTTCTTATTAACATGTAGACAACCCACTGCTGTAATTCCTGATTTTATTTATTTTCCCTTGTTACTGGAAAATATTTACTACATGCTGAAACAGATTGTTTTATTGTTGCAGTTTTTTACCACTGTTGTAATGATGTCTGATTATTTTATCTATAATATGGGAAAAAGAAAGTTTAAAAATAAAAAAAAAGAAAGGCAGCATTTGCCAGGTTGGGAGGGGGGCTAGTGGGTGCATTAGCTCTGTTAATCTAAGAGCTTCACAAAGGGCATGTATTATCTGCTTTATTGGATTGCCAGTCCTGCTTTAAAGTCCCCTAAAAGTATTGACTCATTAGAACGTGAACTTACCAGGGAAGAGATATAGTTCAGCAGTTCTAGTCCACCTTTTGGTGGTTTATAGCAACCTGTAACATTAATGAATTCAGCTTCTGATATTTTTACTGCCAGGCATTTAAATTCATTGGGTTTTAGTGGGAGCTAATTTGAGTTGCGTTGAGTTTGTTACTGATATAAAGAACAATACTACCTCCTCTGGCTGATCTGTCTAGGCAAAAGTGATTATAGGTAGGTTTGGATATTTGATTTTGTGATACCGAGTCATTTAACCATGTTTCAGTAATAAAGATTACATCTGGCTTTGTATGGACAACCCATGCCTTTACTTATTTGTTTATTTATTTATTTATTTACTTATTTAATATTTCGGAGAGACCTTTGCGCATGAGCTCTTTTACAAATATTCCACGTCAGGGTGGACAAAATAGGATAATACACATACAGTGGTTACAGATGTCTGCTCATTGGCATTCCACAGCAATTACATGAGAGTTAAATAAATTGGAGAACAAACAGAGTAATTATAACAGAGTAGAAGCTATTTCAGAAAATGATTGTTTGCACCAGTTAGCCCCCTCCCTAGTGACCTCTGAAATCCGTTGTTAGACTAAAGTTGAGAAGACTGTACAGGGCTTAACATTTATTCAAGATGGCAATGGGCTGGGTGTCAGTAAAACAAGAGGGCAGGGTTTGAACTTACCCGCAGAGGGGGAGAGGTGGGGGATGGTGGGTCGGTGCACTGTGGGTGGGGGCAACTCCAATAGGGCCTTGTCGAGTAGGGTGTGGTAGGGGAATAGGGAGAGGCATTATCTATGTGCAGTTTACAGCTGATCGAATAGCTTACTTACACTCTAGGCTGGGCTGGAAAAGGAGGCAGGGTTCTCTAAGAAGCCCCACTTGGGTGGTACCTAGGTTGAGAGCCTAAAACTTCCAAGTAGTGCCTGAGCAGCAGGTACACTTTGCGCATGACATGAGATGCTGTTTGAGGCCTGCTTTGAATTGAGATATGCTGTTTGTGTGTAGTTTCTTAGGGAGTTCATTTATCCAGTAGGGGGCCCGGCAAGCGAAAGTGTACTGCCCTAGTGAGGTTTGGTGGAATGGGATAGACAATGCTCCATTCTTCTTCCCTCTGGTGATGTGAGGTTTGGGAGAAGCCTCAAGCAGGTTACATACACAGGGTGGGTTTTTTCCAAGGAGTGCCTTCTTTGCCAGGAGGCAAGTTTGGTATTTGATCCTGTCTTTTAGGTTGAGCCAGTTTGTATGCTCATATATGGTACAGGTATGAGTGTATTGATCTGCACACAGGGTGAGGTGGCATGCCTTATTCAGTGAGATTTGGACCATTTTGAGTACTGTATCAGAGGCGGCACCATACACCACCAGCCCGTAGTTAATCATGGAGAGTATGGAGCTGGAGACAGAGGTTCGGAGTGCTTCTGGGGTGAGGGATTTTTTATGCCTATAGAGGACCCTGATCTTTGTGTTTACCACTCTGACAAGGGAGTCTATATGGTGCGTGTAAGTGAGTTAGTCATCAATGATGACCCCAAGGTACTTGAACAAGTATACCTGCTCAATCTGCTCACCAGCCTTATTAGTGATTTTGAGGGAACCGTGCCTCCGCTTATGGTGAGGGCTAGATAGAAGCATGGCCTTGGTTTTCTTGTAATTTAGTAGCAGCTTTTGCCTACTGAACCAGTCCTTGAGTTTATTGAAGGAGTTCACTAGTTCTGTTTGTATGGCTGCATGGGAGGTGTTGCTGCTTAGCAGTATGGCATCGTCTGCATATAAGATATGTTTAGTGTTGCAGGCCATGGGTAGTTCATTTACAAATAGGCTGAAAAGTAGGGGCCCTAGAATTGATCCTTGAGGGACTCCTAGGAGTACATCTTTGGAGCTGGATAATGTCTGCCCAATTTTGACTTGCTGGCTCCTGTGTGTAAGATAGTCATTGAACCAATTCAGGGTGTTTGGTGCTACACCCAATCTTTGGAGCTGGAGTAGTAGTAGTGGGTGGTTTACGGTGTCAAAAGCTTTGGTGAGGTCAATGAAGATGCACCCCACCAATTTTCCTTCATCAAGCGCCTTGTGTGCAAAGTTGGAGTATTCCAACAATGCTGTGGTGGTGCTGTGTTTTTGCCTGAAACCGTGTTGGTTTGGGCAGAGCAGATTGTACTTGTTGAGGTATTCTGTGAGTTGACTTGCCACGATTTTTTCCACTGCTTTAGATAGAGGGGAGAGGATAGATATAGGCGTGTAGTTAGCTACCATTATCTTATCACCATTCTTATGCACTGGCGTCACCAGGGCTTGTTTCCATACCTCAGGAAACTGAGCTAGAGCTAGGGATTTATTAAATAGTATTGTTATGGGCATGATCATAACGTTGAGTGTGAGGGATAGTATCTTCATGTCTATCCCGTCATTTCCCTTGTCTGGTTTAGCCTAGGACTCCCCTGACCACCGTTTGGACCTCCTGCGCCATCACCTTCTTAAAGTAGAAGGCTGGGTGGTTAGTGGTGGGAAGGCTGGCACTGCCTAGGTCATCCGCAGGCAGAAGGTAGTCTGGCGGCAACACTAGGGACAGGTCTGTAAAGGCTTGGTTAAAGGCATCAGCTATGGCTAGCAGATCTGAGGAGGGCGAGCTATTTATATTGAGCATCTTGGGGTGCTGCTTCTGGTCTTTACCAAGGATGTACTTAATGTTGTCCCAAAACCGCTTTCCATCACCCTATGAGTTGTTAAGCTGGGTCTTATGGAAGTTAGCCTTTGTGAGCCTGATGAGCTTGGTACAGCGATTTATGGCAGTTTTGTAGCACTGTAGGTCATGCTTGGTCCCAGAGTTTAAGGCTTTTTCCCACAGGCAGTCCCTCTCCTTTAGGAGGGAGAGGAGCTTGTCATCAATCCAGCCACTGACTTCCCCCCGAATTTTCCATTTTGTGCGAGGTGCATAGATATCACAAATGGAATTGAAACCCTCAGTGAGAAAGCTAAGGGCTTAGTCCAGTGTAGGTGCCTTGCTTATAAGGGACCAGTTGTGGGCACACAGGGCCAGTTTGAGGGATCTAAGTTTGCCTTTTGGCAGAACCCTGCTCTCTATGAGGCGGGGTGGGCATTTGGCAAGTTTAGTGTCCATATAAAGGAGATTGGGGAATGGTCACTCAGCATGTCCAGGAGAACCCTGATTTTGAGAATCGAGTCAGTGAGCTAGCTAAGGCCCAGTCAATGAGAGTGCTGGTATCAGCCTTGTAGTTCTGCTTGGTGGAGTGTGTTACAAGTTGCGTGAGATTCTGTGAGGAAATTAGGTCTCTGGAGGGTACCACCTCCTTACATAACCAGTTAATGTCAAAGTCACCAGTCAAGATGAGTTCAGAGCCCTTTATGAGAGCGCTGATTTCTTCCATAACAAGAGGAAGGCCTTCCTTAGCTTTATCCCTTCAAGATTTTTTTAGCAAACTACAGACATCTAATAATTTGGGATGGGAACTCTGCAGGGGAGTAGTTTGCAGTAGGTAGGCCAGGGTTGACCTCGACTCTGCCTGAGCAAATTAAAAGTAGCAGGATCAATCTTTCTCACATTTTTAACCTAACGCAAAGATTTCGTTTCCTAGATATAGTTTTCTAGGGGACACGCAAGGAATGATAGAGAGTCTTGTTAAGATTATATTCTTTTTTTTTTTTTACTATTTAGTATACTTTATTAACAGTTTTAAAGCAAACAGTACATACAGTACATCTCACAGTAGCATTAAATATGTCAGACTGGGAACTCTACCAAACCCCTCCTACCCTCCTCTACCCCTACTCAATCAACAGTCCTTTACATTATTAAACTGTCAAAATCTCCCTCCCCCCAGATAATTCACGCCCCCTTCCCCTTGGATCAGATGGATTAAGATAAAACAGTATGTCTCCTGCTGCAGAACATATTATAATAATTTGCTTGAGCATATTTTGTCACATAGTTTCTTCGTATATGGGAGTTGAACTACTAATCTTCTAAAAATCCTTATACCTGTCAGCTAAAAACAGTGAAAACTGCTCCCACCTACTGTTGAAGTTATTTAGCGTATGGAACTGTAAGGCTATTGCCTTTTCTGCAATAAAAGCTGTATGCAATTCTTGTATCCATTCTCTAAAAGTGGGTAAAGCATCCTTGATCCAATACCTCATGATTAGGAGCAGTGTCACCACAGAAGTAAGAGTCATATAATATTTATGTGTCTGAGAAGGTATGGCTGAGAGGTTGCCAAGTACACATGTTTCAATATTGAAGTTGTCTCTCCCTTCAAATAAGGGGTTCAAAAATGTTTTTGTTTGTTGCCAGAAATGTTGGGTTTTGGGGCAAGTCCATATCAGACGTATAAGAGAGCTGGGTTCTCAATGACATTTTTGGCACAAAATACTTTGTTTCTTGTTCATAAAATGTAGTTTAATTGGTGTGTAATACAAATTGTGGAACACATTAAATCTGATCAGATGAAACTGGTCTTGTTTTACTAATCTATAATTACTTCTCCAGATTGACTCCCAGGTAGAAGTGTCATAGGGAAGGTCTGCAGTCTGTTGCTAGTAAAGTACCATCGGGGAGAGGTTATCCCCAGCCCTTTTGGACAACAGTTTATAAAGTTGCGCTATGGGTTTTGGCTGAGTGGCCAGTTTAAAAAGATCCTTGAAAACACTGAAGCCTGTACAGACCAAGGTGGATGTCCGAGAGCTGCACTGACACATTGTTTAATCTGCAGGTATTTGAAAAAAAGAATCTCCATCAGTTGGAAAGCTTACTGGAGGTCCTTGGGGGGGACAATTTAGTGATCCTTAACCAAATTTGAGAGCTCAGCTTCTTTTAAATTTTTCCAGTATGCTGTAGTAATAGTCCTATTTCCTAGCTGAATGTTCAAGTTATAAAATAGAGGCTGGCCTAAGTCTCGCCTAGTATCCAATTTGAAGCAGGTACAATTCCATATGAGCATCTATTGTCCATGCTAGTGGAGTATGCTTCCAGGACTGAGGTATTTTATTAGGTGGGGTGTAGAGCAGTGAGGTTAAGGAAATATTATATGAGAGGGCAATTTGTCTCTCTGTCCTAAACCATGCCAAGCTAGGTGGAACACATTCCCGAGGGGTCAGCCATTGAATATATTTACAGCTCTGAAAAGCCAAGTAATATAGAAAGAGATGGGGAATGCCAAGCCCCCCCACCAACCAGTTTTATAGCCCTTCTGGGTCTTTTATCTTTCCATAGGAAGGCAGACCAAATAGAGTCTATCTTTTTAAACCACAATTTAGGGAGAGCTAAGTTCAACATAGAGAGGGGATACATTAGCTTAGGGAAAATAACCATCTTAATTAAATTGACTCTTCCCCATAGGGATAAGGGCAAAGTTTGCCACCTCTTCAAGTTTTGCTGCATCTGTGTTACTATGGGGTCTATGTTAAGAGATCTTAACTTACTAATGTCTTGGGTGAGTTCTATGCCTAGAAAGGTAAGTGAGCTTGAGGCCCATTTCAAACCCATCCCTTCCACCTCTCTCTTGGTGCAAGAGGGTGTCAAAGATAGTACCGTTGTTTTGTGGTGATTGAGCTTGTAGCCTGACAGTAAGCTAAAATCATCTATTATTTTCAGCACTGCCTGTATGGAATCTTGCCGCAAGGAGAGGTGCAAGAGAATGTTGTTCACAAACATTGAAAGTTTACAGGTGTCTGGGCTGATGTTTATTCCTCTAAATTTCCCCTGTCATATTAATTTTTCTAGCCAAAGGCTCAATATATAAATTAAAGAGCATAGGGGATAGGGGGTAACTCTGTCTGGTACCTCTTGTCAACCTAAAACTGTTAGAAATAGCCCCATTACATGCAATTCTTGCAGAAGGAGCTGCGTATAGCACTGCAATCCATTGAATGTATTCTTGGGGTATTCCGTATCTAGGTAGAAGGTCAAATAAATACAACCAACTGACTCTATCAAATGCCTTTTCCACGTCAAGAGATACCAACACTTTGTCTGTATTGGCCTCTCCCGATGTGGAAAGCAGATGACAAATTTTCTGAAAGTGATCACTAGAGTGTCTCCCCGAGATACATCCTACTTAATCAGGCCCTATCAGATTATCCCATACTTTTTTAAGATGGAAAGCTAATATGCTGGCTAATAACTTGATCTTAATATTCAATAGTGAAATCGGACTGTAGTTGTCTGGATTAATTGGGTCTTTCCCCGGCTTGGGTAGGACCACAATCCTGGCTTCAAACAATGCCAACACTTTGACAGGAGCCGAGTTTGTGTAATTAAATAAATATCTGTAAATAGGGTGTCAGCTTCTCTTTGAGAAATTTATAAAAAGCTGGAGGATATCCGTCGGGGCCAGGTGCCTTATCCACTGGCAGCCTATCGAGTGTCTCCATAATCTCCTGAAGAGTGACATCCCCTATTAATTCAGAGTTTTGGGCAACTGTGAGTCTTGGCAACTGGACATCACTTAAAAAAAAAAAGCATGAGTTTGGTATCATAATCTGGTTCTGCATGGGGAGCAGTGTATAGGTCTGCATAATAATTTTGAAAAATTTTAACAATTCCCTCTGGGTCTGAGGTTAACCTCCCTGTGTCTCTATCCTGCAGTGCAGTTACCCACCTAGCCTCCATTTGCTGTTTTATTTTATTTGCCAGCAATTTTTCTGATTTTTTGCCTTGCCCAATATATGTCACCTTCCACTTAGCTGTAGCCCTCAAAGTAATATTTGAATTGTATGCTGCGTACTTTGCCCTTAAGGAATATAGTTCCACCCAACTTCTCTCATCGGATACTTGACTTAAGTGGGTCTCTAGTTATCTTATACGAGCAAAAATTCTTCCACCTCTTAACTTTTTCCGTTTCCTATTGGTAGCAAGTCTGATGAATTATCCTCACCATGTTGCTTTAAGAGCACCCCATGAAATATCTTTCTTCAAAATAGAATTCTGGTTGGAATCCCAGGAGTCCCTAATAAAGGTTCTCATGTGTTTCACTGTCTCTTCTTCTGACAACATTTGGATATTTAGTGACCATGATTTGAGAGCTCGCTGAATGGGTGGAAATCTTAGTTTAATCCAAATAGATCAATGGTTAGAGAGCACCCTGGGATAAATCCCAGTGTCCTCAACTTCATGTAATGTAGTTGAACTGAGGAGAAAATAGTCAATCTGAGAGTGAGCCTTGTGGGGAGGAGAATAAAATGTGAAATCTAGCACTTGAGGATGAAGAAGCCTCCAAGGATCTGTAAGGCCAGAGTCATTCATTAATTCTCATAGAGCCCACTGAGCTGGGGAAAGGCCAGCTTTCTTGGGGTATGTTCTATCTAGGTCATTTGCAAAAACTAAGTTCCAATCCCCCCCAAGAGACAAGGGATATTAGGAACTAAGGCTATAATGGTGGCCAAAGGGGGAAAAATAGAGGGAGTGTCAGTGTTTGGACCATATATAGAACCAAGGAGCAGTTCTATTCCTGCTAGATTCCCATGTGTTAGGATATACCGCCTATCTGAATCATGCCAGGATTTAATTTCCCTAAATGGGACGTTTCTTTGTATGAGTATTGCCACCCATCCCCGTCTTTCACTGTTACCAGCCCCGAGCACTTGACCAACCCAAAGCTTCTGTAATTTCACTAATTGGTTAATGGTAATGTGTGTCTCCTGAATCATCACAATATGTGGATGATATCTATTAAGATGCCGTAAAATAGTGTACTTTTTAGAATTGTCTTTCCCCACCTTTGATGTTCCATGACATTATATTCCAACTTCTCATGAAACTACCATCCTTATGGCCAGTAATACACAAATGTCCTGCCTATTCACCTCATTCAAATTATAAATCCCTCAAAAATTGGCACATTCTTCTCCCTTTCCCAGTTATCCCCCCATGAAACCCACCCTCCTTCGATAGAACCTCACCAAACTCCCCTCTTTCCTCTTAAATTCCCTATAATGACACAGACCAGTAGCCTATTCCTACACATTCTGGCCATCATGCCCTCATGGGAGCAGCTCCCGGCACATCCTAAAAGTGTCCAAAAAGGACTTCAAATATTCTACTAACACTACATCAACATAACCCTTCACTGCCACACTGGGCTTGTAAATGAAGGAGAACATTACAGTTTGCAACCTCAGTACCAGTTATGGTAACCTAATAAACTTGTATAAGGGCTGAGCAATCATTATGTGTCCTAACAACATTATAAATTAGCCCATTTTTCCTATTAAGGTAATGAATATGTCTTCCTGTCATTCTTCTTAGGATAACAAAATGAGAGCTGTTGATTTGGTATTAAACCTTCAAAGTCTATAACCTCACTAAACAACATATAACACTTAAACACTTTAACAGTGATGAACAACATGAGAGACATTCAGGAGAAAAATTGAGAAAAAACAAACAAACAAATTAAGTAAAGAGCCAAAGATTGTCCAATAGTTCATCCCACCAATCTAGAGGTCTCTAAGGTTTCTGGAGATTGAGACATCTCTTAAAGTACAAATCAGACAGTAGATGGCGCTCTTGCCTTGATCCGTATTAGTATGGCAGGCTATAGAATTAGAGGTCGCAGAGCCAATATATGCATAAACAAACCCACTCTATGACTCCATGGTCTTGAGCATCGCAGCAGCTTGCAATCGACAATTTACGCTGTGAATTCACAGTAAGTGAAAGTCTTTTATACGAGGATAACTTCTGAACAGAATTTTAGTATTAACATCTAGAGTGCTTGCAGTGATTAACTGAGAAGTGGAGACAAACATAAAAGTACCTTTCCATGAAAGTTCAGTCTCCCTTCCCGAAGAGTTCAGAAAGCCTTAAGCTTAAGTCTGTAGCAGCCTGGTTTGCAGTCTCATAGCGTTGGGTTCCAGAAGACAGCGAAACCTCCAATCTCACAGGGAATAACATCCTGTGTTTCATTTTAGCAGCCCACAGTTTGGTCTGAAGTGGGCAATAGGCGGCCCTATCTTGTCTGACCTTAAACGTTTGATCAGGGACCAGTCTCAATCTCTTGCCCTCCTACTCTATCTTCTCTGTGTTTCTTGCAGCTTTGAGTATATGATCTCTGTCGAGATAGTTTAAAACTTTGAAGATGATGGGACGGGGTAATTGATCCGAGGAAGGCTTGGGTCTGATCGATCTATGTGCCCACTTGATCACATACGTAGAGCCATTTGGTGAGGGGCCTGCAATATGGGTGCACAACTTTTGGATAAATGATATTGTATTATTCACCTCGTCACCCTCTGGGAGCCCTAGTAATACTAGATTATTATGACGGGACCTTCCTTCTAGATCATTGACTTTCTTGTCCAGCTTTTTAACTTTTTTTTTTTTTTTTTTTTTTTATAAGGAAACATTCTCTTTCTCCAATTTGTCTACTCGGTCCTCTATCTAAGAAACGTGGGCCTCTGTATCAGACACTCGCACAGTCAACCCTGACAGAGTTGCCTTCCATTCTCGAAATTCAGAGATCTAAGAAAATAGGGCTGATTTGATGGTGGAGATATCCTTTTGGAGCTGATCCGAAGGGGTATTCACCGAGATCGGACCCGAATCAGCAGCCCGAGAGGAACTTGTATGAGGCCTTTTCGCCTCCAGCCCCACCGTGTCCTTTTGATTATCTTCATCAGAAGCACTGCAACTCATCTCTTTGGATGGCTCTATAACAGTTTCCTTCCAATCTCCGAAGTCTGGCTAATTAGCAGAAACAGTAAGAAGCAGTGAAAACAACCTTATTAGATGCGGTATTTAGTAATTTTAGTCTGTAAAGTAGTGGAGCTGCACCTACGTCCTGCTTACTCCATCAAGGGCATCACCAGACCGTTAAGATTATATTCTATATGATAACTGTAAATGAGCAACAAAGAGCTTAGGAAAAAGGTTAATTAGTATTTGGCTGACTTGCTAATTTAGAACCATCTCTACCCCAGAAGATGTCCAAATCCAATTTTATGAGATTTTTTTTCGCTAGTTATGTTAAATGCCATACTGATCTGTTTTCCTGTTTACTAAGAGGGTGGCATATGATCCCATGAAGGGAGGGACAAAATATAATAAATGAACAGGCACACTCCAGTAAATGACCTATTCATCAACCTTTTTAGGGCTGTGGGGCAGAGCCAACAACACTATTGGGATCAAATTGTAGCTCTAAAATGGCTGATCGTGGAACTCCCTTTTTGGACATTTGGACATATTCCTCCACAGCTGTAAAATAGTGCACTCCCACTCTGAGTTTTGCTATTTGCTGCTCTATGTTAAAGGCATCTGAAGGGAGGGGGATGCTACTGTATTGTACCTCCGAACTTCTCAGGATATTAACAAAAACCCTTTTTAAAGTGCTGTTTTTATCCTCTGTCCAGCTCAGTCTAATATATTTATTCTATTCTATTTATTTCAGCAACCTAGGGTTTAACTCATTATATGTTGTCTAGAATTTACTGAACCTCTGAGAGTCTAACTACAGTGTCAGATTACAGACACTGCAGTTTGCAGCCTATGTTAGCTATCTCATTCCTATGGGCACACACACTCATACACACAAACACACACACATACACAGAACTGAATTAGCAGCATGCCAGTTTTTGATAATTGTGACTAAACAGCACTATATGGCACCAACACGAAAATAACTGGTCATTTGGTAGCTCTTCACAGCCCTATCAGCTCCGGCTAGATTTTGTTAATAGAGCTGGGTCAGCAGATATTGCTTTACATTTCTCAAGAATCTCTCTAAAATAATGTATGGACACCTTATCAATCACAATAAAGTTTTCCCTGTGTATTGCACAAATTTTATGCCCACGTCCAGAGGATGAAGTGAGACAATATGCTGTTTATGGCTTGGGTTGGGGGGTGTCTTCCTCCCACCCATCCTGTCCATTCTAGCACCTCCTATTGGGGGCTGGCTCTGCCACTTCACTTCTGCCTGGTCCATCATTACCTCAGACAGGTGGGTGCTCAAGATGGTCGATTGAGGTCTGCCTCTGGAGTTTGAGGCTCTCCTGCTCAGCTGAGCCCATGCCCCATGGGAGGATGTGATTTCAGTGGACACGTTGTCCATCCTTTGGGAGGACATCACCCAGCTTCCATAAGGAGGCAATGGTTCACGTTCAGGGCATCACAGCCAGTCTGCAGTTTGTCTCCAGATATTTTCTGCTTCCAAAATGGATTGGGGGGGAGCTGGGGCCCTATACTGGATCTGCACAACCTCTACAAATATCTTCAGTCGTGCAAATGCTGAATGGTCACTCTGAATCAAACCATTCAGTCCCTGGTGCAGGACATATGCTTCTGCTCCCTGGACCTCCAGGACACCTTCTTTCACATCCCCATCCATCCGTCTCACCAGTGGTTCCTGCGGTTCCATGCAGAAGGGTTCCTGTATGAGTTCCAGGCCATGTCATTTGGCTTTTCCTCAGCCCCCAGGGTCCTCACCAAGTGCATTCAGTGGTGTCAGCATTCCTGTGGCTCTGTGGTGTTGGGGTGTACCTGTACCTGGATGACTGGCTGATCACCTGTTCCTCCAGAGCGGAGGTAGACCGATCCAGAGACCTGGCCCTCCAGACCTGCTTAACCCTGGGCCTTCTAGTCAATGAGGCCATGTCGGAACTCATTCCACCGCAGGTGATCCAATTCATTGGGGTGGAACTCGACTCCCATTGGACCATAGCCCGACTCCCGGTGGACAGGGCAGAAGATGCTATCTCCTTT
Organism: Neoceratodus forsteri; assembly: GCA_016271365.2. NCBI lineage: Eukaryota > Metazoa > Chordata > Ceratodontiformes > Ceratodontidae > Neoceratodus > Neoceratodus forsteri. Next base: position 260,299,884 of record CM057457.1, on the reverse strand, counting down.
GTCTGATCATTTCAGGTTGGGTGATCACATCCTGCCTGGGACTTCTTTCAACTGCTGGGGTACATGGCAGCTTGCACCAGCATGGTCTGTTGGGCCCCTCTGCATGGGCAGGTGCACCCACAGTGGTGCAGGAAAAGTTGGTTGGGTGCATTTTCAAAGGCCTTAACCACTTGTCCCTGCCGATGCATGACCCACCACCAACTTGGGACTTGTTGCTGGTTTTGGTGATGCTCATGGGCACACCATTTAAACCCATGCACAGGTGTCACATCTACTACCTGTTGTGGAAGACTGCCTTCTTGGTGGCTATCACCTCTGCCAGAAGGATCAGTGTACTCCAGTGGAATCTCCCTATCTGGTCTTCCACAAGGACAAAGTTGTCTTCTTCCCCAACCCAAAGTTCCTGCCAAAGGTTGTTTCAGAGTTTCACCTTAACCAGGTGATGTATCTCCTGGTGTATTTCACCACTCTAACCTCGGAAGCCAAGCACAGGCTCCATACACTGGACCTGAGGTGAACGCTAGCTTATTATAAGGAGCATATGACTGGAGTTCAGGGTGAGGTTCACCAGCTGCTCGGCACCTACGCTGAATCTGCACCTGGCAGACTGACAGCTAAGCAGATGATTGGCAGGTGGATTGTATCCTGCATCGATCTCTGCTGTACAGTAGGTTAGTTGGTAGGTAGCCTCCCATGGGTATTTGGGCTTATTCCACCAGACATATTGCTGCCTCAGTGGCTGCTTCCACGGACATCCCTATCTAGGAGATCTGCAGGGCTTCTACCAGGAAGTCAGCACACACCTTCATTTCCCACTACAGTCTGACCTCGATTATCTGGACTGCTCAGGGACATCAAAATTGTCCAGATAATCAAACATCCGGCTAATCAGAATTTAGGCAAAAAAAAAACAAACAAACTGGTCCAGCGTTAGATAAAACAACTCTTTATTTAATATAAAAAGGTTAAAATTTACACTAAAATGTATTTTTAAATACTGTACAGTTATTAATCAGTGGATTCCATTCTGAAAAATTCATCAGTCTTCTTCTGTTTTGCACCACTGTATTTCTTTATGGACGCAAGCGCAAACAGGTGGTTAAGGGTGATCAAATGAATAGGGTCTGCATCAGGCTGACAGTCCAACCATGCAATGGATCTTTTTAAATGTTCTATAGCCTGGCAGTTACTGATGACCTCCTCCTCTGCTGCACACTCTTCCTCGTTGTCCTCGTCTGACTCGGCATCCACAGGTCTCAGTTCTGTCACCATTGTGGCAATGTCACCACCTGTGAGATCTGTTCCCTTTGTTTCTTAATGTCTGATACCTGCTGTTTACTTAATCGATGTGCCACTGCAGTGTTGACTGTTTTCTCTTCCTTGCCAAGCCGATCAACTATGGCAGTCTTTTCGCTTATGGGCAGGATTTTGCACTTTCTCTTTGCCGTGGCACCTTGGGCTTCCATCGGGATATTGGGATACACAGCAGACACAGAGAATGGGAGAAGTAAAGGAGAGCACAGCACAGCTCTGGCAATCAGGGAAGGTCAAAATCTGATACAGTACTGTACTGAAGACACTGCTGCAGAAGCAAATAAAACAATCTACGCATCGAAATTAGTGACCCAGACCAGAAATGTTTAACAGTTTAACAGTTTTAACACCTGTTTAGCTGTTTAACTCTAACACCTCATTAGGTTAAGTGATCGTGGCATTGCTGTACTACCAGCATCTGTGCTAATCCTGCAATTAAAAACCGCTTAATGCTTAAGCGCTAAGCATCTGCAACTAAATCGGTGATTATTTTGGGACTGGGAAGGGAGTCCACTCAGGTGAGTAGTCTGGATAAATGAGGTCCAGATAATCGAGGTCAGACTGTACCACATCGATCTTGCATCACGTCAGGGTGCTGGTTTTGTGGCCTCAGTTCTTCAATCTCTGTTTCCTAAATAGGGGGTGTGTGCCCTGCCCCCTCCTCCCAGAGAACTGCTAGGAGTCTGCCAGAAGTGTGGATAGTACAACATAGCCACAGCCCTAGAAAAATAGGTTACTCACCTGTAACAATAGTTCTAGGAGTGGTAATGTGGTGTACATCCACACAAGCCACACAACCTCCCCTAGCAAGTGGCACAAGATGTCTTGGAGTGGTGCTGAGGAGAATACCACACAGGTGGGTGGGAGGAGCCAGCTTGAAAATCTTCCGGCCAGCTCTTAAAGGGAAATGGAAAGGATCCTGCCAGAAGTGTGGACATGCACCATATACCACTCCTAGAACTATGGTTACAGGCGAGTAACCTATTTATTTAGGCTGCCTTGGAGACAGGTCTGCCTCTGAGGTAATGTTGGTTGCCCAGTCATGCCTCCTGCACAAGTCCAGGAGCAGCGGTGAGCCTCGAAAGTACAGACCTGTCAGCCTAACATCTACTGTGGATGAGCTGCTAGAGATCATAAAAGGGGAGAGCAATAAGCTTCCTAGAGGCAAATGGTCTGCATTTCAAAGGATCACATGGGTTTGCAAGGGTTTAAAGGAGGAAGCGTGTGTCAGACAAATCTGATTCATTTCTTTGATTGGGTGACAAAGGCAGTAGATGAGAGACAGGTGGTTGACACATTGTACCTTTACTTCCAAAAAGCTTTCTACTTATGGGTGGTTGGTAAAGAAGATGCATGACCTGGGGGACAGGCTCACTAGATGGAGTAATTTGCTATGTGGCAGAATCCAGAGAAGGGTAATATATGCAGAGGTCCTGGGAGTCAGGAGGGTCAGAGTGGGGTGCTACAGGTATCAATCGTGGGACTGGTTCTCTTGAATATCTTTAGCTGCAACATAGGGGGTAAGGATTCAAGATGAGATATGTCACTTTTGAGAGGATACTAAGATCTGTGATTCAGTTGCTAGAGATGAGGGTGTCAAAATTATGAAAGAGGACCAGAGCAGATTTAAAAAACTGGTAAAAAAAAAAAATGGCAGTTAAAATTTAATGCCAGAAATTAAAACTGTAACTTGATGCACATTGGGGTAAAAAAAATCCTAAAATTGAATACACAGTAAGGGAGGTAGTAGTGGAAAGCATTACTGAGGAAATCATTTAAAGTAGTGTCAGTGGCTCAGGAGGTTGCACACTCACGTCTAAGGCGAGAAGATCAGAAGGCTGTGGGTTCTAGCCCTAAACCAGGAACTTGGGGTAAAATCCTAATACTGACACTATAGTGTAGCATGAGGGGGGGTTCTGAAGTCCTGAGATGCCATATATCAGATGACGTGTTAAACTGATGTCCCTTCTGCCTATTCTGATGGTTGCTGAGGTACAGCGGCATCCCCCAGGATGAAACCCACTTTTAAAGCACTCTACAGTATGCTGCAGCAGACCTGCTGAATAAAGCAGTGTCATTTCCATGGCAATTAGTCCCTTTTGTCATGCAGAAAACTGTGGCATTTACTTCATCCTGGCAGTGTCACATTTTCCTGAATGACAAAAGGGACTAATTGCCATTGAAATTACATTGCTTTATTCAGTAGGTCTGCTGTAGCATTCTGCAAAGTGCTGCAAAATGCAGAATTAGGTTTTATCCTGGGGGATCACCACTGTAGATGTAAAGATCCCATGGCACTTCTGAAAAGAGAAGGGGAATTTTTTTATTAATATATGAAAGACAAAATAATTCATAAAGCATAACAGAAAATCAATTCCTTAACAGAAAAATACTGTTACATATTCCATGATAATTTAACCAGTGGAAATAATTCCAACACTCTTGCCAATGTACCCAACTAAAAAGATATGATTTAGCCTCTTTAATGGACATTAAATCTTTATGAATAATAAAAAAAAAAGTTATAAAGGAGAAATCTGTTGCTATTGCAATACCAGTTTACACTGGGCCTGCCAAATCCAATAAAGTAAGCTTGCCACTAATACTCTGGTACTACTTTTATTATACAATTTCCGGGGGGTGGTGATCATCCTCTGTATAACTGTGCAGAAGTCAAACTTACAAATAGTACATTCTGCCACTTGTCAGCTAATACAGCCCCAAATTCCATAACAAAAGGGCAGGTAAAATATAAATGGTCTATCATCTCTGTAATATTTAAACATGTTTCTAGGGGGCAATAATGTTCTGGCATCTCTTTATGTTTTTGATTCTGTTTGACATTTATCTTCCCATGAACCCCTAACCATACAACATCCCTCATATTCTCTAGAATACATGGGTCTACCAATAAGGAACTTATACTACCCTGTTCAGTGGTAGGTAATTGGTCAAAGGGGGTTTCAGAAAAATGGGTCTGTAGAACAGTGGCATACATACATTTCCAAGGCATGGCAAGAACCTCCCAAACTGTGACCCCACATTTTATTATATAATCTAAACAATATTTCCATGATGGATTAAGTTTTTGAACCCTCTTATTGTTATGTCCAAATACATTAGAATTCCATTCCTGCAGAATTTCAGTTAAGGAAGGGGTTGCCCAGTAGATCCACAATTTGTCATCTTTTTTTAGAAGGGGTTTCAAATTCACGTAAAGAAAAATACTCAAAAAAAAAAAAGACAACACTTGGTGCAACATCCCCATCCCTCCATTTTAATTGCCAAACAAGTAATGTTTCTTCTAATGGGATTTAAATGACTGCCTCAAAGGCAAGAAAAAAAAACAATAATATAGGGCAGTTTCTAAATGTTTAGACACAGGGAAAACATAACTTAAAAAAAAAATAGGAACAAAAAAAGTTTTAATCAAATATACCCTTTTCTGTTTACTCATGTGCCACCTGTTCCAATTAGCAACCCTTTGTTTACCATTATTTATTTGAACTTCTCAGTTATAGGTTGCTAAGTCTCCAGGACCAAAAAACACCCCCAGTATTTTACAGGGCTTGGTTTCAACTAATATATTTACAATCTTTAAGTCTGTGGTCTCTGGCTGTATAATTGAAAGACAACTACTTTTAGTAAAATTTACTTCTGCTCCTATACTTGTAGAAAGGGAGTTTACCAAACTACAGACTAACTCTCCAGAATCTACATTCTGAACCAACAATGCCAAGTCAACTGCATAAGCTAACACTTTTAGGGGAGGTTGCATTCCATAAGCAATGCCCTGTACCTTTGGAGAATATAAGATCCTAAGTAAAGGGTTGAGTGTTAAAACGTATAAAAGAGGGCTGAGGGGACAGCCTTGTTGGACCCCAAATTGGATTGCACATTTCTTCTCCAGTCATTTATTATCATACAGTCATACGTAGTCATAAGCATAACAAAGTTTGATCCATTGAATATAGAGAGAGGGAAACCCAAACATTGCTGTAAAATGTATGACACATTTTATCAAGTGCTTTAGCCTGATCTAAACATAGAATAAAAACCTTCACCTTCCCTTGTTTTCCTTTGTCCATGATTCCACGGAGAAGAAAAAGCATATCTGTGATCCATCTGCCAGGAATGGAACAAGACTGAGCTGGATGAACGATGGAATCCAAAACATTATACAGTCTTTTGCCCAATAATGTAGTTAGGATTTTAAAATCCAAATTCAAAAGAGTTGTTTGTCTTCAATTACCCAATATCTTTTTGTCTCCATTTTTATACAAAAAGGTTAGCAAGCCCTTGTACATTTGGTCGTTTAACCGTAAATCCATGAGAAAAGCCTGATAAACTTCTAATGGCTCCATTGGTATTAAATTCCAGAGTACTTTATACACCTCCCCTGGTAGGCATCTGAACCTGGAGCCACACCATGTTTAAGCTGGGATATAATAGCCGCCAATGCCGAGGGAGAAAGCAGAGCCAATAACTGTTTTATTAACTCAGCACCTATTTGAGCAGCCTGTAAAAGCTGGGAAAACTGTAAATTACCCTTAACTGGGACCCTCTGCTGAGCCTCAATCTGGCATTCTATTTCATGTAAAATGCCAGCATTATCTGATATCAGGTTTCCCAAACTGTCCAGTAGTTCTGTAATATTCCTTTTGAGAAGTCTAGAATGACAGTCCTCAAAAGGGCTAGTTTGATTTTTGACCTCTAGGTACCAACTCATTCCTCTGCCTCCGAAGTCTGCTGCCGGTAATCAATTCCTTGTATAGTCTGCAAAGAAATACAGGTGAGGGGGTACAGGCAAAGTGGGAAAGCATTAAGGATGCAATACTTGAACAACATCCCATTGTGTTAGAGAGAAAAGGAAGTGCATAAGAAGGAAACCACTTTGGTTCTCAAAAACAGTAGCAGAAAAGGTCAGAGCCAAAAGGCTGGCCTTAAGTAAATATAAGGGAATGCAGCAGGATGAAGATAGGGAGGCATACCTAATTTCCCTAAGGGAAGCAGGGAAGGCAGTAAGGCAGGCAACAGCCCAAACAGAGGAAACACTAACACAAACAGTAAAAAAAAGTGACAAAACTTTCTATAGATACATTAGTGAAAGGAGAAAGTCCAGAGGGGGTATTGATAAGATCAAAGGGGATAAGGGGGCATGTGAGGAGGAGGACCATGTAAAAGCATCTATCCTAAATAGATACTTCTGCTCAGTATTTACTGAAGAGAAGGTAGGGCAGGGTCCACAGCTCAGCACCATGGACGGGGGGGGGAGGTGTGCACTAGTCCCTTCACAAAAGTAAGGGTCCTACAAGAGCTCGATATGCTCAGGGTGGACAAGGCAATGGGACCTGATGGCATACATCCCAGGGTACTAAAGGAGCTAAGGGTGGAACTAGCATAGCCATTATCAGAACTGTTTAGTGAGCCTCTGAACACAGGAGAGGTCCCAGAAGACTGGAGGAGGGCTCATGTGATCCCGCTCCACAAGAGTGGTAACAGGGAGGAGGCAGGGAACTACAGACCAATCAGTCTTACCTCAGTAGTGGGCAAGATTATGGAGGCACTCCTTAAGGAAAGGATAGTGCAACACCTGGAATCCATAGGAGCACAGGATCCAAGACAGCATGGGTTTACAACAGGAAGGTCCTGTCAAACTAATCTCATAGATTTCTTTGACTGGGTAACCAGAGTGGTGGACCAAGTGGGAGTAGTTGATGTCGCCTGCCTTGACTTCAGCAAAGCTTTCTATACTGTTCCACATAGAAGATTTATTAATAAGCTGGGTAGGCGCGAGAGGTGGGTCAGAAGTTGGTCAACTGGGTGGCAAACTGGTTGACAGGCAGAAAACTGAGAGTGGTGGTAAACTGTATACAGTTAGAAGTGATGCAAGTCACAAGTGGGGTACCGAGATGCCGGACTGCACAGGGACAAAGATCCTTTCACATACAGGGCCCCGACATGGTTCAATGCACTTAGTCCACCTACTCTATCCTCCACCTCGCTTGAAGCTTTCAAATCCATGCTCTATGCCCACCTCACCACCACTAGCAACTGTGATTGCGCTAGATAAAGACTACTACTCGTCATGTCCATCCTCACATCTGAGGCCTCTTCCTCCCTGACTAATGAACCCTCTGGTACCTCTACTACTTCCTGTCTCCCACCCAAACTCACTCCCCCTTTTTCCTGTCCCTCTCACTTACTCTCCCGCTCACCACCTTCCCTCCTCTCTAGCCTCCTTTGCGCCTAATGATCACCCTCTCCTGAAGTTTCTTAACTCTCAAATTGTCTACCGCTTGAACCTGTTATAGCTTGCTTTTCTATGAAACTTAAAAACGTTACTGCCTTAAACTGTTAATAGCAAATTTATGATGTAACTTTCCTGTCTGGTTTTACCTGTAATGTGTATTGTGCTTTGTTAAATGTTCTTTGTGACGTGGAACCTTGGTAAAAGAGCCCTGGCTCAAAGGTATTAATTCCTAGACTAATAAACTAAACTAAACTAAACTCAGGGATCAGTCCTGGGGCCAGTCCTCTTCAATATCTTCATCAGTGACATTGCAGATGGACTGGAGGGTAAGGTTTGTCTGTTTGCAGTTGACACCAAGATCTGCAACAGAGTAGATGATCCAGATGGGGTGGGAAGAATGAGAAGAGATCTGGATAAACTAGCAAAATGATCAAAAGAGTGGCAACTAGGGTTTAATGCAAAGAAGTGCAAGATCATGCACATAGGGAAGAGAAACCCTGAAACCACCTATAGGCTGGGAGGGGAGTTGCTGGCAGTGACAAGGGAAGAAAGACTTGGGCATCATCATCACCAATGACCTGAAATCATCCAAGTAGACCACTAAAGCAGTAAGTAAGGCTAGGGGGATGTTGGGGTGTATTAGTAGGGGTATCACAAGTCAGAAGAGGGAGGTAATAATCCCTCTTTACAAGACACTGGTTAGGCCCCTTCTGGAATACTGCGTGCAGTACTGGAGGCCGTACCTTCACAAGGACATTAACCAAATTGAGGCAGTCCAGAGAAGGGAAACCAAAATGGTGCTGGGACTGCACTTGAAAACATATGAGGACAGATTAACGGAGCTCAGTATGTATACCCTAGAGCAAAGGAGGGAGAGAGGTGATATGATTGAAACATTCAAACACTTAAGGGCATTAACAAGATGAAAGAGTCTAAAATGTTTAATATAATAAAAATAGCAGGAAAAGAGGACACAGCATGAGATTAGAAGGAGGCCGATTAAGGGGTAATGTGAGGAAGCTATTTTTCACAGAAAGGGTGATGGATGCATGGAATGGCCTACCTCAGGAAGTGGTGGATATGAATACAGTGCAGGGCTTCAAACGGACATGGGGTAGGCATAAGGGAGCAATACAGATGAGTATGAATAGATAGGCCATTGACAGAGCAAAGGCCGATGGCACATTCATAAGGTAGAAAAAGAAATGGGCAGACTGGCTGGGCCTTGTGGTCCTTATCTGCCATCAATGTCTATATTTCTATGTTTCTATGAAACTAAGTTACATAGATGTTTGCGTAATTGCAAATATCGCTCATATTTTTGATGTTCTTTCAAATTAGCCACATTTCTAAAAACAGCAGTTATACACTGTTTACTATCCTCCCACCACTCAATCGGGGAGTAATATAAAAAATAATCTGATTGTCTATCCTGTATGATGCATGTTAAATCCTGTATATTTGGGTTCTGTAGCAAACTTGCATTCATTCTCCAGTTTCCCTTAGCAGGTACTCTAGGAAAGGAGGAAGAAACATGTATACCAATCAGACCAATCAAACTTCCCCCTAAAGTCATACAGCTCCGGTCCTTTAAATCCTTAGACCTAACTCCACTCAGCTCTGCACTTGCTTCTACCAACTGGGCCCCCCTCTCCACTGCCATTTCTGTCAACCAAGCCCTTGACTATTTTAAGGATAGATTCATTGCCACCTGGAATGCCTTTGCTCCTTTCAGAAGGACCAGAGTCCATGGGCTTCATCTCCCCTGGATCACCCCTGAACTACTGGCCTGCTTCAGGAAGTGTGACAGGGCCTGGAGGAAGCACAAATCTACAAAACATCCAAACAACTACGCCAAGTACAGAACGCTACGTAATTCCTGTACTAAAGCTACTAGACTGGCTAAGTCTGATTCCTGACTAACATTAACTCTCTATCTAAATTCTGGAGGGTCATTCACGCCCTATTCTTTCTTCTCTCTCAACCCCCCCTCCAGTTCTCAAAATAAATAACTCCCTAGTTTCCGACCCTAGCTCTGTGGCCAATTAATTTAATGCCTACTACACCTTGAGCGCCACGTCTCTTCTAAATTCCCTCTCTCCCTTACCACCTACTAACTTCAGTCCTTCACCTCAGCCAGCGACTACCCCTCCCCCTTTTTCCTTTTCTACTGTCTCCTCTGACAAAGCTTTTAGTGCCCTCCTATCCCTCAACCCCTCTAAAGGCTCCTCACCAGATGAGCTCGATCCTAAACTTCTCCACCTTTCTGTTCCTGCAATTGCTTGTCCTGTCTCCCTAATCCTTAAACTCTCCTTCATTTCTGCCCAAGTACCCTTATCCTGGAAACACACCATAGTCCTTCTTCTCACCAAGGGAGGCGACACATCCACTCCTGGCAACTATCGACCCATTTCCCTCCTTCCTACCCTTGCCACACTTCAAGAACATTTAGTTCTCTCTCAACTATCATCCTTCCTCTCCGATTCCTCCTTCTTCACCCCTTTCCAATAAGGTTTTCAGAAGAACCAATCAACAACCACCTCCCTCCTCAGGCTTACTGACTCCATCCTTTCAGTGATGGACAATGGCCTGATAACCTCGGCCATCTTTGTCGACCTAGTCAAAACATTCAACACTGTTTCTCGTCCCCTGCTTCTTGATTCCTTCTCCTCAGCTGGTCAGCCACCAACTGGTTTAAATCCTACCTCATTGGTAGGACCCAATCAGTGAGAATCCTTGATTCCATCTCCCCTCCACTCCCCATCAACACTGGTGTCCCTCAGTTCTTGGTCCCCTACTCTTCTCCATTTCTTGTAATGATCTTCCCACAGCCTGCTCATCCTCTTCTATCCACATGTATGCTGATGATACTGCTTTATACAGTTCCAGCAAAAACCCTGCTGCTGTGGAAACCAGCTTACAGCATGACTTCAACCAAGTTCAGCTCTGGTTTGCTTCTCACCAGCTTTTTCTAAACGCCAAGAAGACAGTCTCAATGACCTTTGGCACCAGGCAGAGGCTATCTAGGCTCCCAGCCCTACCCACGTTCCACACCCTTGACAGAACCATCCTGGAGGACACCTCCTCATTTAGATATCTGGGGGTTTGGCTGGACCAGCACCGCATTTTCTCTGTGCATATCGATGCTATCCTGAAGAAACTTCACCCCAAGCTTGGTGCTCTGTACAGGAATCATAGTTGCATCCCACTGACTGTGAGGCGTGAAATTGTCCAGAAAATCATACTCCCCATCTTTGACTACTGTGATGTAGTCTATGGTGCTGCTCACAAATTTTTCTTGACCAAGCTGGACACTCTTTTTAACTCCTTCTGCCGTTTTGCTCTCAACTCCCCTTCCCGCTCCCACCACTGTGAACTCTATCATTCTCTAACCTTCCTTCCACAGTCTCACAGACGCATCTCACACTGTGCCAAACTAACCTCCAAATTCTAGTTTGGAGTGCTCCCCTCCTATCTCTCATCCTCTTTCTCCACTCCACCTCCCCCCACCCACTCTCTCAGATCTAATGATGCCTGCACCTTGATGGTCCCTTGCCGCTCCACCCTCCTCAGTCAGACTGGTTTCACCCATCGCTTCCCTAAAATCTGGACCCCCCCCCGCGAAATACGACACTCCTCCTCCAACTACTCCCTTACCTCCACCCTCTACAATTACCTCTCCCTCAGCTGTTCCTGCTTTAACCCTCCTTAATACCTATCCCCAGTTTCTGCCTTCCTACCCTGACCCCTCCCGGCAGGGTTCTCAACATCCTGAAGAAGGGGGAATCAGGAAATGGCTATCCCTTCTTCTCATATTCAGTTCTTGCCTCTCCCCCTCTCTTCTCTACCTGCACTTCTGGGTCACCCATGTGCACAACCTACCCCATCCTTTTCACTACAACAGCACTTGCATACTACCTCGAGCCTGCTCCTGGTACACTCATGCACTATAAATGATTCTGTTGCATTATTACTGTTTTGTACATTTATATGTTGTTTTGTACAATTTTGGACAAGTATTGTAATTTACCCAAAGTTCCACTACTGTTTATTGTACAATACCTTGTGTTCCAACTGTTGCACAATGTTACAATGTTGTATTGTGTGTACTACGCACATACTATTGTAACTGATCATCCTTCACAACCCTATGTAACCCCCTTCCCCAGGTCACACCGTGAGATGAGCAACTTTTTCAGTGTGCCCTCCTAGTGAAACATTTCAATAAATAAATAAAATTAAATAAAGCATGGTTAGACACTTCAATAAGTTTTATTTCAACATATGAAATAGGGAGTTATTGGGACATAAACCAAAAGTCAATATGGGTAGAAAGCTTCCCCTTAAAGAAAGTATGGGCAGGTTTCTGTGTAAGGGTAGCATGAGCATCCTTTAAGCCTGATTGTTTAAGCAGAGAATGGAGAAAATTAGCATCACAATATGTTTTGGAAGGGTTTGTGCTTATGTTAGATTTCAGCAAACAAGTATTGAAATTGACTGCAAATAACACTCGTTTACCAGTATAAAGATAGGATTGTAAAAGTTTCAGTAGATCAATTCAGAGAGCTTTGGTTTGTGGGTATACAGGTTAATAAGCCGGTAGTCAATACCATCACACCCTATATCCAGAATCAGTGCTCTTCCAGGATAAAAATCAGTCAATTTCTGTAGCACAATATTTTGGGTTAGCGAAGCACACCTCTAAACCACTACATTGGTGTTTGCCAATGGACCAATGAGAGTCTCCCCTCAGCCAATCATTTTGAGCTAATACAATATCCTGAATAGAATGCAATCTGATGTCTCGAAGAATAAAACTATCATATCTTAATTGCTGTGAAGCGGAAAAGGTGGCAACACGTTTAACATTTGATTTTATACTATTAACATTTAGGCTAGCTAGTTGTAGTGTAGGTATGAAATTATGTTTTAAAAAGGAGTAGTTTTCTTTGTACTAATGTAATGTAATCCTTTTCTCTCTAGTCTTAGTAGTGGTAGAGGGGATTAGGTGTAGATATGTCCATGGAAGATTCACTTTGTGATGATTGTACCGCGACATCGGAATCTCCTTCATCCATCACTTCACTCCAGCTCTGAAGTACCACATACTTGTTGTCCATGGGTACAGACTCAGAGGAAAATGTCCCTTTTTGAAACCCCACTTAGATCTAGGCCTTTAGGGGCAGGTTGAAACAGTTCTGTGTCCAAAGTAGCTGGTTGTGATACTTTGGGGGGGGGGGGGCAGCACTTTGACAGTAGGGGAAGTGGTAGTCTGAGGAATAGGAACAGAAAGACCCATGGCTGATAGTGGAAGTAGAATCCAAAGAGGTTGCAGCTTTCACTGACAGTTTGCTAAGAAGATCGGTGGTACTTGCTATCACAGTGGCAATAAGGGTGGACAGAGGCAGTGGCAACCTAGCAGCCCAATGGGGTTTCTTGACCTGGAGTAAGTAAATCTTGTTCTGCTGTATCCAGTGAATTGTGGGCTGCTCATGGACAGGACCTGAAGGAATGGTCCTCCTTACCACATAAGTTGCACTTCGGTGGCATTATACACATATTGCCAGAGTGACCCAAAGAACCACAATGAAAACACAATCAGTGTTAAAGGGACCAACAAACTTAGTCAATCAATCAAACAATCTTTATTTATCCAGGCGAAACACCATTGAGGCAACTCATTTGCAAGGTGGACCTGGGTCAGGTACTAGTACAAATACAATGCAAGAATAGGAAATATGATACAAGACACACAAGGCAAGAGATACAGTGCTTCAGTTAGGTTACAGAATACACGTGATATACATTTGAACACAAGTGGGATACATATATACAATGTATAAATGACACACAATAAAAAATATACAATTCCTACAGTGGATAAGATCATATGGGAATGGGAGTTTAACTGTCAGAAGGAGTACCATAGTAAACTACCAAACTGCACCTATAACAGGATTTTGGCTGTCATGGATAGAAAAAAATGCCATGATCCTGGTCAAGAAAAAACAATTAGGCAGATGTTGAATGCCTTGCTCCATTTGTTTAAGCCTAACCCTGAACTTCTATCCTGCAGTCCAAAAGCCATTATCATCCATGATGGTGTCAGGGGTCCCCTGCAGGTCACATATTTTCTCAAGCCAGAAAATAATGTCATTCACACTTACCCCCTCATTTCTGAAGAGGACAGTAATGGTTTTGATTGTGGGCTTGGTGATAGGAATTGTGATAAAGAAACTCCACAAGGAAGCAACCTTAATAGTATAATATTAGCTCCAACATTTATCTAATTGAGCAGCAGTGCAAAAGCTGATATTTTGGAATTGTAGTCTGGGTTCATGGATAAACACAAACACATCTGCGGGTGTAAAATGGAGGAAATCTTTGATTAATTGTTTGCCCACAAAATTACACACCCACTCCAAGGTCACCAGCAGGCAGCCCCTGAGTCAGAGCCCGGAAGGCCACCCAGCCAGTTGTTCCTCAACCTGATGACCTGGATCCATGGCCAACACCTCAGTCTTGTCCGGATTCAGCTTCAACCAGTTGGCACTCATCCAGTCCTGGATCTCTGTGAGGCAGTTGTTAAACACCGAGACCGCATCACCCTGCCTGGGCACGAAAGGACATATAGAGCTGGGTATCATTTGCATAGCAGTGGAAACCCAGCCCATACCACCTCACAATGTCCCCCAATGGCAGCATATACACCGCAAACAACATGGATGACAACACAGAACCCTGAGGGACCCCACAAGGCAGGGAGAATGGGTCAGAGGAATAAATCCACGACACCACTCTCTGAAACCTACCAGTGAGTATGAATGAAACCATCTGAGGACTGTACCAGACAATCCACAGATAAACCTCAGGTGTTCCAGAAGCACACTATGGTCCACTGTGTCAAATGCTGCAGTGAGATCAAGGAGAACCAAGACTGATTGGGTGCTCCTATTTCTCGCTATCAGGAGATCACTGAGTACCTGGAAAAGTGCCGTCTCGGTGCTATGCCTTTTCCTAAAGCCTGGCTGGAGAGGATCGTGGATCTCGTGAATGGTAAGATGACCCTCCAGCTGCAATGTGACTGCCTTCTCAATAACCTTCCCTACAAAAGGAAGGTTAGAGACAGGCCTGTAGTTTGCAAGACAGTCAGGGTCAAGAGGAGATTTCTTAAGAAGGGGTATCATCACCACCTCCTTCAGAGTGTCTGGAAACACTGCTGTCTCTAAAGAACACCCAACTATCTCTGCTAGGACCAGGCCGATGACCTCAACACACCCCACAAGGAGGTGAGTTGGGCACGGGTACAAACTACAGCATGTTGGCCGCAAACTCCGAATGATCCTTATGACATCCATGATCACCAACCATTTGAAATCTGACGAAACAGACTGAGGGGCACGACCTCCCACCGACCACTGCAATCTCCATTAGAGTGAGCTGCACAGATATCTGCTTTGATGCTGGCAACCTTATCTGCAAAGAACCGAGCAAACTCATCACATTTTCCTTGTGATAATGCTCTCCGTGGCTGGAGACGGACTGGATTGCACAGTCTGTCCACAGTCCAGAAGAGTTGAGCTGTTGATTTTGTGCAGCAGCTATCTCCCTGGACAGGAATTCTGCCTTTTTATGGGAGATAGCCAACTGATAATCCTTATAGTGGGACATCAGTCTAAGCCTGTCCGCATCGAGACCAGATTTCAGCCAGCATTGCTCCAGCTTTCATCCCATTCGCTTCAGCTCCCTCAGGCTCCCATCAAATCAAGGGGTCCGAGGACGGAGAGCGAGTGGGCGAACACGGACAGGAGAAATGGAATCCAGGGCCCCCACCATGGCCCTATTATAGGCCTGTAGCAGGTTCTCTGGATCTCTGCTTACACACGACATACTCGATAGATTCAACCTCACCATCAGACCATCTGGGGTCAAACCTCTCAATGGGCAGTACTGGACCATCTCCACATGGGCAGGCTTATTAGGGGGAGTGAAAAAATTGAACCTTATGATGTGATAGTCTGACCATCTGACCGGTTTCACCACCACGTCGGAGGTCTCCATCCCCAGTAGGAAGACCAGATCCAATGAGTGCCCATGAATATGGGTCACAGAGGTAATCACCTGTGTAAAGCCCAACAAATTCATTGGTTGGAGGAAGTCTTGACCAAATTGAGAGAGTTCATTGATGACTCAGGCATTGAAGTCCCCCAGCATCACCCATCTGGGAAGACTCCAACACCATATTAATGATAAAGTCTGCGACTTCCTGCAGAAACTGTTTCTCACTCCTGGGTGGACAGTAAATGAGAAGGATTCTGCACCACACGCCTACGCCAGTGATACACTCAAAGAACCTAGTCTCCCCAACTGGCACATCAATAAGACCCAATTCCATTCTAAAACAGATTGCTACACCCCCGCCTCTGAGATCCATCCTCGAGCAGTGTAACACCAAAAACCCATCTGGAACTGCTGACTCAAGAACTGGGCCAGTGTTCTCATCCAGCCAGGTCTCTGTGATGCAAGCCAGATCCGATGACCCAACAAGATTGGCAATTACTGCTGTCTTGTTCTTCATAGACCTGGCATTGCATAACACTGCCTGAGTAGGATGAGCTGCTGAGGTCGGCTGCACTAACTACCCATTTAAAATGGTGCCCCTAGGTATGGGGACCAGACAGGAAGGACCCTTCTCTGGAACCCATTTCACTCCAGGGTGACACCTGGGCCTCACTACACCTATTCGTTAACACGGTAGGGTGAGTCTCCTGTTGAGGTTGAGAAGTATCTGTGGATTGACCTGGCAGAGGTTGGGCACTTGCTGTAGAGGTCTGGGTTGTGGCATCTGGCACAGCAGAAGAAAGCAGCTCCAGAATCCTAGGTCATGCACCTGCATCAGCTGCTGCAGCTGGCTCTACCTTGTCCCGGGACTGTGCTGAATCAAACTTTTCTGTAGAGTGTATAGGAGATGACTGAAAGCATTCTGGAGTACCAGATATACAAATACTAGGATCACGGATCCATTTGCCTGCATGAAAGATCCAGACAGCATTTGACAGAGCCGCTTTGGGCGTCCACTCTGCCAAAGATGCAGATTCCTGTGAAGCGGGTGAAACTCTGGTACTAGGTGGAGTAGCTGTCTCTGGGATCGAAGTCCCTGGTGCAACCTTAGAAACAGTTAAAATAAATTTCTTTCCAGTAGTGCCACTCCGGCTGATAACAAAGTGCTTATGCTTTTTTTTCTTCCTCCAGGCGTTGTTTGCTCTGAGCATATTCTAACTCTTCTTTGGACATCATGGCCAGTAAGTATTGTTTTTTTGGTTCTAAATCCTGTTGCAGATGCTGTTCTGTGTCTGATAAATCTGTAGTGCCTTCCATTGTCAGTGTTGGTGTTTGTGCTGGCGACGTACCTGGGGGTTTCTCGTAGCTCGTTCTTCTGGTTGAGCAACACTCGGTACAGTAATGCAGTGCATATTTTTTGAAACATTTATGTCATCATCAATTTCTTCCATAGGTCCATACGGGGTAGCATCTTCTATCTCCATTGCTCCCTCCGGAGCACATCCTTCCCCATCAGCAGTTCGATCCAGACTGGGATCCTTCATCTCCATCTCAGTTTCAGTTTGTTTGTTATACTGGAAAGGCATGTGAGCAAAAATTGCCCATTTTCGCATGCGTCCAGTTAAAAATCACAAACAGAGATTACATGAAGGTTACAGAGTACATGATTAGCAAAACATTTAAACAGTTTAACAGTCCATGTTACAGATAAATCTAAATAAAATAGTTTAGATAATCTAAATAAGATAAATGGTAAATCTGCAACAGAGAGTCAACGTCCCCTGCAGGAGAGAAGGGGTAAATTTTATTAAACAGAATATCGGAACATAAACAAACAATAAAGAAAAATCAGAACCAAAAGCATCGAATCAAAAACATAGTCAAGGTGACAAAAGATAAAGTAATACAAAAGATATCAGGAGTCACCAACAATAATAACAAGAAAATGAAAAGGAATACTGTTCAAATAGGAAAAAAATAACCAGAAGCCAGGAACAGGACCCCTGTTCCCAGCTAAGTGAAAAAGCAAACAAGGAAATCCCCAAAGAAATCATCATGTCACTGCCGGCAGTTTAGTAATCCAAGGCAACTCCTTCCATAATTCAGCTATCTCATTACCTGATAAGGCAAGACATTCAGCAGCTTAGACAGTTTTAACATCTTTCAGTGTCTTGTTACCCAGCTCCAAATGGGAACATTCCTTCTGCTGTAAGGTAAAAGCACACCTAGCCAACCAAATATTACACTTGATAATAGTAAATAGCAGATGAAGAGTACACGTATTCCACCTTTGCCAAACAGGGTGGAGCAAAACCATACATAAGGTGGTCATAGGTCAGGTGTGCAAATAAAGGCATGTCCCACAAATCAGCCAAGTAAACCCAAAAAGATTTAATAAAGGAACAATGAAAAAATAAACGCTCCATAGTCTCAGTTAAATTAACACAAGGCAGTCTGCTACAAATCCTATCTTGTACCTGTTTGTGCTCATGGTTAGCTTTAACATTAATCCTCCAATGACAGGAAAGCCAATGGAAATGCCACATATGGATAGGTATCCTGGAATTACAATAAAAAAGGTGCAAGGAGGAACGAAACTGGTCAGGGCAGCCCGAAAAAACATCAGGAATGCCAGAGAGAGAGGACAACAGGGATCTATAGAGTACCTTATGGGAAGCAGAAGATAAAAGTTGTTGGGGTGTAATCTTCCATTGCTTCAGAGGAAGAAATGTCTCTCTATGATATTGTAGAAAAACTGGGCCCTTCAGGGCCTTTAACACATTTTGCTCCCATTGGTGGAACCAGGGCTCACAATTCCCAAACAACCAGGGCTCCCAACCATTACCCATATTCACAAATAAAGGTTTCAAATTAGACATAAAAAAAATACCATTAAAAAAATTAAATGGGGTTTAGCATATCCAGGCCACCCTCTCTAATGGGCAAATATAACACATTCTGTTTGATAGGGTTGAGATGGCTGCCCCAAATGGCTTGAAAGAAAACACTCAAAAGGGAGGTTTCCAATTTTTTCCGAATGGGAAACAAATAACTAAGATATAAAAAAAAAACTGAATAAGGAAAGTCTTAACCAAAAAAAATATTTTTTTCTTCCCAATCTTAGTTTTATTCCATTGCATGACTTTATGTTTCCCGAGAGCAAGTTTCTCCTCCCAGTTTAAGGTAGCCATCTCAATGGAACCTAGCTTAATCCCAAGGATGGTCAGAGGGCCCCTAGGTGAGAGAAATAGGCCCTAAAGTGGACTGGGGACCGGGGTTAGGACCCAGAGCCTTCCCACAGCATTTATCTAAATTCAAGGAAGCACCGGACGCTGCACCAAAGGATGAACAGAGGTGAAGAGCCCGATGAACAGACCAGCGGTCAGCAACTAATAAACAAAGGTCATCGGCATAAGCAATGACTCTGGCCGAAGCCTGAGCAGACAACCCCAGTATCAGTGTGATAGTAGAAAGGCCATTAATGGACCACAGCAAGGGATCAATAAAAAAAGTATACAGTACAGGGCTCATGGGACAACCCTGCCGGACTCCCCTTTTAATAGAGACCATGGGGCCAACATGGCCATTCACAACTGGTGTCACAGTAGCAGTAGCATAGAGGGACTGAATCCACCCTACCAGAAGAGGTGGAACATGATAGTAACTGAGAGTTTCCCATAAGAAGGTGTGGCAGATGGAATCAAATGCCTTCCCCTGATCGAGGGACACCACAAATCCACTGCAGGAGACTTTGAGACCATGGGAAAAGACTTCTCATAATAGGATCAAATGATCCTAGATACTACAGGTAGGGATGGCACAAGCCTGTTCCGGGGAAATAACCTGTTCAGCTATCAGAAACAGTCTATTAGTCAGAATTTTAGTAAGCAATTTACAATCTGCATTCAACATGCAGATAGGTCTCCAATTATTCAGATCAGCCTTATCCCCTATTTTAAACAAAAAAATCAAAGTTCCTTTATTAATACTCTAAGGAATAGTACTAGTGCTCAGCATAGCATTAAACACAGCAGCAAGTTCAGGGCACAGATGGTCACCAATAATTTTATATAATTCAAAAGGTAAACCATCCGGCCCAGGGAAACATTATTTCTCAAGTGCTGGAGAACAACTTCAACCTCCTCAGGGGTAATCAAACAGTCTGCCTGCTGCACTATTTGACAGGGAACTGTTGGTACTGGGATGGTCCTCAAAAACTCTCGAATCTCCCTAAAGTCTGAGGGTATGTCAGTGAAAAGGGCTCTGGAGAAGTCAGCAGCTATGTGGGAAAGTGAAATACTAGAGGTACGTAAGAGGCCCGAGGAGTCTCAAATACTGGACATGGTGTGAGTCCCCACTCTGTGGGCCTGCCGAGCAAAGGGGTCAACTTTCTAGGAAGTGCCCTGAGTGCCAAATTTATGTTGGGCATACAAACGAGTAGCATGTTGAGAGAAAAACAACATCATGTCCTTGCGAATCAATTGAATTTGGGAAGTAAGGTCTTGACCAGTAGTGTGGGCAATAGTCAGTAAATTCTGAAGGTGTCGTCTGTGCTGTAGATAGGTCAAGTAAGCAGTACTACATTTCTGCTTACTATAACGTTTTAAAAGAAGAATTAAATCAGTCTTTGCATCCATCCACCAAGTAATAGGGTCATCATAGAAAAGTAACACGGATTTCCGAGCAGTAAGAAATTGGTGTAATGCAGACAATAACTCTGATTCTGTCAGCAAAGACATATTAAATTTCCAAAGTCCCGGACCCTGGCAATGGGAGGGGGTGTCACCAGTAGAGATGGATACCCTCCCATGGCCAGGGAATTCAACCAGAGTAACAGTAGCATTCGAAATAGGTAGTGTTGGGGATGAAAAAATAAAGTCAATTCTAGTGGCCAAGACACCTTTGTGAAATGTGGGGGTGTGCTGATTAGTAAAGTCTAAGTAGGTGTCTCGTAGGCGAGCCGTATTGATAACAGTGTGTAGAAAGCGAGAATCACAAAAAAGCTTCTTAGTGGTAGCAAAAGAACTTTTGTCTTACAGACTCATGCCACAGTTGAAATCCTCAGCAAACAGAATTTGCTTGGAGGTGAATAAATAAGGTTGGATAAGAGAAAGAATGTCAATACTACTCAATTTAGTTTGTGGGGTGTAAATATTAATTAAGCGAAAGGGTATGTGATGTATAACTGCATCAAGAATAAGGACTTGGCCAGGCACTAAATCATAGAGTTTAAGCAAAACGAAAATGAAGAGAGTGGACTAAAATACCAACACCAGAGCAGGTCTCATGACCAATGGACCAAAAAGAGGGGCCGCATAACCAGTGTCTTTGAGCATGCTGTAGTTCGTGCAAAGTACGGAAGCGAATATTCTGTAAAAAAATCAAGCCGAGTTGTAATGAAGCAAGGAAAGCAAAAACTAAATTCCTCTTGTCTATATGTTTAATGCTGTTCACATTCAACGTGTGACAAGCAAAAGGTATGAAAGCATCAGGCAGCATGAGAAAAAGGGCAGTAGCACAAAGAACCAACCAGAGAAAAAAACACTATTTCTTTTTGCCTGAACCAGCCATACTCTTGCCTTTCATCCGGACTTTCCTTTTCTGAGCACCTCTACTCTTAGTCCCAATTTCAGTGTCAATAGTCCCATCAGGGTGGGAGGAAGGGATAGAGAAAGAATTAGACTCCTCTCCAGAGTTAGCAGAAGTGTCCTGCAAAACATCATAAAGATTAGAAACGGGACTAGGCGAGGGTCTGAGGGCCTTAGGGGGTGGTGGGGCAAGTTTTTGTTTGGACCTCATAGAGCATCTACAGCTCACAGGAAGAGGCTTGGGGGGGGGGCATTCCAGTGTCAGCCGGGGCCACCCCCAAGGGTTCAGGGACAACAACTGCAGGCACCAAAGAAGGAACAGGCGGAGTACAAGACCCCGGGCACTGTACAATACAAGACTCAGATGCAGGTGCACTCAACGTGGAGGGTCTGGGAGGGCCCAAATCCAGCTGTGGTGGAGAAATCTAATCTCAAGTTTAGACTTCTTGGCTTGGGAGACAATAAAATGCTGATCCAAGACCAGTCATCATGGTGCTCCTGATTGTGGGCTGCCCATGTACAGTTCTGAAAGTGTTCTCCGTCTCTCACATAAATTGCATTTACTCTCATTGAGGCAGGCAGAGCTAACATGACCCAACTCTCCACAGGAGCTGCATTTAATCTTATCACAAGTACTACTCAGGTGAGAGGGATCGACACACCTGTAGCAAGCCTTAGGCTGGCCGGAATAAAACAACACCCCCTATCACGACCCAAAAAAAAAAGGAATTAGGCAGGTGGAGAAGTCCAGAGTCATCAGACTTGAGCATTACCTTGATCCTCCACCCCCCCAGTCCATATATTTTCAGAGTCCAACATGGCCTCAGGTTTCCCAATAACAGTACAATGCATTTTCAACCAATAAATCACATCAGACACATCCACTCCTTCATTACGAAACAAAATCGATATAGTTTTATAGGCAAGCTTAGTTAATGGAATGGCCAAAAAAGGTGTCCACAAGGCTGTAGTTTTCAGTGAGTGATATTTCGCCCAAAATCTGTCCAAACCCTGAAGCGTCTTGATGCTGATATCAAAAGTGGTCTCCCCGAGATATGAATAAGGGCATAAAGTCTGTGGGCAAAGAACTTCATGGAGTCCTTCAATAAAGTTCTGGCCACATAAACATGATCGGGGGGTCCAGCATACCACCAGTATAAGAGAGACGGACAGCATTATGGCATTTAGCAGGCAAAATAGGTAGTCAAAACAATGAGGAAAAAGTTTTCTTCTGTCTGTCAGGCATGAGATTCAAAGGCGCTACAGGCAGAGCAGTGTCAGTGCCTGCAGTAACAATCGGAACAGTTACATGAGGGAGATGCAGGGCAGGGTGCTGGGTGAGATGTAGGCCATCTGGGATGGCTAGGGGATCAGCCAGAACCCGCTCAGGGCATCAGCCAGAACCCGCTCAGGGCTCATGTCTCTAGTGACAGTAGGGCAAGAAGGTAAAGCAGAAGTCACAAAGTCAGCCTCCATCGGCATACGGATAGGAGATTTACCAGGAGACCACCAAGCATCAGGAGAACACTTTTCCCAGCCAGCACCCTCCAAAGCTGAGTCCACGGACCAAGGCCCAGTCCTCAGAACGTCAGTAGCCCGGATAGCCAGATATGGAGGGTGTAAGGCAGGCTCAGTAGGAGCAGTAACAGAGTCACAAGCAGTGGCTGCAGGCAAAGTAGGAAATGAATCACAGGCAGAGTTACAGTGTCCATCAGCAGACGGCGGGTCCTGCAAACGAGTAGACGAATGACTCAGTGGGCGTTTGACTGAAACTGCAGAGCTGTCAGTACAGGACCACTGAATTCTCTGCATAAGAGCTGCTTTCCTTGCAAGAAACTTCCTTTCCTCAGATTCTAAAAGCAGCTGTAAATCATGGGTCTCGACGGACTGTTCACCAGAAGGAGCAGCCAAAGATTCACTTTCAGCCTCCTCAGAACTGATGACCAACTCAGAGTCAATGTCAGGGTCAGGAGCCAGTAAATTCAAAACAATACCATCAGCAGCAGCAGGTACCAAATCCAAATGATTTATCTCCACCACATTCTCCTGAACATCAAATAAACCAGCAGTCCCAGGCTAAGACAAGGCAAGAGGGGAGACCAGCCCTCCAACCTCCATGGCTTCCTCTACCACTTCAGGGTTCTCGTCTGCCATCTTGGTCCCACAGACAAAAGGGTCCCCCCTGCTCACAGGAAGCAAATGTAGGGGAATTTCCCCGGTGTCCTGGCCATATTTTCCCCCATTTACTGAAAAAACACAAACAGCTCAATCTGGCTCAATTTCAATTGGTTTCCATCAGTATTTCCTCCAGGAAACTAGAAAGTATTTTGTTTCCTGGTAAGGATGGGGAGGGGTAGAATAAGCAGCTGGAAGAGATGGTCTGTACAAAGCTGGTGGGGGGATTAATTTCAACATGGGTGGGAAAGGTACATGGGCCTAGTAAAGACAGCACCAAAAAGGGAGGGGGATGGAGAATGAATACACTAGGCCTCACGGATCCAACATTAGGTACTGTAGGCCTGGAGCAGACATGATGGGCCAGGAAGTCTTTTTCTGCTGACAAAGTTTGTGTCTTGCGTCAGCAAGTCTAGGGAACCATATGACCTCTGGGGAAGCTATCCAAAGGAATTTCCTGTAATAAAGTTAGTTGCCATCTTACCTAGATCTTGCCTGGGTGCCTGGTGGCCATCTGGCAGCACACATAACAGTTAAAGCGTAGAGTTGTGAACCTGGAGACCCCTGTTTGAATCTCTCAAACAGCACTTACTTACTATGTGACTCTGAGCAAGTCAATTAACCTTCCTTTCCCTAACCTCTCTGAAATCTCACTCTTATTTATCGGTGCTGTTTGAATCTCTCTCTGTGTGCCTAATGTGGCAGCAGCATTCTTTGTCCATCTTCTCTTGGACTGTAATGCACTTTGGGATACAGTTTGACCACATTCCTTTCTTCTTCTTCCCTTTTAAGCTGGGGCATCATGCAAGCACAAATTGTAGAGGGGCACAAAATTGCAACCTTTCTGAAAGGGAGCCAGAGGAATGCTCCCTCCCCATAAAATTTTGGACAAATTGAAGCTAAATGGTGCTTTTTGCTGGCTTTTAGAAGTCCATGATGCTATCCCACAACATTTAAATTTCAGCAGGCTAATAAAGCCCACTGGCTTCAATTTTCAATATTGCATCCCAGTAGCAGGTCCCCTCCACATATCTCTCAACTGTCGGTGACTATGAGGGATGTCCCTCAGTTTACCACTCAGAATTGCCCTGTCCCTCATCCATTACTCATAGAAAAGATGCTGCCCACACAGAGGTCAGACTTTAAATCAGAAACTGATAATATTCAAGGTTGCAAATAAAAAAAAAAAAAAAAAAAAAAACTTGTGCAAGTAAACACAATGGTTTCCACAGTGTTTTAAGCTTGTATCTCCATATTTGACTATTTGTCCCTCATTGGGTCAGTGTCCCTCATTGTACCTCCTTTTGAGTGTCTGTTTTCCACATTTAAGTGACAAAAGGTTGAAAGGTATGCCCCTCCATGCCCTCCCACCCAAGACTCATGCAGTAGCTCCAGTCCACCTACCTGCTAGTGCTGCCCCTGGCTACCACCCACCAATACAGCACTCCTCACCAGCCTTCCTTGCTGCTGCTGACTTGTGGTGCCTGTTCTCACTTCTTTCACTTCAGGCCTGGCCAGCAGTCCACACACCAATGACCAGCCTCACAATCTGACTCCACAGCAGTGCCCACACTTGTTTCCTCTGCCGTGCTCCAAGGTCGCTTTCAGCCCTCTGCCCTCCAGTGCATCTTTGCTCAGATGCTCTGCACCTCCCTCACTTTGCTGCTGCTGGTTACGTACTCCATCATGGTCACTTGCTCCTCCATAATGGCTCAGTTCGCTTTGAGTCTTCACACATGTGGGCAGTGGATTGGACATGGACGGCTACAGTGAAGTGACTACTGGCTGGCAGCACCAGGCACTGGCATCTTGAGTAAAAAGGCACAATGAAATTTAAATGGAAAACGGTGGGAACTTAAAAAGGAAAGATATACTGTATAAGTGTGCATGAATATTGGGGGGGGGGGCACCTGGCCCCCTTTGCCATATAGTCATGACACCACTGTCCTAAGATTTATGTCCCTTGAGCTGCACTTACAGACCATCAGCTGAGTGTACCTTCAGAAATCAGATGTCTTGGCAGTTGATTGACATTTGCATGTTACGCCCTCAGCAGTGCAGTTTCCAGTCCCCATACTCTACCCAGTATGGGTTCTTGTGGTGGATCACTAGAGTTTTTAAAGAGCAACCAATACCTCCAGGCAAACTCTGGAAAATACATTTAGACACAATTCAGTTTGTATTTCACATGAGTTACATATTTCCGTCCTCATTACTTATTACTGTAGTCATCTGCATGAAAACAGGACCTTTGTTCATTGAGACTTTGTCCACTCCCCTTGCTTATTCCTGAGCCGAGGTCATAATTTTCTTCTTGTGACATCACAGTCATTCCTGGTTACGTCAAGTACAGAATAAGCTGTAGGCCAGATGGATTCTAAGGGATAAAGATCCTGAGCCTGATATGCTGGCACTGTCGGGAGGGGGGTCTTTAGAGGCCTCCTGTTCCACCACCCTGGAAAAGTGCCATACACAATGCCCCTTCTTATCCAACGTGGAGGAGTGTTCCTGCAGCAGCCAATTTGCAATGCAATTGATGACCATTAGGGAGTTTGTGATTATAAACATCTGCAGTGTGACCTCCATAGACTTCTGAACATGACTTTGTACCAGTCACATGACACAGTGCTATTATCACAGACCATGGCAGCAGGTGCTACAACCTCAGCCATCCCCTCAGTCCAGTACTGTGAATGAGTAGAATTTCCCTGTCCTTCCCCCATCAACCCTTCTGGTCCACTCACCCCCCCAAATCAATCCTTTATACAGTTTCCATCCCTGATGTTGAGTGGAACATTTTTCCTGTCCCTGATCCTCTGCGTGCATAGTTTATCGATCTGTCACTAATCACAGTCCTCTGTTGCTCTTCTGCAGCTGCTGCATGCCTGCACTTCCCTGTGGAACTGCTTCTCAACAGCATCAAGGGGTTGGAGGCTCTGCTGCATATGGCTATCTGTTGGGGGGCTGGGAAATGTGCTTAGTACAATGCTTTTGTAGCATACTGGCTTATGTGCCAGTGGCAGGAGAGGTTTGCAACCCCTTTGTGTAAGGCACATAGGAACATAGACAATAGTGGCAGAAAAAGACTCGGGCCAGATTTTATAGTGACTAGACTTGCTGCAAGCCCCAGGTGCATCAAAGATATGGTACACCGGATTTGCAACAGTCTAAAGGGATTTTATATCCCTTTCATCAAAGTGATAATCACTAGCTTGCATCCAAACCAGGGACCCTTTACAAAAAACTTGCATCTGAGATTTGGTGCAGGCTGCCGTAAACTGAACCAACTGTCACAAATGCACCTGAAACTATAAAACGGGGTGCACCTGCAGCAATCGGCAATGCCTCAGCTGCATCAGCACTAACACAAGTCCTGCATCAACACCAGAAAATGTGGCCCCTGTGTCCATCTAGTCTGCCCTGTGTTGGTACCTACTGACCTAGACCTACTGCCTGTCAGGGTCTATCTATACATAGAGGTGAAAAGTTGAACAGTGGTCCTTGTGACTAGGTTGCACCACTGATTTGGGACTTTTCATAGGGCCCCGTGGTTGTTTATCTATTTATTTTATAGTATTTGACAACTGGTAAACAGAAAAGGCACACTGAGCCAAGGCTTCTTTCCGTGTGCATCCCTGGGTAGGAGAACAAAAGGGGGGGCACATCAGGAATAAAAGAGAGGATTGCAGAGTACATAATAACATGCGAAACAAGGCAAATTGCAAGCAACCTGTGAAAATGTAATCCGTAATAAATAATGGGAGGAGTAGAAGTCAATAGAAAATGTATGAATTACAAGCCGGTAACCAAATAAGTTGCTTTTTGAAGTTTCCCACAAGGTGTCTGCAATTCTTTAAATGCCAGGTATACTGAGCCAGGGACCACTTTGGCTTTGCACCATGTCAGTACACAGCATACCAGTCTTCAGTGCCATTGCCTGGTATAAAACTCTAGTTTACCTGACTACAAGACAGTTCTGGATTAGGATCTATGTAGGGAAAGAAGTGAAGCAGCAAATTTTAGGGGCGGGGAGTGTAAATAATCCTGTGGAATGTTTGTTACCCAAAACTAGACTGGGAATCCAGCCAAAGGAGAAAAGTTGTAGAGGAATTCTCAGGCATGGTTTATAACAGCTTCTTGGAGCAGCATGTTCTGCATTGAACTTTATTACTGTTTAATTCTAATCATGGCTCCCTCTGTATATTTTCTGCTTTCTGCTTGATGCATATTGTAAATGCAGTTTTTCTCACTGCAGTCCTGTACTCTTCCTGGTTGTGCCTGGAACTGGGTATTGTATGTCTAGTGCACTTACCAGGTAAAGAAAATAACACATGTAAGGGCAGGCTCAAGCTAGGCTGCAATATTAGATTTGACTGTGAAACACTGAAAAGAGAGTGAAGGAAGTGAAGCTTGGGGGAAAACCTGGGTATTGTGACCATTACATAAGTGAGCAATAAGACATGACAGGCTGTGCATTATGGTGAAATAATCGCACACCGCAGGTGTATTGTTAGGCATGAGGCATAGCCAAGTGCCGTTAAATGCACCCGAGAAGTGTGATTATTTCATTATAATGGCACACCCTGGAGTGACTTATTGCTCTTATAAAATGGCATTTAAATATACAACTTAAAATAATTGAAAATAAGAAAGTATTTTAAAAGATAAAAATTCGACCTTTCATTGAAATATGCTTCCATTTTAACTCTGAATACAAAAAATTGTCCTTAGTCTGGTAATTGTGGAGTTAGCTAAAAACATGAAACATAATCAAAATTGTGTGTAGTTTACATTTTTATATGAAAAAAATAATATCTTGCATTTTAAATTAATACAAGTATTGTTTCTTAATGGAAATGTGTTCAAAACTTTAAACCTGCAAGGTTGCCTTTTTAGGGAACCCTGCAGTCCTTTTATGATCACAAAAAGGGCTCATTTCTGAACAGACAACATGGGTGGATTGTGTCACAGCTGCCTCCACATCTGTGAAACAATCTGTCCATGTTGCCACTGTTGATGCAGCACTGCACTATTTCACAGTGCCTGTGGTTTTTCTGCATCCCCCTCCCCTTGCATTGCTAAAGAACACACAGCCACACCCCTCCTAGAGCGGGTCTTTGATCAGTAGTTGTATTCATCCCCCCTTCCAGAGATGAATACAGCTACTGATCAAAGACCAGGCAAGATGACCGCATTGCTGCTCCATTCCCCATAGCTTCACGTATTCCCCATACTGTTTTTGCCAAGGGAGCCCAATCCCCAAGTCGGCATGTATCCCCCCAATCCCCACTATTGTGGCATACTGGGAGCCCACCCGAGTGTGCCTAGGTAATTTTTTTTTATTTTGTTTTCCTTACCAACACCACAATGCCCACTCCAAGTGTTGGATGCCTCCACCCCCCAAGCCCACTTTCATTGCCCAATTCCCCCATCGGCAGCATGTAACCCCTACCCAACTCATGTGGCACACTGGGAGCCCACTCCAGTGTGCCCAAAAGTATTTTTATTTTTAATTTTTACTTGTAAATGCAGAAAACCATCCCCCATGGTCTTTTTTTTAACTTGTAAAAAAGAAAACGGTCCCTCGTCATCTCCCCAGCCCCACCTCCCCATCCCCACCCTCCCACTGAGCACCCACCTCTCCACATCCCCCCCACCCCATACTTACCTCTGGAAGTCGGCTGTCATCTACTCCAGATTGGGACACATCCACACTCTTTAAAGCCCAACCGTGAACTGAGGATTTCAAGGTAAGCCATATAATGGGAGTCAAAAGGTGGTGGTTCAACTTATGTTGATATCTTAGCCATTTTTAGGAATTTTGACCCCAAATTTTCAACATGGGGTTCTTGGGACCCCACTTCATGAACACTGGCACTGTCATTTCGTTATTCAGTACTGAAAGGAGATTTCGCAATCGCTGCGTGGAATCACCTTTCGGGACCGATAAACAGAACAACAGTGCCAGTGTTCATGAGGTAAGGTCCCATGTTGAAAATCTGGTGAAAAAAATCTGCAAAATGCATGTTACGAGCATGCATTGCACATTTTCTTTGAACACTTGTAAGTTTGCCAATTTTTAATATTTTCACTCCAGACTGTCAACATTGCCATTTTTCACACCTCCTTATGACCAGTATAGCTATCATTTTTCACATCCTGCCAGTTTTTACACCTGTTGCACAGAATGTTGCAGTTGCTGTACAAAATCAGGTTTTGGGATGGACTAACAAAATGACAGTGCCACTGTTCAGGGCGGTGGTCCAAAATGCCCATGTTGAAAATTTGGTGAAAAAATTCCAAAAAATTACCATGTTACGAGCGTGCATTGTGCAGTTTCTACGCAGATTCATAACTTTGCCAATTTACAATATTTTCACTCCTGCTTTTAAGCATTGCCATTTTTCACACCTCCTCATGAACAGTACAGCTGTCATTTTTCACATCCTGTCCCAAACCTGTTTTTACACCTGTGGTGCAGAATGACGCAGTCACTGTGCGAAATCACTTTTTGGGATTGATTTTTATTTTTTTTTATTTTATTTATTTTTTAGGGAAGTACCTTTGAGCCAAAGGCTCTTTTACAAAGGTTCCACATCATAGCAACCACATATGTACAAATTCAAAATACAGAGGTTACATATACACAATCATCAAATTTTCAGTTTACAGTAAAACAGTGTTACAACCAGTAAAAGTATACAATGAACTTTTGCAGATATAGACAGTTGCTTTGGGGTCAGGGTATCACACAGTAGTATAACTAGGACAAGGTCACTTGGCCCAGTTAAGAAAATAAGGCAGTTAGCAATAAAGGATGTTTCAGGAAACACGGTGAGCATCAGAACTAAAATTAGGAAAGCTATGAAAACACTTATCTAGGTCGCCAGAAAATGTTAAAGCATCAGTTCTGTTGTCTGAAGTGCTAATAAGAATAGACAGCAGGGAGGACCATGTTACCAGGGTGAGAAGTGACAAGGCAGAGACCGTGAAGCCTATAGGGGGGGATTGACTTACCAAGGTGGGAGAAGGAGGTGAACAAAAGTAAAAATGAGACAGGATGACAAGAGAAAATTGAGGGAGATGGGGAGGGGTTGGGGAAATGAGAAAATGGGGACAGGGAGAGAGTGGGGTGGAGGGTAGAGGAGGGAGCAAAGGAATGATTATGGGCAGAGAGGGAGGGGATGGGGAAACAAAGGGAACGAAGCAGGGAGGAGGTACACAGGGGAGGGAGAGGAGTGGGGATGAGGGAAATAGGAGTGTCACTGGGATGCAGGACAGCGGGGGTGGAAGGGAGAAAGGGGGGAAATGAGAGGGAAAGGAGGAGAAGAGCCTGGGGGGTAGAACAGAAAGTAGGGAGGGGAGAGGAGCAAGATTAGAGAGCAAGTAGGAAGGTGGAAGACTGGTGAGAGGAGAGGAGATGGGAGGGGGATGAGGTCCCACAATCGCAGTTGCTGTTTGAGGCTAGGGCAGTATGGAGTTTAGATCTGAAAGGTCCTAGCTGTACTTCTTTTGTAATGCCTATGTCAAGCGCATTGAGCCATAGTGGTGCCCAGTACTCATAGGACCGTTGACCTTGCGTGGTTCGGTGGAAGGGGATGCTTAGGGTTGAATTGTTTTCCTCCCGATGTATCTTGTGGTGTTAGGCCAGTTAAGGAGACTTTGCAGTGCTGGAGTGGTAAGTCTAAGAGTAGATTCCTTGATGAGAAGGCAAACTTGATACTGAATGCAGCAATCAAGGTTGAGCCACCCCATCTGAGAGTATAGCTCACAGGTGTGGGTGAGACAGGGTACATTTAGGACTAGATGACATGCTTTGTTAAGTGCTGTTCTGATACATTTTAGTGAGAACTGGAAGGCAGCCCCATAGACTGCTAGACCATAGTAGATCATTGAGAGCACTGGGCTGTTTACTACAATTTTTAGTGCTTCAGCAGTAAGACATTGACGATGTCTGTAGAGTAGTCCCAGTTTTTCATTGCATGACTTTGCAACTGAGTCAGTATGTTGGCTGAATAATAGGGTGCTGTCTAGTGTCACTCCCAGGTATTTAAACATTTGGACCATTTCAAGGGGAGAGTTCTGACTGTTAAGAACGTGAAGTTGGTGAGTACTGTGTTTGTTATGTGATGATGTGAATAACATGGTCTTGCTTTTTTTGTAATTAAGGAGTAATTTGGATTTATTTTATTTATTTATTTCAATCTAGGATTAGAAAATACTTTTGAGCACAGAGGAGCTCATTTACAAAGGTTCCATGTTGGTAATGGAGAGGGGGTTACAAAACAGAATATAAAGCACAATATCATGTACAGATAATATAAAATACAGTGAACAGTAGAACAGCACAATACATAGTAAACATAGGTGATTGCAATTAGAAACATAGTTGGCATTCTAGGACTTTATAGGTGAAAACATGGGTGGGTAATCCATTTGGAAATAGTAAGGGAACGGTGAGTCAGGGGATGAAGAGTAGCAGCAGGACAGAGTACGGGGGGGGGGGGGGATTGAAGGAACTAATGCTCTGTAGAGTAGAAATTAGCCTGCATCTGCTTTTCAAGTATAGTGGGATCGGCATTACATGAATATAGGACCGCGTCATCTGCACAAAATGTGGTCATTTACAGATTGTGGGAGGTTGTTTAGAAATAAACTGAACAGTAGGGGACCAAGGACAGAGCCTTGGGGAACCCCCTGTGGTGATACTACAATTTTCAGAGAAGGTGTCTTGTATTTTCACTTTTTGGACCCTTCCAGTGAGATAGCTCTTGAACCAGTCTACAGATTCAGAGGAGAGGCCAGAAAGAGAGAGTTGACCCAGGAGCAGATTATGGTTTACCATGTCAAAGGTCTTGGTGAGGTCAATGTACGTAGCCCCCACCAAGAGCCCTCTGTCCAAGGCATTGTGAATAAAGCTGGTATACTTGGTTAGAGCAGTTGTAGTACTGTGTTTGCAAAACCCGTGTTGTTGCCGGCACTGTAGTTTGTATTTGTCTAGATATTCTGTCAGGTGGTCAGAAACTATGCGCTTTAATGCCTTTGAGAGAGGGGATAAGATTGATATTAGGTGGTAGTTTGCAAAGTTGGCTCTACCTCCACTTTTGAAGACGGGGTGACCACAGCCACCTTCCAGATCCATGGGAATTCACCAGAGATCAGGGAAAGATTTAGGATTTTGGTGAGGGGAGTGAGAATTAGGTCCAGGGTGTCTAACTAGTTTGAGGTCAAGCTGATCACTACTAGTCCTGGAATTTCTTAGAGCTTTTATGAGGTATTTTTTTAGCCTCGTGAGGGGTGATAACGTTGAGGTAGAGAGGCGGGTGGGTTCTATAATTCCGGTAGTCTGCTGGGGTGCCAGAGTGTCTAGCTTTGCACCACAGGGTGTTTCTATGTTTCATGAGGGCTAGTAGCTGGGGGGTGATCCAGGGGCTTTTGTAATCACGGATCTTTCGTTTAGTGTAGGGGGCATAGATCTTGCATACTGCATTAAACTTGTTTATGAAGCTTTCAAGGGCAGTGCTGATGTCAATGCTGGAGTCAAGAATGCTCCAATCTTGGAGGCTGAGGTGAGCTCTTAGAGCTTCCTGTTTGCCTGAATTAATGAAATGACGTGGCACTTTTCATGAGGCTGGGTCCTAAAAAGGCCGTGCTGAAAATTTAGTGAAAAAACTCCTAAAAATGGCCGAATCACACGTGGTCATTCAAAATTTTATATGCATGTGGGTAACTTTGCTCATTTTCAATATTTTCACTCCAAATTTTCAATACAGAAATTTTATCACACCACCTCATAAACAGTATGGCTGTCATCTTTTACATCCTGCCCAAAATGTGCTTTCTCACCCTTGGTGCGAAATGCCATTTTCCCATAGATTTGAAAATTCTCACCTACGGGGTTCATGAGGTGGGGTGATAAGAAGACTATGTTCAACATTTGGGGTTAAATATGAACAAAATAACAAAGTTATACGCATTCCCTGCAAATGATGGGGTTTATGCCCTCACTCCCCCACCCTCCCCAAACCCATTTGGCACCACAATACGAAAAAATGACAAAGTTATGCCCATTCCTTGCAAATGATGGGATTTTTGACCCTTTTACTCCCCCGGCCCCCTACCTCCCCAAGCCCAAGACACACACACAGATACACACATGCACACACACACACACATTAATGCATTGGCAGCCCTAGTGTTTCTGCCAGAGTTTCTTTGGTGTGGGAGTGAGAGATTTCACCCAAAAATACCTAAGTATGATTCAAATGTATGTGTTTTTATAAACTTCAGGAATGCATTTCAGCAGTTTGGATCTGCCTCTGCCTATGTAACTATGATTTTTCCACTTTTGATCTTTGTTTATGAAGTATTATTGCCAACTTTCTTTATCCTGCTTTTTTCCCTCTGACTTTCCCTGCATTCAAGATGTGGAATGTTTGCCATGGAATAAAGGGATTCAAAATTCTGCTCAGTTCCACTGGCAGAATGTTCCTCTCCTAACATTCTGTACACACACAACAAAGGCCTCTTTTAAAGTCACAGACTCAGTTTACTCACTGTCAGAGAAAATACGGTAGAAGAGATTTCTGTGCTGAGCAGTTAAAGACAGAATGGGGATTTTTCATTGTCAGAAAAGAAACAGTTGTAATGAAAACTACAAACAATACTTAATGTTTCTAATGTGGTCATGTGTTGAAGTAGTGTGGGATGATCAGGGAAACACCATTTAATTCATTTGTTTTATTTTTACATAGAAACATAGAAGTTGACAGCTGGTAAGGATCACAAGGCCTATCCAGTCTGCCCATCTTTTCTACCTTATAAATGTGCCATAGACCTTTACTCTGTCAATGGCCTATCTATTCATACTCATCTGTATTGCTTCCTTATGCCTGTCCCATGTCTGTTTGAAGCCCTGCACTGTATTCATATTCACCACTTCCTGAGGTAGGCCATTCCATGCATCCACCACCCTTTCTGTGAAAAAGAACTTACTCACATTACCCCTTAACTGGCCTCCCTCTAATCCCATGCTGTGTCCTCTTGTCCTGCTATTTTTCTTATATTGAAACATGTTACACTTTTACCTTGTTAATGTCTTTAGGATGTTTGAATGTTTCGATCATATCACCTCTCTCCCTCCTTTGCTCTAGGGTATACATATTGAGCTCCGTTAATCTGTTCTCATATGTTTTCTTATGCAGTCCCTGCACCATTTTGGTTTCCCTTCTCTGGACTGCCTTCATTTTGTTAATGTCCTTGTGCAGGTGTGGCCTCCAGTACTGCACACAGTACTCCAGATGGGGCCTAACCAGTGTCTTGTAAAGAGGGATTATTACCTCCTTCTTATGACTTGTGATACCCCTACTAATACACCCCATCATCCGCCTTGCCTTACCTACTGCTTTAGTGGTCTGCTTGGATGATTTCAGGTCATCTGTGATGATGATGCCTAAGTCTTTTCCATCCCTTGTGATTGCTAGCAACTCCACTCCCTACTTATAGGCGGCTTCAGGGCTTCTCTTCCCTATGTGCATGATTTTGCACTTCTTTACAGTAAACCCCAGTTGCCACTTTTCCGACCATTTTGCTAGTTTATCCAGATCTCTTCTCATTCTGCCCACCCCATCTGGATCATCTACTCTGCTACAGATCTTGGTGTCCTCTGCAAACAGACAAACCTTACCCTCCAGTCCATCTGCAATGTCACTGACGAAGATATTGAAGAGGACTGGCCTCAGGACTGATCCCTGAGGTACTCCACTTGTGACTTGCATCTTTTCTGACTGTATAACATTTACCACCACTCTCTGTTTTCTGCCCGCCAACCAGTTTGCCACTCAGTTGACCAACCTCTGACCCACCTGCAGCCTACCCAACTTATAAATCAATCTTCTATGTGGCACAGTATCAAAAGCTTTGCTGAAGTCAAGGTAGGCGACATCAGCTGCACCCCCTTGGTCCACCATTCTGGTTACCCAGTCAAAGAAATCTATGAGATTAGCTTGACAGGACCTTCCTGTTCTAAACCCATGTTGTCTTGGATCCTGTGCTTCTATGAATTCCAGGTGTTGCACTGTCCTTTCCTTAAGGAGTGCCTCCATAATCTTGCCCACTACTGAGGTAAGACTGACTGGTCTGTAATTCCCTGCTACTACTCTTGCGAAGCGGGATCACATGAGCCTTTCTCCAGTCTTCTGGAACCTCTCCTGTGCTCAGAGACTCACTAAACAGTTCTGATAATGGCTCTACTAGTTCAACCCTTAGCTCCTTTAGTACACTGGGATGTGTGCTATCAGGTCCCATTGCCTTGTCTACCCTGAGCTTAGGGAGCTCTTGTAGGACCCTTTCTTTTGTGAAGGGACTTGGGCACACCTCCCTCCCCACTGTGTCTATGGTGCTGAGATGTGGGCCCTGCCCTACCTTCTCCTCAGTAAATACTGAACAAAAGTATCTATTTAGGATATATGCTTTTCCTTGGTCCTCCTCTACACACTCCCCCTTATCCCCTTTGGTATTAGCAATACCCCATCTGGACTTTCTCCTTTCAGTAATGTATCTCTAGAAAGTCTTGTCTCCTTCTTTTACTGTCTGTGCTAGTGTTTCCTTGGTTTGGGCCTTTGCCTGCCTTACTGCCTTTCCTACTTCCCTTAGGGAAGTTTAGTATGCCACCCTTTCTTTGTCCCACTGTGTTCCCTTGTATTTCCTGAAGACCAACCTTTTGGCTCTGACCTTTTCTGCTACCGTTTTTTGAGAACCAAAGTGGTTTCCTCCTTCTTTTGCTCTTGCTTTTCTCCCTAACACAATGGGATGTTGCTTCAAGTATTGCATCCTTAATGCTTGCCCACTTTGCCCATACCCCCTCACCTGCATTTCTTCTTGCCAGGTCTAGCTTAACTCTGTTGGCCATTTTATCAAAGTCAGCTCCTCTGAAGTCCCATATTTTTGCCTTGGAATGGGATGATTTAATTCTAGTGGCCAAATTGAACCATACCATGTGATGGTCACTGGCCTCCAGGTGACCTTCTATCTGGAGATCTGTGATCCTTTCCCCATTAGTCAGTACTATATCTAGAATAGCTCTGTCTCTTGTGGGATGTTGTACCAGTTGTTTGAGGCCCTCTCCCTGCAGGGAATCCACTATGTGTCTAGTTCTGGTGGATGTTCCTGGTATTAACTGATCTGTATCTGGCATGTTTAAGTCCCCCTTTATCAGACCCTCTCCTTTAGCTGTCATGTTTTGTATATCTTCTAACAGTATTGTGTCTATATCCTCCCCCTTGTCTGGAGGCCGGTAGACAACCCCAGTTCATATGTCTGCCCCATTTCCTGTTTCCAGGGTGACTCACAGTTCTGACTCCTTATGTGTATTCTGAATTTCTGTAACTTTGATATTGTCATTGACATAAAGGGCCACTCCCTCTCCCCCCCCCCCCCCACACACACATACTTTTTGCACCTCGGTCTCTTCTGAACAGTACAGAGCTGGGTACTGAAGTCTCCCAAGTGTGGTTACTGGTGAACCATATCTCGCTAATGGCTACTATGTCCAGTTTAGCCTCTGTCATTGTTGCCTGCAATTCTGGGATCTTGTTTCCCAGACTGCAGGCATTTGTGTACATTATTTTCCATTGGCCAGATTTCAGTGCATTAGTTGCTGGGTGAGGTCCAGCGTTTCCCCTGCGCATCATATGGGGAGCAGGACCTTTTTCCATACCTGGTGATGCAAATGAACTACAAACATGCTGAACTCCTGTTTGATCACTAGCTGAGGGAGGAGGGGTGTTCTTCCCTTCAGTGTATCAGGTGCTGCATCCCTCTTCCCATTTGCTTGTTTAAATATTCTGCAAAGATGTCAAACTTCTGCCTCAATGCACTGACTCCCTCCTTAATCAGATGCAGTCCATTAAATTTGAAGAACTTTCTCTCTCAAACTGTTGCCAGTTACCTACAAATTTATGTCCTTTTTCCTGGCACCAGCCCTTGAGCCACATGTTTAGCTCCCCTATCTCTCCTTCTCTGACCTTCCATCCATCTGCCCCCTCTCCCAGACTGGCAGGATCTCGGAGAAGGAGATGCCAAACGAAAAGGTAATTTTATTTTAGGGCCCAGTTGAAGGTTTTTTACACTGTAAAGGTAGCAGTCATGTTTGTGGTGGAAGATCCATTCTGGTTGTAGGGGGACTGATTTGCTCATTGTGTGATATGATTTTGGACCAGGATGACTATGCATTATGCTCTAATATTGAAAAATCACCTGATTGGTTTTAACCAATTAAAATTCTTTGATTTTTAGACCCATTTTATAAGTAAGCAATAACCCATAACAGTGCATGCATTTTTCAAGAATTAGTGCACACTCTGGGTGGACTAAAAGGCACAAGGCCAATGACCAAGTGACCTTCAGCACACCCATGAAGTGCATTAATTCTCAAGAAACCCCCACCCTGGAGGGGGTTATTGTGCTTCTAAAATGGAAGATGTTTTTTTTTTAATGGAAAAAGGTTTTATTTTCCTTTAGTTACAGTAGGTTGTTGCCAGGTAGAATATGTGAGTTTGGTACAAGGGCCGAGTGCTTTGAATAAATCAAGGAAGTGCAATTATTTTGATGAAACCATTGCTCTGTTGTGGGTTTTTGTGTTTAAAAAGTGGAAACTATTGTTTTATTTTAGTGGAAAAAGTTTTAATTTTCTTTTAGTTATGCTGTTGCTAAGTAAATTAGGGCAGGTTAGTTGTGAACTGTCGTATAACTGAGATTAAGGAATGATCAGGTAATGCGTTTAGACAAGTGATGTTGCTAGGATTGTGAATGATTCTGAAGCTCATTTTATAATCGGATTCAGTTATGACACTGAGGGAAGCATTAGTAGGAAAACAGAGTACTGCACCTACGCTTTAGCGGAGCTAATTCTAAAAGACCCAAAGTCCCTGGTGAGACATGGATGAAAAAAAGCTAACAAGGAAGGAGAAGTGGGCCGGGGGCTGGATGGGTGAAAACACCCTTTGAGATGCTGGAGTGATAGTGCCCCACCCCCTGAGAGGTAATAAATTGGGGGGGGGTCCCAATGTTGCTGTGCCAGGCTGGTACCATTGTGTACAGGGTTGCCACTGGATGGGACTCTGCAGCCAGAAACATTGAGCATCTTGGTGCTGATGAATGATGGAGGTCATGGTATGGAGCTTACACCAATGTGATGGATGGGGGAAGAAAAAAGTCATAGAAACTGAAAAAACAGAGGAATAAACTGTCAAGTAAGGAATGCACACCAAAGCCCAGAATACTAAAATAAAGTATGTCAATGAAATGATACATATATCAATGATCCAACAATGTAAATGCAAGGAACTTAATGTGGCATTGCACCATGTCATTGCCACATATTCTAACTTCATGAGTAACATAATTCATTACTGTCCAACAACAACTATTCAGGAACTATGTTTGAGTTCTCCAATATGTAACTTGACTAGGCAGATGGAAACTTCATTTGTAATCCACCCCTAATCAGGAGTACATTACTTCACTCAAAGTGCATAATTTAGTCTGTGCAGCCAATATAGAGCGTTCTTGTATATCCAGTAATGCACTAGTCCCATTAATAATGGATTACTGCAACTGTTTACAAATATGCACTTAGATACTGCTAATACACTGCTGCATACAGTATTCCAATGAGAACAAGCCAGCAACCGATACAGTGGTAGCAGTACTTCCCTTCTCCTGCTGGTGACTCCCCCATCCTATACTCCCAACATCCTATTTGCCCTTTCCACTGCCCTATTGCATTGCTCTGTGGCCTTGAGACTGTCTAAAAATATTACCCCCAAGTCCTTTTCCACAGTAGTGCTTTCCAAAACTACCTCTCCCATTCTATATTCTATATTCTGCTTTGGATTGGATACCCCATGTGCATCCTGATGAAGTCCGTGTGGCCGTGTGGCCGTGTGTCCGTGTGAGTGTCAGGGCAAAAGGGTCACAGTTTGTTTGTTAATCCTTCAGTGTACCTTGCAAATAAAGGTTAATTTAAGCCCCTTTTTTCCTGGTCTTGTCTTGATATTGTGTGACATTTTATATCCTGGTAATTCTGGTTGATGCACAGTACAAGCAAGGTAACCTCACCTTCCTGTTAGGAGTGCTCTGTGTACCTAGTTTGTATGTGTATCACGTTGCACCTTTTGGCATTAAATTGTAACTACCATATTTCTGACTACTTCTGTAGTCTACTCAGGACCTCTTTCATTATTCTGGCACCATAATCATTTTTTAACCAGCCACAGACCTTGATATCATCTGTGAAAAGACGTATCTTGCCCTGTACCCCAATCCATATGTCACAGATGGAAGTTTATTTACTTCAACATCAGAGTACCTTTGAGATAAGTGCTCATTTGCAAAGGTTCCATGTCAAGTGTTGTAAACAAATTTGTATACATGTAGCATAAAAGGCATTTGCCAATACATTCAGGTTCCACATCAAGTGTTGTAAACAAACACATTTGTATACATGCAGCAAAAAAAGCATTTGTCAATACATTCATAATGTAGATTATAGGCAGCTCAGGAGCACATTAGTCAGAGCAATAATAAACAAAAGTACAAGAAAAGGTTTTAATATCTAAGTTAGATACAAATGTAACCATTAGGTTAGGAGAAGAGGAGGAGGAGGGACATTGGAAGAGGTAGACAGGGTGTGGGGACTAAGGAGTTGGGAGAGGGATGGGTAGAGTAATGTACTGCAAGTCAGTAATGAAGTTGAAGAGAACTGGTCCCAAGATGAATCCCTGTGGCATCCCACTAGTGACACCTCTGACCCCGGAGTACTCCCCATTTATTTCGGACCTCTGGGTTCTGCCACATGACCAGTTTCCCACTTATCTACTGGATTTGTCCCCCAACCCAAGGTCATGTGTCCTCTTAACCAACTGTCCATGTGGGTCGGAGTCGAAGGCCTTACTGAAGTCAATGTATGATAGTCCACCACCTGTTCCTTGTCCAATGCCTATGTCACAAATCAGAGAATTAATCTGGTTTCTCTGACATGGCTTTTTCCCTTAAAACCATGCTGCCTTTTGTTCTGCAGACTCCATAGGTCTGTAGTTCCTGGGTTCATCACTTCCCGTGCTGTTGTGCAGGGGAACTACATTTGCTGTTCATCAGTCTCTTGGTACTGTTGTAGCCTCCAATAGAGTCAGGCGACGGGTCCTGCAGCCAATATGGCTGTGTTACATGTTATTTATTATTATATATATATTTTTTTCCTTTTCTTGAATTCCTCCCCTCCTCTCCCCTCCTCCCTCCCTCCTCCTGTCTTTCTTTCTTCCTCTTTCCTTCTCTTGCCTTTAATGTACATATAGTTTCTTTTATGCTTAGTTTTCATTTTGATCTATCACTTCTTGTTGCATTTGTGTTTCCCCCATATTCCTCTTTGCTGGCTGGTTTGTTGATTGTTGTAATACTGTCGTGGATGGGGCATCCTGTGTGTTTGAGAAATGAAATGAGCCGTTTGTATCAAACCTTGTTTTTAGGTACTCTTTGGCATGTTTGAGGTCTGTGAAAAAGCGCATTCTCCCATGCCAGAAGAAACGTAATTTAGCTGGGGGAAGCATCGAAAATCTTATCCCCATTTCATTTAGCATCACTTTTGCTTTTCCAAAGGTTATTCATGACATGAAAATATCAGTACTAAAATCTGAATAAGCCGAGAATTTGATTCCTTCTGCCAATAGTCCTTTGTCTGTTCTCGCTTTTTTAAGTATGCACGCTCAGTCCTGGTAATAATGTGGTTTGATATAAATGATTCTGTGTTTGATTTGGTTTACCCTAGTATTGCTATTTGGATGTTGACTGTTAGAACTGCCCCAATGTGCTTGGTCTAAAATAATCTTTTCCTGCAAGGGGGGTGGGGTTGGAGGGGTGGAGGTTTGTTTTGTTTACTTGACCTGTCCATGATTGTTTGATCTATTCACACATTGTTATGTTAAAAATGTCAATAAAGTACTTTGATTGACAAAAAAAAAAAATAATCTTTTCATCCAGAAAATTCATCCCCATGGTGTTTGATTTTTTTTTTTTTTTAAAAGTAAATCAAGTCACCTTGTCCTTCCACTCCTTCTGGTATATTTATTAGTTTTATTTTTCATCTTTTTTTTTTTTTTCGATATTGTATTTATACTCCTGTCCTCTGGTGCCCCCTTCAAACCGACCCCGCCCAACCCCGACATCTCGGCATTAATGGGGTTTACCTTTCTGCCCAGCCCAAGAGTGGAGCCTGCAGAGGGTCTGACTTCATTCTGCAGCTGAAGGAACCATTTTCCTCCACTTTTCTCCCTGATCCCCATTGCTGGGGTGCACAAGCCAGATGTGCATGCATGGAGGTGCATGCAGCTACTGATGTCCCGCAGCACCCCCCCTTCTGTGTGCCCTGCAGACCTGCACTTCCCCCAGGCCTCCACCTGGGGGCAGTCATTCAGCGGGAATGCAACCCCTCCCCTCCTGGGAGAGGAAAGCTGTCCTCCAGATGCTCAATCCTCTTCCTCCCCACTGATCCCCGATGGCCCGGGCTTGTTCCCAAACGTGTGTTGCTGTCGTGGCGCAAGGTGTGGTGTCCAGTGACTCACTCCTCAACCCTCAGGGCCACCAGTCCAGGGATATTTATTAGTTTTAAATTGTTTCTCCTTGATCTGTCCTCTTGATTTATTATCTTTTGCTATAAGTTTTTCAACTGCTGAATGCACTCTTTTAACTGCTGCAGCATTGGATTAATCATGTCTTCAAGGATGATAACTCTTTGTTCTGCCTTGGTAGTCCTAATGGTAAATGATTCCAGCTTGATGCCTAAATCATTAATTGATGTGGTGAGCAGTGTTAGCGCTAAAGTCATTTATTCAAATCCCTTTTGAATGTCAGCTTGTATTTCCTTTTTGAATTTTTATGTTGATTGCGCGCAGCGCAAGAAACATATTGGGACAGCTTGCTC
The DNA here is from genome assembly GCA_016271365.2 of Neoceratodus forsteri. Classification (NCBI taxonomy): domain Eukaryota; kingdom Metazoa; phylum Chordata; order Ceratodontiformes; family Ceratodontidae; genus Neoceratodus; species Neoceratodus forsteri. The sequence continues at coordinate 260,257,517 of CM057457.1, read as the reverse complement.
AGAAGCAGTTTGTGGAGGCGTGGCACTGTTGTGGCCAATGCCCCCACAGCCTGCAAAGGCGTGTCCCACTTCCCCCAATGCTGTTCCACGCTGCTGGTGACAGCAGTTTCGAACGTTGCCACCAAGTTGTGAGAATTTTGCCGCTGCAATCAGGGGCTGCCTCGTCATTGCAGCGTCAGCCATCCGCTGCAATGAGGGAGTGACCCGTCATTGCAGGGAGGGATATAGAGCCCTGATATTGTTTGTGAACATGGCAGCAGCTTGCTGCATTGTTCACAAACAATATAAACCCCCCCACCATGTTTATTTGCCGACGGGGGCCCCAAGCCCCATCAGCCTCAGTGCCCCATGTTTCTGTTGCCGACAAGGGAGCCCACTCCCCTTTGGCATTCTGTAAACCCCCCCACTTTTATTCCTGCCGATGGGGTGCCCAATCCCCGTCAGCATAACAATAACACCCCTTTGTGTGCAGACAGGGTGCCCAACTCGTTGGCTACTGCTGCCCCCCATAAAGTCTCTGGTGGCATGCTGGAGCCCACCCCAGCATGCCACATGCCCCTGTAAAGGAAAAAACAGTCCTGTGACGTCTTTTCTTTTTCTCCTGCAAAAAAGGAAACTGTCCCTTCTTGTCTCCCAGCCCCCACCCGCAACCCGCACCCACCCACTGAGCACCCTACCGCCCCACACTCCCCTCACCCCATACTTACCTCCAGAGCTTGGCGCGATGATCTTCGGTAGACTGGAAACATGTCTGCACTCTTCAAAGCCGACCGTGGACTGAGGAAATGCCAGTAAGCTGTATAATGGTAGAAATAGGGTTTTTTTCAACTTTAGTGCATATCTTGGGCATTTTGGGGAAATTTTTCACCAAATTTTCAACATGGGGTTTTTGGGACCCCTCCTCATGAATTCTTGAACTGTCATGACATTAATTGGCCCCAAAAGGTGGTTTTGCGGTGACTGCACGGAATCACCTTTTGAGGCAGATTAACGAAATGACAGTGCCAGTGTTCATGAGGTGGGCTCTCAAAAAGCCTATTTTGCAAATTTGGTGGAAAAAATCCAAAAAATTATTGTTTTAAGAGCGTGCGCTGCGCAGTTGCTACGCACGCTCGTAACTTCGTGAATTTGCAATATTTTCACGCCAGATTTTCAACATTGCCATTTTGTCATACCTCCTTGTGAACAGTACAGCTGTCGTTGTTCATATCCTGGTGGAAATGTGTTTTCGCACTTCCGGCGCAGAATAGCGTGGTCGCTGTGGGGAAATCAGTGTTTGGGACAGATTAAGAAAATGACAGTGACACTGTTCATGAGTAGAGTTCCTGAAATGCCTATGTTGAGAAATTTGGTGATGATAGCCCATCGAATGACTGTGTTACAAGTGTGTGTGTTGCACACTTTCCATGCACCCTTGTAACTTCGCAAATTTGTAATATTGTCACGCCAGATTTTCACCAGTGGAATTTTTTCACACCTCCTTATGAGCAGTGCAGCTGTCATTTTTCACATCCTGACCGAAATGTGTTTTCACAGTTCTGGCGCAGAATAATACGGTCACTGTGGGAAATCACTGTTTGAGACAGATTAAGAAAATGACAGTGGCACTGTTCATGAGTAGGGGTCCTAAAATGCTTATGTTGAAAATTTGGTGACGAAACTCCATAACATGACTCTGTTACAAGCGTGCATTGAACTGTTTCCACGCACCCTTGTAACTTCGCAATTTTGTAATATTTTCACGCCACATTTTCAACAGTGGCATTTTTCCACACCTCCTTATGAACACCCTCCTCATATGTGCATGAGGCCCTCGACCAGGGGTCCATAGCAGGAACCATCTACGTTGACTTGACCAAAGCCTTTGATACTGTCAGTCACGCTCTTCTTCTGCACTCCCTTCCTTCCTTCCCAACACTTCTCCCCTGAAGCAACTGCCTGGTTCAAAGACTATCTCTCTGGCAGGACACAACAGGCCAGAATTAATATTACCCTTTCCTCCAAAAAAACTGTCCAATCGGGTGTCCCACAAGGGTCCATACTTGGCCCGTTGCTCTTCACTCTTTACCTAAACTCCCTACCTCAATCATGCAACGGAAAGCTTCTGCTCTATGCAGACAATGCCGTAGTGCTATGGAAACAACCCCATCCTAACTCCCTCCAATCTGCCCTACAAGGCTTTTTCAGAGAAATAGAAACATGGTTCTTGGAGCATCGCCTAGTACTCAACTTTAGCAAGACAAAATCGATGATCTTTGCCCACCGCCAAAGCCCACTCAGTAGTGCCCCGCTTCTCATCACTAACTCCCAGGGTCGCAATCTTGAACAGGTCAATAGTTTCAAATACCTGGGTGTCACCCTGGACACCTCCCTCACCTACCATGCACACATCCAATACCTTTCCTCCACTGTAAACAACAGATTAGGGATCCTATATAGACATAAACATTGCCTACCCCTTCAAGCCCTACATCTCACAGTAACTTCTTCTGTCCTATCTCTGGTGGACTACGGTATTACGATTTATGGATCTGCAGACCAAACGGCCCTACGTAGTATCAACATAGCACTCAACAAAGCCTGCAGACTGGTCACAGGAAGCGACAGAGACACCACACGTGCGAACTTTACAAACTTGCAGACTGGCTCACCTTTGAAGGGAGGCTGAAGTATCACACCTCTCTCCAAGCCAAAAAAATACTCCTCAAACTATCATCCAAAGGCCTTCTCCCCCTCATACAGACTGTCCCACACAGGAGGATCCATAGATGCCTAACTAACTCCTCTCTCCTGGTTCCCCACTGTAGGACCTCCCTAGGACAAAGGTCTTTCCGATACCGGGCTCCCCTCTGGCTAAACAACCTACTTGTATCCATCTCTCTAGCCCCCAGTCTTGGCCAATTTAAAACTGGTCTTAAAAAAACTCCTCCTTGAATCAACTACTTGTGATGGCAATCATTGCAGTCTATAGCACTAGCGCAGAAAAAAAAATCCACAATGGTATGGTTACTCTGCCTAACCTTAATCCTGACTGCATCCACAAAGTCCCATGATCACACTGTATATAAACTCTGACTCTGGGTTCACTTAGGATCCTCCATAACTGTAATCTACTTTGTATCATAACCTAGACCAAATGACTACATAAGATACTTAATGCAATGTTTACACACTGAACTATGTGACCTATGTATAAATACCAGCAAATGTTATGTATTTTTGTTTTGTTTGTTTGTACTGATGTGGAGCCTTTGCAACGGATTCAATGACTCAAAGGATTGTAATTCCGATTCTCTTCAATAAATAAAAAAATTAAAACAGGACAGCTGCCATTTTTCACATCCTGGCTAAAATATGTTTTTGCACTCCTGCCACAGAATAGCATGGTTGCTGTGGGAAATCACTGTTTGGGACACATTAAGATCGAACGAGTGAGGGGGGAAGTGACCGAGCTCAACTGAGCTCTGTCGGGACTGCTGTGGATTTGTTTGTGGGCAGAGAAAGGGCCCAATGCAAGAGCTCAGTACAAAAGGGCAGCCTGCAGCACTGGGAGAAACAGAACGAGAGAGCTAGTGATGGAGGGGCAGTGAGCAAACTCACTCGGATCGCTGTCAGGACTGCTGCGGATTTCTTTGTGGGCAGAAAAAGGCATCAATGCAGGCAGGGGCCCAGTACAAAAGGCCAGCTTTCAGCGGTGGGAGAAACAGTACAAGCGAGTGAGACACGGGGACTGAGTGAGCTCAACGGAGCTCTATCAGGACTGCTGCAGATTTCTTTGTGGGCAGAAAAAGGCACCGATGCAGGCAGGAGTCCAGTACAAAAGGGCCGCTTGCAGCGCCAGGACAAACAGAATGAGCGCGTGAGAGAGGGAGACTGAGCGATCTCAATGGAGCTCTGTCGGGACAGCTGTGGATTTGTTTGTAGACAGACAAAGGTGCCAACGCAGCCAGAAGCCTCGTACACAAGTGCAGCCTGCAGCGCCAAGAGAAACAGAACGCGTGAGTGACAGAGCGGTAGTAAGCGAGCTCAACAGAGCTCTATTATGACTGCTGCAGATTTCTTTGTGGGCAGAAAATGCGCAATGCAGGCAGGAGCCTAGGTACAACAGGCCAGCTTGCAGCGAGGCCGAAAGGAGTGGAGGAGTGAGAGAGCTCAATGGAGCTGGCGGGACTGCTTCAGATTTCTTTCTCAATAGAATAAGCTGCCATGCAGGCAGGAGCCCAGTACAAAGGGCAGCCTGCAGCGGCAGGAGACACAGACCGAGCAAGTGAGGGAGGGGGAGTGAGTGAGCTCAATGGAGCTCTGTTGGGACTGCTGCAGACTTGTTTGTGGGCAGAAAAAGGCAGCAATGCATGCAGGGGCCCAGTACAAAAGGGTAGCCTGCAGTGGCGGGGAAACCAGAATGAGCGAGTGAGAGAGGGGGACTGAGCGAGCTCAACGGAGCTCTATTGTAATTGCAGCAAATTTCTTTGTGGGCAGAAAAGGCGGTAATGCAGGCAGGAGCCTGGTCAGAAAGGGCAGCCTGTAGTGCTGGCAGAAACTGACTGAGCGAGTGACAGAAGGGGAGTAAGCATGCTCAATGGAGCTTTGTCAGGACTGCTGCAGAATTCTTTGTGGGCAGAAAAAGGCACCAACAGAGGCAGGAGCCCAGTACAAAAAGGCAGCCTGCAACGCCACGAGAAACAGAATGAGTGAGTGACACAGGGGGAACGAGCGACCTCAACGGAGCTCTGTCAGGACAGCTGTGGATTTCTTTGTGGGCAGAAAAAGGTGCAAATGCTGGCAGGAGCCCAGTACAAAAGGGCAGCCTGCAGCACTGGGAGAAACACAATGAGCGAGTGAGAGATGAGGAGTGAGCGAGTTCAGTGGAGCTCTATCGCGACTGCTGTGGATTTCTTTGTTGGCAGAAAAAGGCGTCAATGCAGGCAGGAGCCCAGTACAAAAGGCCAGCCTGCAGCGCCGGCAGAAACGGAATGAGTGAGTGAGAGAGGGGGAGTCAGCAGACTCAACAGACCTGTGTTGGGACTGCTGCAGATTTCTTTGTGGGCAGAAAAAGCCACCAACAGAGGCAGAAACCCAGTACAAAAGGGTAGCCTGCAGCACCAGGTTATAAACTCAGCAACTTATCTGGAATGGATATCATTAACTGCAGGTACTGTGGAACAATTTTCAGAAGGACAGTCATACAGAATTTAGGACACTGTCCTACATGCTGGGCCTTTGGAGATCTTAGGGCTCAGCTGTGGGCAGCATGGGCAGAGAGTACACGCCTCAAATTTCATATTCAAGAGGAAATACATTATAAGAACCACCCGCCATTTCCCCAGCATCCAACAGAAAAACCTCGACCGCAGAGGGTAGTTGGTCCAGGAGGTTGGCAGGTGGTTAGGAGGGCAAATCAGGTGCCCATCACTCTCTGCTCTCCAACATATTACCTCCAAAACCATATAAACACTACAACAGGTATCTGCCTCTATCTCTGAAATCAAACAAAGAGGCAGAAGACACTGCAGAGCAGGACACTGCAGCACAGAGCTAGCACAACAAAACTCACCCAAATCAGGAACCAAAACAAAAAAGCAAAAGGAACCAAAAACTTCTGATCATAGGAGACTCCATGATTCGAGGAGTTGATACCCATCTCCAGCCAGGGGTATGGTCAGATGTCTCCCAAGGTACATCAGCATGGAGAGACACTGACCGCATTACTAAATTGTTCACAAAGCAGGAGAAAACATTGATGTCCTAGTACACATAGGGACTAATGATCTCGCCAGTCAGTCAGTTGTGGAAACCAAGGAACACCTGACCAGGCTGGGTGACAAACTATCATCTGTTTCGTCCGGCATCTCCTTCTCTGAGATTCTGCCAGTCTGGGAGAGGGGAGCAGATGGACGGAAGGTCAGAGAAGGGGAGATAGGGGAGCTAAACACGTGGCTCAAAGGCTGGTTCCAGGAAAAAGGACACAGATTTGTAGGGAACTGGCAACAGTTCTGGGCGCGAAAGTTCTTTAAATTTGATGGACTGCATCTGACTAAGGAGAGTCAGTGCATTGGGGCAGAAGTTTGATGTCTTTGCAGCACATTTAAACTAGCAAATGGGGAGAGGGGTGCAGCACCCCATACGTCGAATGGGAAGAACACCCCTCCCCCCTCAGCTAGTGGTCAAACAGGGATTCAGCACGTTTGCAGTTCATTTGCATCACCAGGTAAGAAAAAAGGTTTGTCTCCCCATACGACGCACAGGGGTAATGCCAAACCTCACCCAACAACTAACACACCAAAATCTGGCCAATGGAAAGTCATGTACACAAATGCTCACAGCCTGGGAAATAAGATCCCAGACCTGCAGCCAATAATGTCAGAGGCTAAACTGGACATAGTAGCAATTAGTGAGATGTGGTTTACCAGTAACCACACTTGGGAGACTTCAGTACCTGGCTATGTATTGTTCAGAAGAGACTGAGGTGCAAAAGGGGAGGAGGGCCCTGTATGTCAATGAAAATATCAAAGCTACAGAAATTCAGAATACACATAAGGAGCCAGAAGAACTGTGGGTCACCCTGGAAACAGGAAATGGGACAGCCATAAGAACTGGGGTTGTCTACAGGCCCCAGACCAGGGGAGGACATAGACACATTACTGTTAGAAGATATACAAAACATGACGGCTAAAGGGAGGTTCTGTTAATGGGAGACTTCAACATGCGGATACAGATTGGTCAATACCAGCAGGAACATCTGCCAGAACTAGACACATAGTGGATTCCCTGCAGGGGGGCCTCAAACAACTGGTACAGCAACCCACAAGAGACAGGGCTATCCTAGATCTAGTACTGACTAACAGGAAGGGATCACAGATCTCAAGGTAGAAGGTCACCTGGGGACCAGTGACCATCACATGGTATGGTTCAATTTGGCTACTACATCTAAATCATGCCATTCCAAGGCAAAAATATGGGACTTCAGAGGAGCTGACTTTGATAAGATGGCCAACAGAGTTAAGCTAGCCCTGGTAAAAAGAAACACAGGTGAGGGGGTACAGGCAAAGTGGGCAAGCATTAAGGATGCATTACTTGAAGCAACATCCCATTGTGTTAGACAGAAAAGGAAGTGCAAAAGAAGAAGGAAACCACTTTGGTTCTCAAATACAGTAGCAGAAAAGGTCACAGCCAAAAGGCTGGCCTTCAGGAAATATAAGGGAACACAGTGGGATGAAGATAGGGAGGCATACCAAACTGCCCTAAGGGAAGCAGGGAAGGCAGTAAGGCAGGGAAAGTCCCAAACTGAGGAAACACTAGCACAAACAGTAAAAGAAGGTGACAAGACTTTCTATAGATACATTAGTGAAAGGAGAAAGTCCAGAGGGGGTATTGCTAAGCTTAATGGAGAAAAAGGAGCATGTGAGGAGGAGGACCCTGTAAAGGCATCTATCCTAAATAGATACTTTTGCTCAGTATTTACTGAAGAGAAGGTAGGGCAGGGCACACAGCTCAGCATCATGGACACAGGGGGGAGGGAGGTGAGCACTACTCCCTTCACAAAAGAAAGGGTCCTACAAGAGCTTGCTAAGCTCAGGGTGGATAAGGCAATGGAGCCTGATGGCATACATCCCAGGGTACTTAAGGAGCTAAAGGTGGAACTAGCAGAGCCATTAGCAGAACTGTTTAGTGAGTCTCTGAGCACAGGAGAGGTCCCAGAAGACTGGAGAAGGGCTCATGTGATCCCGCCCACAAGAGTGGTAGCAGGGAGGAGGCGGGAACTACAGACCAGTCAGTCTTACTCAGTAGTGGGCAAGATTATGGAGGCACTCCTTAAGGAAAGGATAGTGCAACACCTGGAATCCATAGGGCACAGGATCCAAGACAGCATGGGTTTACAAAGGAAGGTCCTGCCAAACTAATCTCATAGATTTCTTTGACTGGGTAACCAGAGTGGTGGACCAAGGGGAGCAGTTGATGTCGCCTACCTTGACTTCAGCAAAGCTTTTGACACTGTTCCACATAGAAGATTGATAAATAAGCTGGGTAGGCTCGGGGTGGGTCAGAAGTTGGTCAACTGGGTGGCAAACTGGTTGACGGGCAGAAAACAGAGAGTGGTGGTAAATGGTATACAGTCAGAAGAGATGCAAGTCACAAGTGGGGTACCTCAGGGATCAGTCCTGGGGCCAGTCCTCTTCAACATCATCATTAGTGACCTTGCAGATGGACTAGAGGGTAAAGCTTGTCTGTTTGCAGATGACACCAAGATCTGCAACAGAGTAGATGATCCAGATGGGTGGGCAGAATGAGAAGAGATCTAGATAAACTAGCAAAATGGTCAGAAGAGTGGCAACTAGGATTTAATGCAAAGAAGTGCAAAATCATGCACATAGGGAAGAGAAACCTGAAGCCACCTATAGGCTGGGAGGGAGTTGCTAGTAGTCACAAAGGAAGAAAGAGACTTGGGCATCATCATCACTGATGACATGAAATCATCCAAGCAGACCTCTAAGCAGTAGGTAAGGCTAGGGGTGTTAGGGTGTATTAGTAGGGTATCACAAGTCGTAAGAGGGAGGTATAATCCTCTTTACAAGACACTGGTTAGGCCCCATCTGGAGTACTGCAGGCAGTATTGGAGGCCACACCTTCACAAGGACATTAACCAAATTGAGGCAGTCCAGAGAAGGGCAACCAAAATGGTGCAGGGACTGCACAGAAGACATATGAGGACAGATTAACAGAGCTCAATATGTATACCCTTGAGCAAAGGAGGAGAGAGGTGATATGATCGAGGCATTCAAACACCTTAAGGGCATTAACAAGGTGAAAGAGTCTAACATGTTTAAATATAAGAAAAATTGCAGGACAAGGGGACACAGCATGAGATTAGAGGGGGCCGATTAAGGGGAATGTGGAGGAAATCTTTTTCACAGAAAGGGTGGTGGATGCATGGAATGGCTTACCACAAGAAGTGGTGGCTATGAATACAGTGCAGGGCTTCAAACAGGCATGGGATAGGCATAAGGGAGCAATACAAATGACTATGAATAGATAGGCCACTGACAGAGCAAAGGCCGATGTCACATTCATAAGGTAGAAAAAGAAATGGGCAGACTGGATGGGCCTTGAGGTCCTTATCTGCCGTCAACTTCTATGTTCTATGTTTCTACCAGGAGAAACAGAATGAGCGAGTGAGAGAGGGGGAGTGAGCCACCTCAACGGAGCTTTGTCGGGACAGCTGCAGATTTCTTAATGGCCAGAACAAGGTGCCAACACAGGCAGGAGCCCAGTACAAAAGAGCAGCCTGCAGCACCGGGAGAAACAGACTGAGCGTGAGACACAGGGCCAGTGAGCGAGCTCAACAGACCAACGCAGTCAACATTCGGCATTGACAAATGCTTGTTTTAACAGTGTTGATTGGCTAAACAGCTGCTCTGATGTAGTAAGTTCAATAGCTGTTTGGCTCTGTTTTTGAGTTGCTACTGAGGTATTATCCCTTTGTGTCTGATCTTGTATAGTGTTTTAATTCTTATTCTTAGTTTTCATTATGTCCGTTTCTATTGACGCATCCGAACCATCCTTTTCTATATCTTTATTCATTTGAATGGAGTTAATCTCCAAAAAATCACAAACTTCTGCCATGATTTCAGACCTTGTCTGTTTCGCCTTTTTAGTTTTGCCGTTCGTTTCCATAATCTCCTTCTGTTTACTCCCTTGGTGCATTTCATCCACTTGTAGCAGCAACAATGTATCCTCTCCATCAAAGAACAATATCCCTTCCACCTGTGTCTCAGCAGCTCCAGCCATGGAGGTGCTCTGATCCGTCGGTGTAATAGGCAGAGGGGATATAGGCTCTGGTAAGTTTTTATCTGTAAAGGTGAAGAACTGCAAAGTATTTTGTTGCAATCGTGTTTGTGTCTTAGCTGGTTGTAATCTCGGGTGATCTTTCAAATCAGTGCTGTGTTTGGCCCTCGTATCCTTGTTCATTTTGCTGTTTGATTTATTTCCTTCAAATCCTTCATCCTCCATATGGATTTAGACATTGCTAATGCATTAGCTGAGTGTGCTCAAAAAATGTATTTTCTATAGCCACAACAGAAATAAATTTTATCACATGTTGTCATTTGATCTGGCAGTCACAGAGCTCACAGCCTGATGTCTGCTCCCTCAGGCAGCCATCTTTGAATCCTCAAATTACTCCTGAATAATGGTTTTAAGGAGTTATTTATTTCCAACCATGTATCAATAGTATTGGTGTTGCCTTTATCTGTACTAGAGACTATTCCCAATCTCAGGGTAGATGCATAGTCTGAGGTATCATGGAGAATGTGTTGGGCTCACTTTTGACTCTGTCATCCACTCTCTGTCTCTCAGTGGTGTCCCATGGGGAGTCCCTTATTAATCCCCAGAAGTTAACTGGTTGCTGATTGTGCATGTGATGACTAAAGGCTGGATACGTCCTGTGGAACTGATTGGTTGATGGTTGTGCATATCAGTGTCACTGGAATAGTCAGTCCTGATGAATTGCTTGACTGTTGGTTGTGCTTGTGGAGATCTGTTAAGTCCTGAAATTTTGATGGTTGTTAATGGTCTAATGGACTGCTTAGTTGTTGTCTTGGCATGTGATAATAAAAGGCCTTTTGAATCCTGAAGATGCAACTGGTTGTTGACTAGGAATGTAAAGATTAACAGGTTGTTGAATTCCAAGGCAGCAGCTGGTTGTTGACTGAATTTATTTATCAAGTCTAGGATTACAAATACCTTTGAGCCTTGGCTCTTTTACAAAGGTTCCACTTCAGAGAAATACAAATTATGGGGAGCATCAAGACAGACGTTACAACAATGTGGACATTGCAAACAGAGTACAGAGTAATACAATTCAAGGGTAACATTGTAACAAGGCAGCCAGTGGCATTTGTCAGAGAAAATAGACAACAGATAAGAAGTGCCAGAGTCATAGGGAGAGGGAAGAGGGGAAGGGGGAGAAGGAATGTAGGAAGGGTGGGGAGAGGGTGAAAAGTGCAGCATTGGGTATACCAAGATGTGAGGGTAGAATCTAGTGAGGAGGGGAGGGGGGGACAAGTGGGTGAAGTTTAATGGGCTGCTGAATTCTAAGGAAGCAAAGGATTGTTGACTGGGTCTGCCATGATTTAACAACTGTTGAGTTCTGATGAACTGATTGGTTTCTTATATTCTTATTCTTTGTAGGAGGACCTTGAGATTCCTATTCCGAAATACTTTCTTACAGAGAAGAAGAATGTTTTGGAGGAGCGAAGGAAAATATTGACTACTATGCAAGCCAAGATGGGGCCAAAGGATTTCACTAAGGTAAGTAAAGTAGAACACTGGGATAAGGGGTATAGCAGGTCAAACTGTTGTTTTTTTTTTAATTTTTTTATCTTCTATCCTAAGGTTTAAAAACTACATTCCATAACTATTAGTCAGAGGCCTCAGTTCATGGACTTGTGAAAAACATCAGAAAGCATCAATATCATCAAGTGTTGCATAGAATGGTTATTCCACTGGCTCGGTGGCACTGAGGGTTGAGGTACTAGACGTCACACCTCGCACCATGCCGGTGACCCGAGTTCAGTGATGGATTTGGGTAGTCAGGGGTTGGCCGGGGGAGAAGGATTGAGTGCCCAACGGTTGCTCTCCTTCTCTGGGGAGGGGTGGGTTGCTTTCCCCACCACTATACCGCCACCACCTGGGAGACCATGGGCAGTGCTGGTGCAGACAGGAAAAGCAGCCAAGTAGGGAGGGGCTGACTTTGACCGAGGACCAGAGTGGATGCATGTCTCAATGTCCATCCATCTCGTTGGTCCTCCTTGTGTGCTGACTTTGGGAGGATGGACCAGAAAATGGAAAAACACCTCACAGCCAGTCCAGGTGATGAGCCCCTGCACCGCACATCCATAGGAGGAAACTGGGGGCAGACTCCAATGTGCGCACTCTCCTGAGGTTCAGAGGAGGTAAGTGGGAGCCTCCTTCACCCCACTTGGGGGGGTTAACCAGGGCTCTAGAAGATAATGGTATGGGGCACCCTAGGAGCATACTCCTCTGTCCTCTTGGTGGAGTGCAGGTGCTTGGGGACTCTGAGAGCGTGGATCGACTGGGAGCAAGAAAGAGGCAAAAATAGAAAGTAAAAAAATAAAAAAAGAATGGTTATTCCTATGGTGGGGAGGAAGCAGCTGGAGATGTGGTAGGGTCTGGCTCTGGGGTGACATAAAAACATAGAATTTGACGGCAGATAAGGACCGCTTGGCCCACCTAGTCTGCCCATTTCCCTACCTAATGGATAAGCTGCAGATCCTAGTTAACCAACAGCCTACTTCCTCCTACCCCCCACTAGAATTGCCTTATGTCTGTCCCATGCATTCTTGAATTCTCCCACTGTTTTTGACTGTATGATCTCCTCAGGAAGGCTGTTCCATGTATCCACAACCCTCTCTGTGAAAAAATACTTCCTCACACTACCTCTGAGCCGTCCCCTCTATCTTCAAATTGTGCCCCTTGTTTTTGCACATCTTTTTGGAAAGATGCTACCTCTTGGACTTTGTTGATTCCCTGAGGTATTTGAAAGTTCTATCATGTCCCCCTCCTCCTTTCCTTGAGGCTATACATCTTTAGTTCCTTTAGTCTTTCTTCATATGTCTTCTGATGCAGACCCTGCATCATTTTGTTGCTCCTCCTCTGACAGCCTCCACCCTGTCTATGTCTTGCAGTGATGGGGTCTCCAGAACTGTACACAGTACTCCAGATGTGGTCTTACCAACTGTCTGTACAGAGGGCCAACAACTTCCTGTTTTCTACTAGTGATGCCTCTCCTATGCATCCCAGTATCCCCCCAGCCCTCCTTACTGCCTTCTCACATTGTTGGCCCACCTTTAGGTCATCTGATATGACAACCCCCAGGTCCCTTTCCATTTTTGTTGTTGTCAGTATCTCACCCCCATTGTGTACTCTTCCTGGGTTTTTGTTTCCCAGGTGCATTACTTTGCACTTCTTTGCATTGAATCTAAGCTGCCATACATTTGACCATTCCTCCAACCTTGCCAAGTCCCTTTTCATCCTTTCCACCCCACCTTGTGTATCAACCCTGTTGCAGATCTTTGTGTCATCTGCAAAGAGACATACTTTCCCTTCCAGTCCCTCTGCAATGTCACTTATAAAGACATTAAAAAGGACAGGCCCAAGTACTGAACCCTGCGGTACCCCACAAGTAACCCTCCTTTCTTCACTGTGGACTCCATTTATCATTACCTGCTGTGTCCTGTTGTCCAACCAGTGTTTTACCCAGGCTACCACCCTAGGACCCACTCCCAGGCTGGCTAATTTGTTTATTAATCTTTTGTGCAGGACTGTGTCAAATGCCTTGCTAAAGTCTAAGTAGGCCATGTCCACAGCTCCTCCCTGGTCTACTGCTTTGGTCACCCAGTCAAAGAAATCAATTAGAGTTGTCTGACATGACCTTCCTGCTGTGAATCCATGCTGCCTTGGGTCCTATGCCCCACTGGCCTCTAGGTACTCAACAATTCTTTCCTTCAGAAGTGATTCCATCATTTTCCCTACCACTGAGGTCAAACTGACAGGTCTACAGTTTCCTGTCTCTGTCTTGCTCCCACTTTTGTGAAGGGGAATCACACCCACCCTCCTCCAGTCCTCAGGGACCACCCCATCCTCCCATGATTTATTAAAAAGGGTAGTCAGTGATGTTACTAGTTCTTCCCTTAGTTCTTTTAAAATTCTGGGGTGAATCCCATCAGGCCCCATTGCTTTATCCACCTTCAGTTTTAAGAGTTCTTTCAGAACCCTTTCTTCTGTGAAAGGACTAATATCAAACCCCCATCCAGAGTGCTTCTATTGACCGGATTAGGTATTTCCCCCTGCTTTTCCATTGTGAATACTGAGCAGAAGTATTCGTTCAGTATCCCTGCTTTTTTTACTGTCGCTCTCTGCCCAACCACCTTCCTCTTTGTTCAGCCTCAGTATCTCTTCCTTAGTCTTTCTTTGCTTCCTAATGTAACTATAAAAGGTTTTATCCCCCTTCTTAACCGAGTTGGCTATCTTTTCCTCAGTTTGGACCTTTGCTATTCTGACTGCCTTACCCGCTTCCTTCTGCTTTAACTGGTACAGTTCTCTGTCCTGCTCCTTCTGTGTCTCCTTATATTTCCTGAATGCTATCTTTTTTCCCTTACTTTCCCCATCACTTCTTTTGAGAACCATCGTGTTTTTTTTTTTTTTGATTTGTTTACTTGCTTCACATAAAGACTTGTTGCCTCTGTGATGGCGTTTTTGATGTTTCCCCATTGTTGCTCCACCCCACCTTCTTGCCTGTTTGCTAGTGCTAGTGCGGATGGGAAAAGGGTGACCTTGAGCTAGTGAGTTTCAACTTCTGTATGATGTCGAGGTGACATTATGAGGCTTTTAGTGAGGGGTGTATGGACACCACCCTTGCTGGCAAACTTCAAAATAACATTAATATTGCCAATGAAGGCAGACTCTTGTCATCCTTCTAAGTGGTGGAAGGACGAGAACACATCAGCTGCCATGTACAGTAAAGGGGGACAAGAGGTTAAAGGTGCAAGCGGCATGCAGAATGATTAAAGAGCCCCTGAATCTACATGAGAAATGTTGTGGGAAAGTCATGTTTTGACACATTACAGCTGCTATTGTATAGCTTTTCTGTATTTAGGATTCATTTTTATAATGCTTACAGTGATGCTCATACAAAAGTTGATTATTATTGAGGTAACGCTGGGGTATGCTGAGGCAGAATCATATTACAGCCAATGTAAGTTGTAACTTTAGTGCCTCAGCATACCTCAGTGTTACCTTGAGGTAGTCACATTTATATCCATGAACATGAAACCAGGTTACTATCTTCTTTGTCCATCCAGATCCTACCCCTCATCTGTGCCAGACAACCACCCAGCCCCACTGCCACCAAATGCAGCCCTCATTTTTCAGTCACCATGTTCTAGGATTGTATTTGGCCCAGGGAGGACAGTGCGACTAGCTAACTAAAGATCAGAGCTTATATAAACTTTAACATGAACTGTAGGCTAGTGAGTCTCCCAGTGTTGCAGCTCTGCTTTGATGTCCACTGCATGGGAACAGCATTTGTAGTTACAGAAATTGTCAGCCTGGAAGTAAGCAAAATTAGTCTGATACAAGCTACTCTACTACAGTCAACAGTGAGCAAAAATATATTTTGGTAGCCACTCCAATTTTTATTTCTGTATGGCAAAAACTAGTATCGGAAAAGTGCCCTTTGTACCCTCATAAGTGCCCTTTTGATTCTCAGCCCCCTCAGCTTTTACTATCTTCCGGCACCCTTGCACAAAGTGCAAGTGGGACCAGCCTCTTAATGCTGATTGCTCCTTTGTAAAAACACTGTCAATATTTATTGGATCTGAACGCAGAGAACTATGAGTAGCTCCTGTGCCTCTCCCCCCCACACACACACACTGCCATGCCTACCTCTGAAAACACTTTTTCAAGGAGATGGAAATATTGTTTGCTGCTCATAACTGTAGTCAAAACTTATTGCTCACCAACTGAATATTTTAAGGCAGCCTTTTACCAGGGACCATAAACATAACTTCCATTCCAACCCCTGAAGGCCCACAGACTATATGGACAGAAATGTTCTTTTTCCACCACCACCAGTCTCCTGGGTCATCCCACAACAAGGAATCAAACATATCATTGGGGAGCAAAAGCATGGAAATGTCAAGGGGAAAGGCCAAGGTTGTGATTTCCAGCATGGGGAGAAACTGCTTAAGTTGCAAATCATGCCTGCCACCCACTTTTGCTTGTTTACAAAGTCTGCAATGTGAAGTCTGATCAGAGTCACAGGTGTTCAAGTGGTAGAGGAGGATGCTACGCAGACCATAAAAAGTCAGGACACAAGCTGCCAGAATATCCAGATGCCAATCCAGTTAGTACTAGATATCATAAAAAAGGTAATGAAAGCATTTGTTTTGGACCCAGCATGCTTTGACTTTCAAGAACCTCAGTCATCGCAGACATTGGGAGACTTGTGGCACAAGACAGCATCAACAACCAGAAAGCCACCATTCTCATGTCAGTGTGAGGCTATGTAAAAAGAAAAAGGCTTCTGTAGATCTCCACCTCCTCTACTATGTTTTACTGTATGAGCAAGAACAGGAGTGCTTTCGGAATCACAAGATTGCAGCCAGCCGTGAAGGAGGGTGGGTTCTGTTGGTCAACTTCCAAGCCTGGGAGGGGATTTTAATATTATGAAATTTGGTTGCTGGGGAGAAAAAGAGGGAGAGACTTTGGTGCTGCTGCTGAGGTGATGGTGAAAGGATGATTCTTTAAAATCAGAAAAGGAGATGGTGGTCAGCTGTGGAGGTGGGTGGATTGTGCCAGTCACCCATCAAGGAAGTTTTTTTTTTTTTTATATTAACACTTCAGTTATGGGTGCTCAGGGGGAGGAGGGCAGGTATAGGCTTGTTGCAGAGTGAAGGGGTGGTGGCTGTTTTTATCATGATTGAAATGGAGAGTAGTTGTGGGATGCTGTTCCTCCCCCAACAGGTACATGAATAATGAAGCAGAGTACCAACATTTCTGAATATTTTGTGCCCCAGATATGAGTATTTGACTGAATATTTGAAATAGGGTATTCACCTACCTCTTTTGCTAGTGATCCTCAGCATAAAAAAAGACAAAGTGTGGAATATATTTAAAGAAAGCATTCTGAATATATGCAAGAAACATATTCCAAAAGTAAAAAAAAAAAATATGACAATCAGCTGTTCAAGCCAAGATGATTAACAAAAACCTTTACTAAATTAATGAAGAAGAAAGATAAGGCATATAAAGTATGTCAAAAAGACTAAACACAGATTAAATGGGTATATCATCAGCAAAAATGGCTATTAAATCTGCAAAGAAACAGATGAAACTATATTTGGCAAACAATTCACATAAAAACAACAGTAAAGCATTAAAAAAATCAGATAACACTGTAGCACCAATCATCACAGAAAACATCACTATCAGTTTCCACCTGAAATAGCTAATGCATTCAAAAAATATTTTATATCAGCTTATGCCCCTATAACTAAACTACCAGATGGAATATAAATACAAAATAATGAAAAAAATCAGTATAAACATAAGCTTAGAAACTATAACTGATAAAATCCAAAACGCAAAATCAGAATCATCACCAGGTCCTGACTGTATCTCACCAAAAATGCTTAAGCTAATGATTAACGGTGTAGCAATGCCATTAAAAATCATTTATGAGGCATCAATAAGAAATGGCAGTATGCTGACAGACTGGAAGGCAGCCCAATTAACAACAAATTCTGGCCAGAGCCGATAGGGCTGTGAAGTGCTAGCAAGTGACAAAAGTTACACATGTGTATAGAAATTATTCAATGCTCAGGTGTAACTTGACCATATGTTGGAGGTGTTGCACCAGATTTTCAACATGGCCTTTTCTGGACCCTTCCTTATGAACAGTGCCAGTGCCATTTTTTTTCAATTGTCCCAAAAGCTGATTGCACAGACCAAACATGCTATTCTGTGCCACAGGTGCGAAGACACATTTTGGGCAGGTTGTGGAAAATGACAGCTGTACAGTTATGAAGGAGTTGTACAAAAATGGTTATGTTAAAAATGTGAAGTGAAAATATTAAAAATTATCGACGTTAGGAGCGTGTGTAGAAACTGCACAGTGCACGCTCATAATGCAGTCACTTTTTGGAATTTTTTCACCAAATTTTCAACATGGCCTTTTGTGGACCCCTCCTCATGAACAGTACCAGTGTCATTTTGTTTAATTGTCCATAAAGGTGATTGCTTAGAGCAAAAGGCTATTCTGCGCCACAGGTGCGAAAACACATTTCAGGCAGGTTGTGGAAAATGACAGCTGTACTGTTGTAAAGGAGGTATGCAAAAATGGCAATATTAAAAATGTGGAGTGAAAATATAAAAAATTAGTGATGTTAGGAACGTGCGTTGAAACTGCACAATGCACACTCGTAACGCAGTCATTTTTTGAAATTTTTTAAGCAAATTTGCAATGTGGGCTTTTTGGGACCCCACCTCATGAATAGTGGCACTGTCATTTCATGAATTGGTCCCAAAAGGTGATTCTGTGCAGTGACCGCGAAATCACCTTTTGTGACCGAGTAACAAAATGACAGTGACAGTTTTCATGAGGTGGGGTTCCAAGAACCCCATGTTGAAAATTTGGGGCAAAAATTCCAAAAAAATAGCTGAGATATGAGCATGAGTTGAAAACCCCAATAAATGGCTGTATAGTACGCTTACCTTTAATTCTTGAGATCGTGGTTGGGCTTTGAAGAGTGCAGACATGTCCCAATCCAGAGAAGATGACAGCACCAAGCTCCAGAGGTAAGTATGGGGGGTAAGGGGGTGGGGAGGTGGGTGCTCAGTTGGAGGGTGGGAGGGGACTGCGGCAATGACAAAGTACTGTTTTCAGTTTTACAGAGAAAACAAACTAACGAGGGACAGTTTTCTAATTTACAGGAAAACTAAACATTTAGGCACACTGGGGTGGGCTTCCAGAGTGCCACATGAATGTTGACATGGGGATTAGTCACCCTGATGTCAGGCACGGTGTGGGCAGGGGGCACCAGGACAAAAGAAACACGATGAGGGACTGTTTTCTGTTTTACAGAGAAAAACACATTTTGCACAACAGGATGGGCTCCCAGTGTTTTGATATAACATTGGGGGTGCCTTGGGGGGTGGCACAAAATAGTGAATGGCATTGTGCCATTCGCAACATGCCGGCACTGCAGCACTGTGCATGTGCACAACTCGTGCGCATGCGCAGTACACGCGTCAGAATGAGGAAGTAACAGCCGAAATAGTGCAGCTGTTACTCCATACACTGATCATGGTGGAGGAGTTTCAGCTCCATTGGGCTTTTGGAAGGATACTTTCAGAAGTCCAATGGAAGAGGTTCTGATATTGTCCATTTTCAGAGCTACAGAGCTCTCACAAAATGGCTGTAGGTTCTGCCCACAGCCCTAAAAAGGGAAATAGACATACTTCTAATAACTATCGGCCTATAAGTCTGACATCTGTGCCAGGGAAATACTAGAACTTATCATAAAAACAAAAATAGAAGATACAATAAGAACTCATTATCATAACCAACATGGTTTTATAACAGGAAGATTGTGAACTACAAATCTACTCTGCTTCGATGTGAAAATTGTTAAATCCCAAATAACCCCATACCGTATGTGATTTACCTAGGTTTCAGTGAGGCATTTGATCTGGTACCACAATGGGCAATAATAGAAAACCTTCAAGCAGAAATCATCAGTGTCAGTCTTATAAACTGGATATTAACATGGTTGTCAAACAGAACACAAAAAAAGCAGTAATGAAAGAGCTATACATCATTACTGGGAAATGTGACTAGCCGAGTGCTACAGGGCTCTGTACTGGAACCATTAATGTTTAAAATATATATAACAGACATGAACAAAGAATTACAGAGCCACTCAATAAAATATGCAGATGATTCCAATTTGGGTTGGGGGGGTCCAGTAGAAACAAGCAAACAAGCATCATTATTACAGGAGGGTCTAGATAAAATAACAAACTAGGTCAGAAAGTGGGAACTGCTGTCCAATATTGAGAAACGCAAGGTTATGCATTCTGGTAGCAAAAATATCAAACATACATAACCCTATGTAATACAATATTAGAAAGCACAGAAATTAAAAAGGATCTAGGGGTTATAATATCCAACAAATTTGACAATAACAAATTACAATAATGCAATTGCCAGAGCTAATCATACTTTTTGGGCCATAAAACATAACATAAAATCAAGGGATAAAGAGGTGATGTATAGGGCATATGTAAGGCCCCACTTTGATTATGACTCACAGTTTTGGAGTCCATACCTGCAAGGAGAAATTGGACAGTTGGAGAAGGTGCAACGATGGGCAACAAAAACTATCATAGGACTAGAAAACATGTCCTTCCAAGAAAGACTAACAGAACTCCAATTAATGTCATTAGAGACAAGATGAGCAAGGGCAGATCTGTTACAGATGTACCAAATTATTTATGATGATTGTCTGATGAGTGACCTACATATTCTATGTAATTCAAACAAACAATTTGAGACTAGAGGACATCCATTTAAAGTGAAAGGAACAAGGGCAAGGACAACAAAAAGGCAAAACTTATATAGACTTCTTATAGTTACAATGTGGAATTCGCTACTAATATAGTCATAAGTAAAAATAATCCATAATACAAGAAAAATTTAGATAGGTTCATAATGAATAACTTGGGGGAAATGTGAAGTATTACAGCTAACCATTGACTCACACCTTCTTAGCTCTATCATTCCCAGTATGAATCCTAGTATAAATCCATCCATGGAGGGGTTCAAACAAATGTAGCAATTCCTTTAGACAGTGATAGAACAGGCAACAACAATTCCACATTCAGTACCTCATGGTATCACAGAGGAGGAATGCTGTTTTGAGGAAGAAGAGGAACCTATTACTTCTGAGGTCACATGTGATAAGGAAATGGATTCACTTCCACATACTCTGAAAGATGATTCCTCATATTCTGCCTTCCTTAGGGGCAAGGCAGCTATGAGTAATCTCCCCAATGTGGAAACTGATTCTGACATTGGAGAGTTTGATACCTTAAGCGTGTTGGAACTGAGCTCTACAAAAAGATTAAGGATCTCCATCCACAACACTGTTAAACAGATGAGTAAAAATATTCTACAACTGTCTGCATCAACAACAGCAACTGATTAAGAAAATATAGAAACGATATATACAGTAGTAACCAGGACTAGTTTTGAATACCTTTACCAACACCCTAATCCTGAGACTCTAAATAGAGGTTGCTGTACATGAAACAGCAAAGACAACCTTTTCAACAGCACCGCCTGACAAAGATTCCAGAAAAACGAACAAACTCGGTAAGAAATTGTACTCGACTGCCACTCTCATGAAGGAGGCAGCGTTTTTGAGTTACACAACACATTACCAGAAAGCCCTCAGGAAAACTGTGCTACTGTTTTTGTGACAATCTTGCCCTCAGGAAAGCTGTGCTACTCTTTTTGTGACAATCTGTGCTCTGATGAGGCTAGGATTGCTGCAGCATGTAAATGTAGATCTGAATACAGCCAATCACCAATTACAATGACTTTGGTTATTAATAAATAATAATAATAAATCTTTATTTATACAGCGCCTTTCTTATAATCAAGGCACCTTACAAAAATTCCACATAAATAGTAGATAAACACAAATCTGAAACAACTGAATTCATAAAAATGCAATAAAATAGCATTATAAAGTATATATCTTAGACCACAAATAGGTTTTTAAGGCCTTTTTAAATTCCTCCACGGACGTACACTGCCGAAGCGGACGGGGTAGAGAATTCCAGAGGGCATTATTAATAATACAGCAACCAGAGCCCTGGTAAATGCAATATCTGTCAGAAGGTATGCATGGTTAAGAACCACAGATATTCTGGGGGTCAACAAAATAAAGCTACTGACATCCCTTCAAAAGCACACTACTATTTGGAGATAAGACCGAGAGCTACAAGAATAAAGTAGATATTTATGTTTAGTATTTACAAAGAAGGGGATGGGTGAAGGTCCACTGAGAGAGAGTAAGGGAATTGCTGGAAGGGAGGTAGACACTAATCCCTTTACAGATGATAGAATAATAAAGGAACCTGAAAGATTAAAAGTGGAAAAAGCTATGAGACCAGACGGGGAGCACCCAAGGATACTGAGGGAACTGAGGGAGGAACTAACAGCGCCCCTGACAGCCCTGTTCAATAGTCCCTGGAGTCAGGGGTGGTACCAGAGGACTGGAGGAGGGCAGATGTGGTGCTGATCCACAAGAGTGGCAATAAAGGGGAGACAGGGAACTATAAACTGGTAAGCCTGACACCAGTGGTGTGTAAAATCATGGAAACATTAATTAAGGAAAAGATGGTGGAGTACCTTGCTGCAGATGGGCTACAAGATCCAAGGCAGCATGGATTCATAGGGGGAAGATCATGCAAAAGAAACCTGATCAATTTCTTTGACTGGGTGACAAGAGAAGTGGATGGGGGGGGCAGTGGATGTGGCCTACCTGGATTTCAGCAAGGCCTTCAATACCGTTCCACCCAGAAGATTAGTTAACAAACTACGCAGTCCCAGGGTGGGGTCAAAAGTAATAAACTGGGTTCAAAACTGTCTAAGTCACAGGAGCCAGTGGGTGGTGGCAAATGGTGTACATTCTGAAGAGGGGCGAGTGACAAGTGGGGTGCCACAGGGGTCGATTCTGGGGCCAGTACTCTTCAATGTCTTCATTAGTGACATCGCGGAAGGACTGGAAGGGAAGATGTATCTGTTCACAGATGACACAAAAATCTGCAACAGACTGGACACTCCGTGGGAGTAGATAAAATGAGAATGGACTTAAATAAACTGGAGGATTGGTCAAGGGTATGGCAGCTGGGCTTTTATGCTAAAAAGTGCACAATTATGCACATAGGGCACAAGAGCCCAAGAAAGAAGTACTATCTGGTGGGGTAGAGGTGGCAACCACAAAACAAGAGAGACCTGGGAGTAATCATGTCAGGTGACTTCAAAATGGCAAGGCAGTGTGACAAGGTAGTGGTTAAAGCTACTAGTATGCTGGGGTGTATAGACAGAGGTATAACAAGCAGGAAGAGGGAGGTGGTACTCCCCCTGTATAGGTCACTGGTGAGGCCCCACCTGGAATACAGCGTCCAATTCTGGAGGCCACATTTGAAGAAAGACATTGATCAGGTTGAGGTGGTACAGAGGAGGGCAACCAAGATGGTGAGGGGCATGCAGTAGAAAAGTTATGAGAAAAGACTAAAGGAATTAAATATGTACTCTCTGGAGCTTAGAAGAGAAAGGGGCAACATGTTAGAGACCTTTAAATAGATCAAAGGCATAAACAAGGTACAGGAGGAAAACATTCTTCAGAAAAGGACATGCCCTAGGACAAAAGGACATGGTATGAGGGTGGCGGGGGGAAGGGGGCTCAGAGGAAATGACAGGAAGTACTTCTTCATAGAAGGGTGGTCGATGCCTGGAACAGACTACTGGTAGAGATGGTGGGATTAAGCACTGTGGGGAGATTCAAGCATGTGTGGGATAGGCACAGGGGAGTAGTAGAAATAGGAAGGGAGGGAAGAAAAGAAATGGATTAAGTAGGATCTGCTGTGAAGGACAAGAGATTAAATAATTTGGTTTCTATAGGGCAGCCTCAATGGACCCGAGGGTCTTTATCTGGTGACAAATACTATGTAACTATGTCACTATGTAGTGTCAGTGGGTCAGGAAGTAGCATGCTTTCCTCTAGTGCCAGAAGACTGGAAGGTCGTGGGTTCTAGCTCCATACCAGGTTCTTGGGGTAATACCCATAACTGACATTGTAGTGCAATATAAGGGGGATGCTGCACACAGGTGCCACTTGTGTTAATGAGACATTAAACCAAGGTCACTCTGCCCATCTCTGGTCACTGTCCAGGTAGAAGTTAAAGATGCCATTGCACTTAGTGAGGAAGAGTAGCGTCAAGTCCCAGGGTAATGAACATCATTCCCCTATCAATAAATAGGTCCATGTAACCCACCCACCAGGATGCATCTAGAAAAAAGGTATTATAGTTTTGTGCCTTTCCTGGTCAAACATTACAATTTCACAAATAAAACAAAGCTACTTTTAAAAACCTTGAAGAAAAAGAAATGCCCAAAGGGTATTACAGACCCTATGGCAGGGGGAGCCATAGGAAGAGGCTACTATTACAGGTAATACCATCATCAGCCATATAGTGGACCCAGAGGTTCAAATAGATGTAGAGGTGGAAGAGGCAAGAGGGAGGCATCAGTCCCAGCTCATCCACCACAATGCAAATTAACCCCTGATGAGTGAAAGGTTGCCCATTTCAACCCCCAGCAGTAGACGCCTTCTTAACCACTTCTAGCACTGTTAGTTTGTTGCAACAGGCACATGCGTGCTGGAGATTGTGAGAGAAGGCTCCAGTCTGTCTTTTATTACAATTCCAAAACAAAGGAAATTCTAAATATTCAAGCCAAATTCATCAGCAGAGATGTAGCAATTAAAATTTGAAGTTCAAAAGCTGCATGCTTTGAATGTTGTGGATAACGTATCAGTAAAAGAAATTGTAAAAGTTTTTTTTCCTCAAGTTATTACCTAACAAAGAATTAGGAAAATGGTGACCAGTATTCAACATAAAGTGTCTGAATGGACACATAAGGATTGAAAGGTTCAACATGCTCTCCTTGCAAACAGCAGTGCCATCTTTACAGCAGGGACTGGCTTAGGTCATTTGGTTAGATCATCATGACAATCAGTTGCTTTGTGAGGCCCCTCATTTCAAATCCCCTCTAGTTGAGATGGTTCATTATTGCCAAAAAAGGAATCTGTAGCTTTGCAAATTTCTGGTAGTAGTGGACCTCTGGGTCATGAAGACAGCTTAAGTTGGGGGTGCTACAAAATCTGTTGAGAGCTATGGTAGGCTCTTACAGTAGCCTCAGATGCCCTCACACCTTACTGTGTTCAACGTTTGTTTGCCCTCTGCAGCTCGCTATGGTACTGAGATGAACTGAAGCAATTGAAATCAAAGGAACAGAGGTTGGAGCATTCTTGGAGGAGGCCTTAGTCCAGGGAGAATATATTGGTGATGAGGCAATACTGGACCTGGTGCTCACTAACAGGGACAGTGTTGCGGATGTCAAGGTTGAAGGACACCTGAGGAACAGCAGTCACTGTACAGTGTGGTTCAATATAAGGACAGCTGTAGAACTGAACCACACAAGAACAAGGGTCCTGGAATTCAGGAGGGCAGATTTTACAAAGATGGGTGAATGCCTCAGCGATGACCTGGTGGGGGGAATAACCTGGCTAGGGTGGAGGAACAGTGGGGGAAGCTGAAAAGGACCATAGGGAAGGCAACAAACCTCTGAATCATGCAAATGATCAAAAGCAAGAGGAAAAGGAGATCTCTATGGTTCTCAAAAGAGGTGGAGGAAAAGGTAAAGTCTAAAAGGGTAGCATTCAGAAGGTATAAGGAGACACAGAGGGTGGAGGATAGGGAGGTGTATCAAGGGAAACAGAGGGAAGTGGGGAGAGCAGTAAGGAGCACAAAGACACAAACTGAAGAGAGAATAGCCTGGGGGTGACAATGGGGGACAAGACATTTTTTAGGTATGTAAGTGAAAGGAGGAAGACCAGGGGTGGGATTGTATGATTAAATAGGGAAGGGGGGATTGTGCAGAGGGGTACCAGGAAAAGGCAGACACACTGAATGAATAAGTTTGTTTAGTGTTCACAGAGGAAGGAGAAGGGGAAGGGCCACAAAAAAAAAATTACAGGAGCACTGGAGGGAAGGAGGTGGCCCTTGTCTATTTTCAGAGGACAGTGTTCTGAAGAGACTTGCTGATCCGAAAGCGGACAAAGCAATGGGGTCAGGTGGGGTGTATCAAAGGGTGTTGAGGAAAGTCAGGGAAGTACTGGCTGCACCTGTGACAGTCCTATTTAACAGCTTACTGGAAACAGGAGTGGTTCTGGAGGACTGGAGGAGGACAGATGTAGTCTCACTTCACAAATGTGGTAGCAGGGAAGAGGCTAGCAATAACAGGCCAATCAGCTAGGCTTTGGTGGTGGGAAAGTTAATGCAGTCACTGCTGAAGGAAAGGATTATGGAATATCTTGAACCCAACAGGCTACAAGACCTGAGGCAGCACAGATTCACGGGGGATCATTTCAAATGAATCTGATATATTTATTTGACTGAGTAACCAAGGAATTGGATCAAGGCAGAGCTATGTACAAGGCCTACCTAGATTTTAATAAGGTTTTCACACCGTTCCTCATAGGACGCTAGTAAGCAAGCTAGCTTGGGAGGGAGTATAGCGCAGTGGTTTAAGGCTCTGAGCTGCAAATCTGGTGACATCCAGCAGACCAGACCTGGGTTTGAATCCCACAGCTTCCACTTGTATACTGTGTGACCCTAAGCAAGTCACTTAACTTCCTTGTGCTCCCAGGTCGCTCCTGTAAAAAAGCTTTCAGCTTAGTGTGCTGCTCCTGGTTAAACAAATTAAAAAAAAAAAAAAAAGCTGAGTAACTTAAAAGTGGGTCCAAAGGTGGTAAACTGGGTAAGAAATTGCTAAAGGGATAGGCAGCAAAGGGTGATGGTAAATAGAGTTCACTCAGAGGAAGGGGGGTGACCAGCGGTGTGCCTGAGGGATCAGTGCTAGGTCCGGTCCTCTTTAATGTATTTATAAGTGGCATTGCAGAGGAGCTGGAAGGGAAGGTCTGCCTCTTTGCTGATAACACCAAAATCTGCAATGGGTTTGACACTCCAGGGAGAGTGACAAGCATTTGTCAATGCCGAACGTTCGCTTGCAGGTATTTGCAGTGGTATTTGGCACTTGGACATGGCTTAAAAAAATCAGTGACAAAGAAGTACAAGCATTTGTCAATGCCGAATGTTGCTTGCTTCTATGTGCTGTTTAGGTATTTGGAAATCATTGGAGTGCAAATATTGAAAATTAGCTGAATCTGATGCGTGGCATAGGAACTGCATAGCATACCGCTTATAAAACAATGTCATTTTAGGAATTTTTGCCAAATTTTCAACATAGCCATTTTAAGACCTCTGCTCATGAACAGTGTCACTGTGATTTTCTTAATGTGTCCCATACATTGATTTCGCACACCGACTGTGCCATTGTGCGCTACATGGGCGGACACATGTTTTGGGCAGGATGTGAAAAATGACAGCTGTACTGCTCATAAGGAGGTGTGGTAAAATGGCAATGTTGAAAATCTGGAGTGAAAATATTGAAAATTCGCAAACTTACGAAGCGCAAGAACCGTTAACGCATCAGAAACAGTCATTTTAATTTTGCACAAATTTTCAACATAGCCATTTTAAGACCTCTGCTCATGAACAGTGTCACTGTGATTTTCTTAATGTGTCCCATACATTGATTTCGCACACCGACTGTGCCATTGTGCGCTACATGGGCGGAAACACATTTTGGATGAGATGTGAAAAATGACAGCTGTACTACTCATAAGAAGGTGTGGTAATATGGCAATGTTGAAAATATGGAGTGGAAATATTGAAAATTCGCAAACCTACGCGTGCGTAGGAACTGCCTAGCATAGCTCATAAAACAGTAATTTTAGGAATTTTTTCACCAAATTTTCAAGATAGCCATTTAAGACCTCTGCTAATGAACAGTGTCATGGTTATTTTCTTAATGTGTCCCATACATTGATTTCGCACACCGACTGCGCCATTATGCTACATAAGTGGAAACACGTTTTGGGCAGGATGTGAAAAATGACAGCTGCACTGCTCATAAGGAGGTGTGGTAAAATGGCAATGTTGAAAATCTGGGTGAAAATGTTGAAAATTCATGAACTTACGAAACCTGCGTAGGAACGCTGCTGCTTAACGCTCGTAAAACAGTAATTTTTGGAATTTTTGCACCAATTTCAACATGTGAGTTTTGGGACCTTCTCATGAATGATGTCACTAACATGGCATTATTCGGCCTGAAGGGTGATTTCACGCAGTGACTGCAAAATCACCCTTTGGGCCCAAATAACGCCATGACAGTGACATCATTCATGAAAGTCCCGAAAACATGTTGAACATTTGTGCAAAATTCCAAAAATGCCTGAGATATGCAATAAAGTTGAAAACCCCTATCTAGCCCATTATACAGCTTACCGGCATTTCCTCAGTTCGTGGTCGGCTTTGAAGAGTGCAGACGTTCTCGGTCCACTCAAGATCGGGCCGTGCTGAGCTCCGGAGGCAAGTAGCGGAGGTGGCGGGGTGGTGGTGAGCAGGGTGCGCAGTGGGTGGTGCGGGTTGTGGGAGGGGCTGGGAGAAGCGCAGTGGGATCGTCTTTAATTTACAGGTTTAAAAAAAAAGGCGATGTGGGACGTTTGCCATGCTGGGGTGGGCTCCCAGCGTGGCAGAGGAGGATGGCTGGGGGCCGTGGAGTCAGCAGGGATTGGGCACCCGTCGGCCAGATGACACGGGACGTTTGCCACGTTGGGGTGGGCTCCCAGCGTGGCAGAAGGATCTTCAGGAGGGGCCAGGAGCAGGCCGGGGATTGGGCACCCCGTCGGCCAGACATATGCGGATGTTTGCCACGCTGGGGTGGGCTCCCAGCGTGCAGCAAAGATTTGGGGCAGCGTGACTGGTGAAGCACACGGCGGTGGTTTTCTTTGAAGAGAAGACCACCGCTGTCATACACAGCACCGCGTCCGATTGGTGTAGGACTGCCATGCCTGCTCAATGGAGCAGGGGATTGCAGAGGAGGGGCACACCTCCAAAGTGTCCCATTCTCCCAAGACGTTCCTTGCGCATGCGCGCAAGCGAACGTAAAAAGGATGAAGAGAGAGAGAGAGACCTGAGAAAAATAGAGGAGTGGTTAACAGTATGGCAGCTGGGTTTCAATGTGAAAAAGCACAAAGTAATGCACTTGGAGCACAGAAACCCAGGAGTGGAGTACTAAATGGGAGGAGTGGTACTGACAGCCTCCAAGCAGGAAAGAGATCTGGGGAAGATCATATCAGATAACCTAATGGTGGCCAGGCAGTGTGACAAGGCAGTTGGGAGGGTGAGTCGGATACTGGGGTGTATAGGGAGGGGAATCACCAGCAGAAGGAGGGAGGTGGTATTGCCTCTGTATAGATTACTAATAAGACCCCACCTAGAGTACTGTGTCCCGTTCTGGAGACCTCATCTCTGGAAGGACATAGACAGGTAGAGGCAGTCCAGACGAGGGTAACTGAAATGGTGCAGGGTCTGCTTCAAAAGCCCTACGAGGAGAGACTTAAGGACCTAAATATGTACACCCTGGAAGAGAGGAGGGAGGGGGGGATATGACAGAGACCTTTAAATATCTCAAGGGGTAGATAAGGTACAGAACGGAAGTATTTTTCAGAGAAAAAGCTGCTCAAGGACAAGGGGGCATGATAAGAAGTTGGAGGGAGGTAAGCTTCAGGAGAGATATGAGGAAGTACTTATTCACAAAAAGAGTGGTGGATTCTTGGAACAGTCTTCCAACAGAGGTGGTGGGGGTGAAAACAGTGGTGAGGGTCATGAATACATGGGATAGGCATAGGGGAATATTTGACAAAGGGAAAGGAGTGGGTGAATGGGATGAAGATCAAGTTCAAGTAGGATCTGCAGTGATACTATAGGCAGGGAAAAACGAGACTATGTGGGCCAAGCAGTTCCTATCTGCCAGCAAATTCTGTTTTTTGTGCTAAGCACCCATTATCGTGATTGTCAGTGGACAATCACCATGAAAAGGCAGGATTCCTGTCATGTCACAGGCGATTGAGGCTGGGAAGAACACACCAGCTGAGCTGTTCTGCACGGTGGATTGTTGCTAAATCCACCCTGTCTTTGATCTGAAGAGCCTTTTCAACAAAAGACTGGGAAGGGTTTAAATCAGTTCTTCCTGGGAAAGTATCCTCTATTAAGAGTTGGATTGCCACAAGTGATCTGTCTTGGGTCAGTGGTATCCAGTCAGGGATGGACAGAGGCAACTTCCAGCCCTGGGAAAAGTATGAGTAAGTATTAGTGGAAGAGGCAGTCTGGGTCAACGTGGGGCTGTGCCCCTCCTACTATTTACTGGATTGAGTGCTGACCTGATTGTTGTTTGGCTTTTGGGAGGATTTTGAGGTCATAAGGTGTTCCCTGAAGGAGGGTGTTTTCCCATCTGTCCTGAAACTGGAAGTGGTGAAGCCTGTCTGGATCCTAATATTGTAGTGAATTACAGATTCATCTTGAGCCTCCTATTTTTAGGGAAGATTATCCAGAGGGTGGTGGTGGTGGTGCAGCATGGATGCAGTGTACCTGGAAAAATATTCCATCTATGAACCTCTCTGTTTGGGATTTGGGCCCCGGCACAGCATAGAGTTTGTCCTTGTAAAGGTGTTTAATGATAGACTCATGGTGAGGGACGGAGAAGGGAGTACCATCTTGTTTTTTTGTATCTCTCATCTGCATTCAACACAGCATACCACAGGGTCCTTCTGGACCCCATTAGGTAGTAGATACATTAGGACTCACACAGTGTTGCAGGGGTTTGAGTTCTACCCATGGACAGGGTTATGCAAGTAGCCTTGGTTAATTCCATCTCCAAGACTGCTGCTTCTACCCGTGGAGTACCATTGGGTTTAAACCAGGCCCCCAAGGTGTTTGCTGTATATACAGTATGTTGCCTTTGGGGGTGATCATTCAGCAGAGTTGCGTGGGATTTTACTGCTGTGCAGATAATACACAGCTGTACCTGCCCTGTACGCCTAATGGATCATCTGCTTCCTCTTCGTTGATCAGTTGCCGGAGAGAGAAATCAATGACTGGCTGGCCTCCAGCTGGTTTAGTCTTAATTCAGGCAAAATCAGGTGCATATGGGTCAACAATAAAGGGTGCTATTACTGCATTCCCATCTGGTGGGGTAATATTCTCAGAGCTGTGGATAGGGAGTGTAATCTGGGAGTCATCATTGACTGCAAGTTGACCCTAGAACATCATGTGTCATCTGTAGCCCTCAGTGGCTTTTTCATCTGTGTAACATTGACCAGATTAAGCTTTATCTAGTGCCTGGGGACCTGATTATTATTGTTTGCCTTTGTGAATTCTAGGCTGGATTAATGCAATATTTTATACATAGGGTTATCTGGGGGCCTTATATGCTGCCTGCAGCTGGTCCAGAATGTGGTGGCTAGGCTAACAGATGGGACCTCCCAGTCACTGCATGCCATGCCAGTGCTCCACAAATTGCACTTGCTGTCTATTCTGTGATGTGTCAGGTTCAAGATAGGTTTGCTGGTTTACAAGGTTCTGCATAGTGTGGACCCCAGCTATCTGAAAGATCTCCTGATCTTGGACACTCCTGTACATTTTAATCCTTCCACTGAGGTGAGACTGCTTTCCATCCCTTGTTCCAGACTGGTGAAAGAGTGTTTGCAGTTGCCGATCCATTGGACTAGCCTCCCAGCTGCAGATTGAAATGCCCCTTTGGCAGAATCTTGTTAAAAAAAAAAAAATCTAAAGACCCACTTTTTTTATTTCAGACTTTCATGATTCTGTGCAGTAATAATCTTGCACTTTATCGTTTACTGTCTTTAAATGCATTTTATTGTACTTGCAAATTAGGTAAGGCACCAACAGCCAAATGAATTGGGTGCTGTAAAAATCATCTTGCCTTCCAAATGACAGCAATCCAACATTAACGTCATACAAAACTGTATTATTTCCATCCAGAGTTGTTGCCCAAGAGATAGAATTGAGTGCTAATAGAATTCAGAATTCCGTTCAAACTCTACATTGTGGTCACGCTCCTCCTGCTGTGTAACATTAGATTTGTTTCTCCGCTGGTCTTTTCCAAGGAGGTACTGGTGCCAAAGGTCAGACTCCTTGAACCATCCAGTTCAAGTCACAGAAAAATTCCTCAAAGCACTGGAATGGTGGAAAAATAAGGAAGCCCACAGAAAAGGTACAGAATGCCCTCGATTATCTGGCCACTGTCATAACAGAAAAAGTGGATTGCTAATTTTGGGTGGTGGATAATCAAGGGTGCTAGATAATAAGGGGCAGTTGACTAATAAAAATGTTTGTACAAACAAAATGTGGAGGATAATCTAGTGTGGTGGATAATAGGCTGGCGCATAATCGAGGGAGCACTTTATTCCCTTCCTTCAGTTGTCTCCTACTCAGGTGCTCACAACTGATGCCTCTCTACTAGGCTGTGGAAAGCACCTGGGAGACAGAACAATAAGTGGAGTCTGGAGCACATAGGAGCACATGGGAGCACCCCCTGATGAAGCATCACATTTATGACGCAAAGCACCAGGGTATTCGTGCAGCGCTTTGTTTGACTACTTTAGATATACCAGATGGATAAAATACTTACTTTGAATTGTTATTTTTTCATTTTTTTTAAAGTGCTGCCATTGTGTCTTATTTGCTTTGGTTTTCTAGGCAGGCACCCACTCTGGTCCATAAGTGTGTGTTTCAGTGATGTCTTCCTTGCAATGCAGTCCTTTTCCTCCCTGTTGCAAGGCCAAGCAGTTCAGATAGGAAGAGAAAATATTACCACAATGTATTACATAAACAAACAGGGAGTTGCCAGATCCTCAAAACTATGCATAGAGCAATCAGGATATGGAACCTGGCATACTCAGTAGATGCTGAAATAACTGCAATTCATCTGTCTGGCAAAGACAATGTTCTGGCAGACTCACTGAGCAATGATCCAAAGCATACCAAGAGTGGTCACTGAATCAGTGGGTGCTGAAGAGTTTTCCGATGATGGGGGGTAGATTTGTTCACCTCATAGGAGTACAGGAACCTTCCTAAATTGTTTTAGATCATACCTCCATGGGGACTGTGCCAGAGAATGGGCTGTTCCACTTTTGGGAGGATGGTTCCTGTGTACCTTTCCCCCCACTCTCTCTCATTCAGAGACTACTGATGAACTGGGGGAGGTGGGGAGTCAACAACAATGATTCTGACAGTTCTAGACTGAGCTGGACAAGCCTGGTACCCACTGCTGCTGTCCCAGTCATGCAAGAACCCATCTCACTGCCCCCGAAACACAATCTGCTGACACTGTCACAGGGCAGGGTGACCTATCAGGATCTCAGTACACCATGCCTGAAGGCTTGGTTCTTGAAGAGATGAAGTTTACTGGACTGAACCTCACTGACAAGGTACTATAGGTCTTAAAATTATCCAGAAAACCAACCAAGAGGAAAACATATTCCTCAAAATGAAAAAGATATTTTTGGGTGCGTCTCACAGAAAATGTAACCTTTACACGCAGGGTTGGCTGCAATACAGGAGTATATGGTACACTTACAGTCTCCTGGCCTCAGGCCATCTGTTTTAAAAGTGCATCTTGCAGCTGCTTCAACCTACATGTCAGCTGGGAAACAAACATAGACAGTGAAACATAGACAATGGTAGTTTACTCACCTGGTAAAGGTGATTGCATGAGCATCACTTACAGCATCCCCCCATCCATTACTTCTGGGGTACGTCCACCTCATAGGCTGCAAATGCACATGTGACCAGAATTGAAATCTGAACTGCCTAGGCACAGGTCTCCAGTTCGATTTTTCCAAAGCTGTGTCTTCTGTTGGAATGCTGTGGTAAGTTGTTATAGTGTAGACATAGATATATAGATATATCGATATATACACATTGACAAGAAGAACACAGAGTCATAGGTTATGCTTATATGATAAAACAGAGGCTGTGGAGAAGGTGAGCAATCATTCGGCTGCCATTTATTTCCTATTATTTACACTCTAGGTATATCCAGCCCTTATGGCATGCTGGTAAACTGATTGGTTTTTAGGGTACCGGAAATGGTCCCCCATAGTGGTTGTGGTGTGTGTTAGCTGAGCCGTCATCTGAATGTACCTGGGTGGGAATGGGGATGCTGTAAGGTGATGCTCATGCAATCACCTTTACCAGGTGAGTAAACTACCATTGCATATTGCATCACCTTACAGCATCCCCCCATCCATTACTTCTGGGTTGTAAGAAGCAGTGTTAGGATATCAATTATCTGTATAGTGTGGGTCAGATGACTGCGTAGCTAAGGGCTAGTGACACTGAGTAGTACCTTTCTTGTGAAGTTTGCACTTTCAATATTTTCTACGTCTAGCTTATAGTGTCTGGTGAAAGTGTGTACTGATGCCCATGTGGCCGCAGCACAAATGTCCTGTAGTGAGGCTTCATTCCGTTCTGCCCAGGAGGTAGCTATAGCCTAGTGTTTTGTAGGCTTCTGCAATGGCTTGTTTGATCCAGCTGGCTAAGGTAGATGTGGCTGCAGCTTGTTCCTTTCTGGCTCCACTGTAAATCACAAACAATCCATCTGACTGTCTGAAATCTCTTGTTCTGTCTCAGTATGCAGAGAGCACTCGCTTCATGTCCCAGTGTTTGGTTTCTTCTCGATCTAGCCATGCTGGAAGTTCAGCTGTCTGTGCGGTGTGGAAGGTGGAATGGATCTGTGGTATAAATGAGGAGTTGGTTCGTATGGTGATTCCATCGTTATGTGAGATTAGAAAGGGGGGCCTGCAGGAGAGGGCCCTCATCTCCCCTACTCTTCTGGCAGAACAGATGGCCAATAGGAGCATAGTTTTGAATGAGACCCATTTGAGGTCTGCCGTGGTCATCGGTTCGAATGACGAGTAGGCTAAAGCTCTGAGTACTGCCTTCAGATCCCAGGGTGCCACTGCTTGTCTTTTTCTGGGGCGTATATTGGCTACTGCCTTCAAGAATCTGAGTATGTCGGGATTTGACCCCAGGGTGTATCCTTCTGGAAGGCCTGTACTGCTCCTATGGCCACAGCCTGGACTCTTGAGGGAGGAGGTTGCCAAGCCTTTGTCTACTCCTTGCTGTAGGAATGACAGTATATGTATAATGGTGATAGACTGTGTTCAGATGTTGTTTGTGTCACACCATCTTTGGAATAGGTTCCAGTGTCTCTTCTATGAGGTGTTGGTGGATATGCGCTTTGAGTGGAGCATGATGTCTACCACTGACTGGTTGTAGCCTTTGTATAACAGTTTTTGCCTTTCAGTAGCCAGGCCATGAGATGGAGTGGTGTTAGGTCTGGATGAGTGATGGTTGGGGCCTTGCGTCAGTAGGTTCGCCCGTAGAGGCAGTGTCCACGGTGTGCTTATGGACATTGACACCAGTGTGGCAAACCAGTGTCATCTGGGCCATAGTGGTGTGATTATCACCACTGTGGCTTCCTACTGTTGAATTTTGTCCAGGACTTGTTGAATGAGTGGTATTGGTGGGAATATGTACACTTTTTGGAATTTCCAGTCTTGTGTTAAGGTGTCTAACCCTAGGGCTCCAGACTCTTCGTATCTGGAGTAGTATGCCTGTAGTTTCGTGTTTTTTGCTGTTGCCATTATGTCTATTTCCAGTGGTCCCCATGCGTGGTTTATCTGCTGGAAGATGTGTGGTTGCAGGGCCCAGTCTGGAGGCTTAGCCAATCCACTTTAATGTTCAGCTGTCCCACTAAGTGAACCACTGTGATTGACCCGAGGTGCACCTGTGCCCAGTCCAGTACTCTCTTTGTCTCTCGTAGTAGACACAGGCTTCTCATTCCACCCTGGTTTGAAATGTATGCCTCTGTTGCTCTGTTGTCCGACCTGATAAGTACTCACTTGTGCTGAATGTGTCGTTGAAAATGGTGTAGTGCATGATAAACCGCTCTCATCTCTAGTATGTTTATCTGCGTGCGTGACTCTATCTGTGACCATTTTCCTTGGGCCGGTATTTGGTTGAGGGTCGCTCCCCCCAGCCTTTTAGGCTTGCGTCTGTTTCTATTACTACGTGGTGTTGACTCTTCAGGTCTGTTCCCTTGGTTACATTGTGTCTGCTGGCCCACAATTTCAGTGATCTCTTGGCATTGTTGTCTAGCTGTATTGTTTTGGATTGGTTGTGTTGCACCCTGTGGCCTTCTCATATTACTAGGGTCTGAATGGGGCTCATGTTCCATAGGGTCCAGGGGACAAGGCCGATGCAGGATGCCATGGATCCCATCACTTGAAGGATGGAATGCAGTGTGAGGTTTTGCTTGGTCATTAGTGTTCACACCTGTGTTAGCACTTTTTCTGTCCTTTTCTGCGACGGTCTCGCTTTCCCTGCTGCCGTATCTATGGTAGCTCCTAGGTGTTCTGTGGTTTGACTGGGGTTCGTACTGCTTTTGTCCCAGTTGATCACCCATCCATGTGTCTGTAGGATGTCCACCACTGTTTGCATGTGCTGTTGTGAGATCTTGGGGCTTCTGGCACCGATGAGCCAGTCATCCAGGTACAAGATGATGTGGATTCTCAGTTGTCTTAGTTTTGCTGCAAGTGTGATGGATACTTTGGTGAACACTCGTAGGGCTGATGCTAGGCCAAAAGGTATGGTCTGGTATTGGTAGTGTTGGCCTAGTATCTGGAACCTGAGGTATTTGTAGTGGGCTGGACGTATGAGAATGTGCAGGTAGGCGTCTTTCATATCGATGGATGTGAGATAATCCTCTGGTCTTATCACACGTAGAGTTGTTTGCAGTGTTTCCATCTTGAATCGTTTGTAGCATACAAAGTGGTTGATGAATTTTAGATCTAGTATGGGTCTCATATTTCCTGTTTTCTTGGGTACCAGGAAGAAGACGCAGTAGATGCCTTGATCTGTTTGGCTCTGTGGTACCTGTGCTATTGCCTTGTTGGTGAGAAGTGTTTTGAGTGTCGTTTGTACTGCCTGTATCTTGTGCAGTTGACGCGACATTGGGGAGATCACAGGTCTGTTTGATAGGGACTTCTGTGTGAATTCGATAGAGTATCCTTGAGATACCACTTCCAGTACTCATCTGTCTGAAGTTAACCGCTGCCTTATGCTTGAGAACTGACTCAGTGTTGCTCCCATGGGGGGAGTGTGTGGGTGTGACCCCGTTGAGTGTTGTTGTGTTTGGTGGTCAATTAGTGTTGGACCTGCCTCGCATGAAGGTGGAGTTGTATCGTCCTCTTTGATACTGTCCTTGGGTACTACCTCTTGATCTGTTGTTGAAATAGGATGGTTTGAAGGAGAATGATTTGCTCTGTGAGTAGTTTGACGTTTGCCTCCTGTCCTGTCTTCCCCTGAATGGGCGAAATCTGCTACAAAAGGCTGGGAGGTAGGTATTCCTGGTTGATTTTGTCCTTGTCTAGACTCTTTCCGCCTCCTTTTTGTTTAACGTAGTTTTCCAAGCCCTCTCCAAATAATAAGTTTCCCTTGAAGGGTAGTTTACCTAGCATAGATTTGGACTCTGAGTCCCCATTCCAAAGTTTGAGCTATATGTGGCATCTTGTTCTGTTGGTTAGAGCTGCCAACCTGGCTGACATCTTTAGCGCATCGATTGGCACATCGGCTGTGTATTTAGTTGCATGGATTGCATTTTTGGCTAAGTCTGCCTATTTTGAGTTGGGGTCTAGGGAAGATGCCAGCTCTTCGAGCCAGGTGACTAATGCCCTTGATGCGTATGTTGCTGCTGTATTGGCTCTGCAGGCCATACCTGTGATTTCAAAACCTTTTTTCAGGAGCTCTTCCATTTTTTCATCAGTTGGGTCACGAAGTGGGGTTTTGGTTTCCCAAGGGAGAACCATCTTTTTTCATAAACCCGTGATCCAGTGGTTGACCATTGGTGGGGTGCACCATGCCTTATTTATATCCTCCTGCACTGGGTAGAACCTGTCGAATGTGCATTTCTTGGAGATCCTGGGTGGGTCGGTGGATTGCCATTCTTTGTCAACGATCTCTGTTAGGGCCTCACAGATGGGGAAGGTTTCGTCTTTCCTTTGTTTCACTCTGATGAAAGGGTTTAGTTTAGATTATTGTTGAGGGGCTTCGGGTACTTCGAATCCCATAGTCTCCTTGATGGCTCTGAGGAGCTCTGAGAGAGCCTCAACAGGAGTGAGCTTTTTTGTTAGGATGAGGTCATCCTTGTCTTCCCCTTGGTTTTCTTCCTCCCCAGATTCTCCATTGTCTGGTTTGTCTGGTTCCGTCAGGGGCATTTCATAGAGATTTATTTTCCTTGTAGTTTGGTTTGTCTTGTTTTGTGGTGTTCCCTTTGCTGGACTATGAAAGTTCTTCCATTCTTTCCAGAATCTATAGCATAACAGTCTGTTGGGTTTTGAAAAATTCCTCTGCTGTGGAGGGGAGTTCGTTTGCAGGGGTGCTGTGTGACTCCGACCCCTGCTCCATTTTTGTACCTGCGTCGCTTGCCATGCCCGGGTCTGATTGTGCACAAGTGGGGGCAGAGAGGTCCTGACTGAGTACCCATAGGGTGATGTGGCAAGAGTGGCATTTTTTTTAGTCTTGCCCATCTATCTTTATTCAGTGGAAAAAGTTAAAGTGGACAGACGTTGGACCCAGACTCAATATACTCTGTTTATTTATTTTGCCATTATTTATTCATTTATTTATTCACCTGCGTGTCCTGTTTCTACCCCGTGTGCTCTGTTGCCGTGGGGGGGGGGCCTGGTGTTCTTATACTCATGCCGTAAGGTAATGTGAGGCATAGGCTCAGTGCACTAACGCTTGCGTTATCCGTTCACAGAGCGAGCCC
This sequence comes from Neoceratodus forsteri, assembly GCA_016271365.2. Taxonomy (NCBI): domain Eukaryota; kingdom Metazoa; phylum Chordata; order Ceratodontiformes; family Ceratodontidae; genus Neoceratodus; species Neoceratodus forsteri. Next base: position 260,219,326 of record CM057457.1, on the reverse strand, counting down.
TGTTACCTGGTGCTTTGCCAGTGATTTAGCAATCTGATGGAGGCTCCATCTGCTCGGTGCGAGCTAGTGTGATTGTTGAGGAGTCTTATAGCTTTAATTGTTGGCTTTTGGAGTGTGCATGCACTGGAGGGGTTGAGGGGTGTGCATGCGCAGGGTATCGACGGTCTGTAAGCCGATCACCATTACAAGATGGCAATCAGGTCCGTAGATGTATTGGATCAAGTTTGTTCCTCATGGGTCTGCCTTAAGATGGCGGCAGGAGTCCGGTTACCGAGACAGCTTTCGGGAGAGGAGTCCACCAGTAGAGGAATGCCATGTATGTTGGCTTTTACTCCAGGCACAGCCAAGGTGGTGGAGGAGATTTACCTCTGGAGAAAAAACTGATGGGGTCACAAGGTAAGAGAGAACCTAGGAGCACTGTCTCTCCATGGGGGAATTGAGGGCACGGTTTCCATAGGCTTCAGTCAGGCCCGCTCATAAGGGGCCCGACCCGCGTTAGGGATACTAGAGCCGCTCGCAGGGAGCTCTTATACCAGTAAGCTAGCACACCAATATTATTGCAGGTTGGGTCAAGCTGTCCGGATACCATTCAGAACCTTTTCTGAGACAGTCGGTGAAGTAGCTTCATTTGCTGTGAGCTTAGCAAGGATCAGTTGTAAGGTAACCATAGCTCTTCAGTCCCTACAACCTGCAATTTGACTGTGGATAACTGGCTAGACTGAACAATCATAATGGTAGTCTGTAAGGTAGCACTGAACTATAGCTATTGATTCATAATATTCATTGCAAATGTGCCTTCCTAAAGTTCCCCATTAATAGCAATGGACACAACTGATTCACATAATCCCAGCTACTGACTGACTTTTCAAACTGCCACCAATGAACTAGCCATAAGCTAAAATCAAACGCTGAACTAGCTAAGACAATGGATCTTGTGAGACGAACTTCAGGTTATAAACTCAAACCAAACACTGAACTAGCTAAAGCCAGTGGGTTTGTGAGACAAACTTCAGGTTATGATCACAGTAGCATAATCATAGCAGTGCTTTACTAGTTAGTCCTGCTTCATTATTCTTTTATACACTGCATCACAGAGTAGCCACTAGTAAGTAAGTACCCTGCTCATTTGAACTGAGAGCCACGGAGTGTAGTATAAATTCTTACCTTATTTGTTGTTCTGTGGAGCTAGGCAATATGCTTGCAACCTCTGCGATGCACATGAATGAATTGGAGACCTGTCGCAAGGGATGGAGCCTAGGCAGATCAGATTTCAATTCTGGTCACATGTGCATTTGCAGCCTATGAGGTAGACGTAACCCAGAAGTAATGGATGGTGGGATGCTGCAATCCTGGTGATGTAATATGCAACGATGGCAGAATAAGACCAGAATAATCAGAATAAGACCAGAGGCCCATCCAGTCTGCCCAAGTTCCCTATAATCCCTGGAACCTACTGTTCCTCCAGGGTACTAACCCCCCCCCCATCTTTTCTCATAGATAAATAGATGTTGTTGGCAGATAGGCCTTGTGGCCCATCCCGTCTGCCCTATCCCTCCTTCTGATGCTTAAGATATCCAGATGCTATGACAAGTCCCCCCCCTTTTGCCCTAGCTTAATAATTCCCATGTGCCTATTTCATGTATTCTTGGATTCCTGCACCATGGCCATCCCCACCACTTCCTGTGGGAAACTGTTCCATCTCTCCACCACCCTTTCAGTGAAGCAGAACTTCCTCAAGTTCCCCTTAAGGTTTCCCTCTTTTAGTCTCATGCTCTACCCCCTTGTTCTGCTGTTTTCCTTCATGTGAGAGATGCTACCCTCTGATACCCTGTTGATCTCCTTCAGATACTTGAAGGCCTCTATCATGTCCCCTCTCTCTCTCTCTCTCTCTCTCTCCTTTCCTCCAGGGAGTACACATTGAGAGCTCTGATTCTATCCTTATATGACTTAAGCTGCATCCCGGACACCAGTTGTATTGCCCTCCTCTGTACCGCCTCCATCCTGTCTATGTCTTTCTGAAGATGGGGCCTCCAGAACTGAACACAATACTCTAGATGAGGCCTTACTAGGGAGTTGTACAATGGTAGCACCACTTTCCTCCCTCTACTTGTTATATCCCTTACTATGCACCATAGTATTCTGTTAGCCTTTCCGACTGCTTTGTCACTGTTTAGCTACTTTGAGGTTGTCTTCTATGACAATCCCTAGATCTGTTTCCTCTTTGGTGGCCTCCAGTGTTATCCCATCTAGTTCATACTTGATCCTAGGATTCCCTCTCCCCAGGTGTATAACCCTGCACTTTTTTTGCATTGAAACCATACTGCCATTTCTTGGACCAGTTTTCTAGCCTTTTCAGATCTCTCCTCATGTTTTCTATACCTTCCAGTGTATTTACCCTATTACTTAGCTTTGTATCATCCGTGAACAGGCTAACTCTCCTTTCTAGACCCTCTGCAATATCACTTATGAAGACATTGAAGAGCACTAGTCCCAGCATTGATCCCTAGGGTACACCACTTGTAACCCTTCCCTCCTATGAGCTAACCCCATTTACCACCACTCTTTGTGTTCTGTTACTCAACCAGTTTCTAACCCACGTGACTACCTTTGTCCCCACCCTCATAGCTGCCAGCTTGTGGGTTAGTCTCCTGTGTGGGAGTGTGTCGAAGGCCTTCCTGAAGTCCAGATAAGCCACATCTGCTGCTCTGCCCTGGTCTAGTTCCACCCACTCAAAGAAATCAATCAAGTTGGTCTGGCATGACCTCCTTGCCGTGAATCCATGTTGCCTTAGGTCCAACAACCCCCTTGTCTCTAGATAGTCCACCAGCCTTTCCTTAAGCAAGATTTCCATCATTTTACCTACTATCGAGGTCAAACTGACCGGGTGGTAGTTTCCTGCCTCCTCCTTGCTACCGCTTTTGTGCAAGGGTACCATTTGTGTCCTCCTCCGCTCCTCCAAAACCACACCTGTTTCCAGTGATCCATTGAACAACTTAGCCAGAGATTTAGCCAGTTCCTTCTGAGCTCCTTTAGGACCCTTGAGTGTATCCCATCAGCCCCATAATTTTATCAACCCTAAGCTGTTCTAGTGCTTTTTTTACTCTGTCCTCTGAAAAAGGTCTAATGTCCACCCCTTCTGCCTGTTTGCCCATCTCTATTAATGGGGAACTGTCCCCAATGCCTTCTTGCGTGAATACGGAGCAAAGTGTTTATTGAGGATGGTAACCTTGTCAATGTCTTTCTCCATTACCCTGCCTCCGTCTTCCCTAAGTCGCACATTCTCCCCCCCGTCTTCCTCTTTTCACTAATATACCTAAAGAATGCCTTCCCTACTTCCTCCACTGATTTAGCTAGCTTTTCCTCGGTTTCGACCTTTGCTGCCCTTACTGCCTTGTTCGCTTCCCTTCATTTTCTCCTCCTCTCTGTTCTCCTCCTTGGTTCTGTCTCCTCCAGTAACCACTATTCCCTTCATTATGTCCCAGCCCTGCTTGAATCCCCTGACCCACTTCAACCAACAGACTATTCCAATGTTCCACCACCCTTTCCATAAAGTAGTACTTCCTCACATTTCTCTTGAACCTACCTCCTGTTAATTTCCATTCATGTCCACGTGACTGTGAATTGTTATTGTTATTCAGGCTAAATAGTTTTCCACAGTTCACTTTGTTAATTCATTTAAGGAACTTGAAGGTCTCTGTCATATCTCCCCTCTCCCTTCTGGTCTCCAGCGTATACATATTTAGTGCCTTGTGGCACTCCTCATAGGATCTGCCCTCCTGGCCCTGAATCACTTTTGTTACTCTGCGCTGCACTGTCTCCAACCTATCCTCATATTTTCTGAGGTGAGGACTCCAGAACTGGGTGCAGTACTCTAGGTGAGGCCTTACCAGGGATCTGTAGGGGGGAAGTATTACTTCATTTATTCTGCTATCAATACCCCTCCTAATACATCTCAGCATCCTGTTAGCCATGCTATAGACCTTGTTGCACTGACTCAGTTGCTTAAATGAGTTGCTAAAGATAACTTCCAGATCCCGTTCCTCAGTTGTAGTGCCAAGTCCCCAGCAATCCGTTTGTGTCATGCTCCTTCGGTACCTGCCACCCCGTCCCCCAATTCACAGTCCCGTGAGTTTCCCAAACAGTCACTACTAATGCTGGCTGCCTGACCATGCCCCCTCACACCCCACTATTTTACTCTAGTATGTCATCTCCGCTCAGCCTCCCCTCACCCCACCATTTCTCCCTATACCTTATAGTCCCTCTTCCCCCACCCTCTCACCTCCACCGCAGTACTTACCTCTCTCTCTCTCTCTCTCTCTCTCTCTCGTACCTCCCTTTTTCACCCCTCTGCCAGCTATCTCTGTCCCTCTGAACTACTGACAAGGCACTTTGTGCTCCTTATTCCCCCACCTTCATGAAGTGTTTTTCTTGTTATTTAACTTGTACCTATGTTTTTGAGTTATTTCTGTAAGTTCTGAATCCAGGCTGTATCGTTCATTATAATGTACCTTTGCTTTCTCCTATTGTACTTTGTTTTGCAATCTATGATGTGGAACCTTTGTAAAAGAGCTTGTGCTCAAAGGTTTTTTCTGAATAACTAACTAAATAACTAAAATAAGTAACTAAATAAATAAAAGTCTCTCTCCTCCCATCCAGTACTCTGTCAAAACAAAAAGACATTTCTTCACAGCCTATTTTCAAAAGATTTTTTTTCCAAGGTCTGAGTCACTTACACCCCATGTAAGGGAACCTGTCCCCCTATGGGACATGAATATCTGCCTTGCCCAGCTGATGGAGTCTCCTTTCGAGGCAGTGACCACGGCAGATATAAATTCTGTCACTTGAAAAAAAGCAGTGTTCCTTATTGCTATGACATCTGCCAGAAGAGCCAGTGAGCTACAAGCTCTGCACATTATGTACTTTTTGAAAAGGACAAGGTAGTCCTGAGAATACAAAATTCCTTCCTAAAGTAGGTTCAGCATTTGAACTAGTCTGTTACCATACTTGTACTTTTTCCTAACCACTCCAGCACATATGAGCAGATGTTGCACTGCCTTGATTTTAAAAGGGCATTGTACTACTATCTGGACAGAAAAAAAACTGTACTAGAACTGAAAGTACACAATTGTTTGACACTTATTGAGAGGTTAGTAAGGGTAAACCTGGAGCCAGAAAGACTGCTTCTTGTTGGATAGTCTCCTATATTCAATTTGCTGTGAAAATGCTGAAAAAAGCTTCCAAGAGGCCTGAGGGCACACTCTACTAGAGCTAAATCTTCCTCTGTGGCAGCTGCAAGGGGCATCCCCTGCCAAGAGATTTGTAAAGCAGCTACCTGGAAGACGGTCGACATCTTTTCTGACCATTATTGTTTGAATATATAATCCGGAAGGGATGCCAGGTTTGGGACTTCTGTCTTGGAGAACCGTTTTCCAAAATAGATTCTAGATCCATCCTCCCAAGGTATTGCTAGTGAGTCTGCAGTTTTTGTATGACGTTATTTGATCCCTGTTTTTTAGAAGAAATAATGACCATAGTAATTGTGTTTCTTCTAAGGAATCCAAAACTAAATCATACAATCCTTGACCCTGCCTTTCCTTTCAGAATCTGAAAAAGGGTTATCACACAAATCAGTCTGAATATTCTTCTGTTGCTTGGGCATTTATTGTTTAACCCTTTTGTTTTTCACAGTATTTATTAAGTGATTTTTATTCATATTTTTTAAAAGCTTTTAGGTCTACTGCTTTTTAATTGGGTTACTTATCATTATTTTATGCTCCCAGTGCTTTCCAGAAACAAATGTGACATTATTCCAGGGAGGGTAGGGGTGAGGGCCTGACCACAGTACAGAGTATGAGCAGCATTCTAAATTCTATTTAAGAACCTGTTTTATCTCTGGGGGCAATGCCTCTGGATTGAGATAAAGTTTTTCTGTGACTTATTGTTGGATCCCTTAGAGGAAAAATTGCTACGGGGATTAACGATTTCTTCTGGTGTCTATGATATCAGCAAGAGTGTCAGTGAGTTTCAAGCACTCTGCACCTAAGCCCTCACACTTGATTTTCCACGTGGCTTTTAAGTGAGTAATAATAAATGACTGGGTGATGGTAGGCTGGGGTAATTGTATGCCCAGGTATGTAATAAGGCACATGGAACTTGCACTGAGTGCCTTTAGCACCTTAAAGTACATTAACCCCAGTCAACCAAGAACATGGAGTGTCTTACCACACTTATAAAATCAGTAAACTGAGAATTTACAAAAAATATATTTAAATTTTTTGATTAAAATCAGGTATTTTCTTTGGTTAAAAATTAGGGATGGGTGACTTCTTTATTTCAAACATTCAGCTGAATAGTCATATTCGGGACCCCAAATATCAGGAATTTTGGTATTTGTATTCATGATTCAGGTGCCTGTGGGGTGGAAAAGTAAAAGAAATAGCCTACCCCCCACCCCAATCACTTACAATACAATCCCCCATCCCCCACCCTCTGCTGCAAGCCCAATCTCACCCTCTGCTCCCCCAGCTCCCAATTGTCGGTTTTAACAAAAAAAAAAAAAACTCCCTCGATCAGTGACCAGCACAAGCCACCCACCTCCAAGGCTTGCCACCATCTTGTCTAGTGCTTTCTCTTTAAATCATTTAGTTCCACGTACCCAGGCAATAGCACCCAGCTCAAACCCTCCTCCTCCCAGCACCCAGATTTTCTAAATTGAGGCCCCCAGGCACGCCAAAGACAGCTGACACAGCCCACCTCCTCCACGACTGGCCACCTTCTATTGAATGGAAGCATTGTAGAAGAGTCAAGATGAAAAACAGCTGATCATGTGATCAGCTGTTTTACTATGCAAACGAGCATGGGAGTGTATTTGAATAATGAATAGTGCAGTATTTGGGAAGTACTATTAGTTACTTGCACACCTCTATTAAAAGTAGCTAGTAGAAAGTGATCCCTTCCCACCCATTATTCAACTGTGTTTCCACACATTTTATAGATGGAATGTTTATTATGGAATAAAGGAATTCAAGCTTCTGCGGAATTCCTGTGCTAGAACATTTAACCCTTCACACACAATAGAAGGCCTTATATGGAGCCAAGATAATTTTATCCATGGCAGGCTAAGCAGCATAGATTGCCCTGGCAAGCTGATAAGGACAGAAGGGGGATTTCTCATGGTCAGCAAAGAAACACCAGTAATAATAACTGATTTTTTTCTTAACATGTTTTCATTGTAGGTTGTTTTACTTTTTAGGGTCTCGTTGAAGGCTTTCAGTGAGTAACATTGGCAGCCATGTTTGTGGCAAGAACCAGGAATGAATGAAGTGACTCATGAAGTCTATACATGATAGGCCCAAATGCCAAATCCCACTTCCTGAACTTGTTCCAGCCAGTGCATTTCTAGGAATTATTATACGTGTCTCCAAACCAGTTTAGCCAATAAGGACGCAGACCATTTATAACTCATTTTATAAGAACAAATGAACAATTATTCTCAAATGTAGCATCAGAATTCAATTTTATAAGTGGCCAGCAAGGGTATTTACTACAGGGCTGCTGATTTTATCACTTACCTGCCAGCCGAGGTCTCTATTCTGCTAATGTCCATAATTTTTTTCAGTCCTTACTTTGGACTTGTACAGTGTCGAGGAGAGGGTTAATGCTGAAAAGTACACCTACAGCTAGTTTTAGACCTTAATTAGTTATAAGTACACTTTTAAACAACAACCTTCTCACGAACACCATAAAAATGTAAAACAAATATCTGCTCCCAGCTGTTTTCCAGACAGCAATAGCAGGATCCTCATCACTAAAAAGAGGCATTTTCCCGTAATGCTTAGGTGACACTCGATCAGGCTTCTGGGGGACCTCCACTTCCACATTTGATGACACTCTGCAAATTCAATCTACAATGTATTGAACAAAAATTATGGACAACAGCAGAATGGAGACAGCTGGCAGTGTAAGTGATATTACAGGGGCAACCTGTAGTGAATTCATACAATATCCAATGTACTCCATGTGTTGTCGCTTGTAGTTTGATGCAATTGTATCCATATGCTGCTATTTGCCTCTGTTATTTGCTCAGTTGATAACCTGCGTGTTATCCAACCCCCTTGTACCCCCTCCCCCCAGGTCGCACTAGGAGACGAGCATTTTGCTGCTCAGTGTGCCTTTCCTGGTGAAACTATTTCAATAAATAAATAAATTCAGCCTTGCTGGTCAACTTTAAAGGGACACTGTCAGCTTTTTTAGCAATTGTCATGATTCCTCCACTGTTTGTGCCTGTGAACAGTACTCTCAAAGCAATTTCTTACATGACATTCCAATTGTATTTGTTTCTAATGTAAACCCTTTTAGTCATCCCGATCTTATCTCCCTCCCCCCAACAGCCTATTCCCTCCACTCACGTGACCCTCGCTCTTTCGCCCTCCCCCACCCCCACTAGAACTCGGGAATGGCTGCTTTCTCCTTCTTCTTCTTCCCACATTTATGGAATTCTCTTCCCACCTCTCTCCGTTTGCTACCTTTGCTAAACCTCATTAAATGTTCACTCTACTGCACCCCCAACCCCCACTCTTGCCATCCACCTGACTAAACCTCCTTATGCCCCAGCTAATTTATGGCTACTTCAAGTTTGCTTGTTACATCCTTAAATGCTTCAAGTCTGCCTTATGCTTTTACCTTACCACATGTCTACCCTGTGCCCACCCCTTGTCTTTTCCTCCTGTTTTTTTGTTTTTAATATGTTAATATGTTATTTCTAATTATGTTATTTTCAAAATTTGTCTATTGCTACCTAACTTTGAGTTGTATATGTTCATGCGACTTTCAGTTTATTTCTAGTTTTTACTTTTGCCAATTCATTGTTAGTATTGGCTGATATCTCGTGAGGCATCTTTGTAACCTGCCTGCCTCGCTGAAATATTGTACCTGTCTCTTACCCAGGCTTATTGTAGCCTGCCTGTGACATCACTGTTTAATCTGCCTGCTTCTCATTTATGTATGTATTGTTCTCCTCTTCCTTCTTCCCCTGGGTCACACCTAGAATCGAACCTTGGCTCAATGTGCTTCTCCCAGTTACCAGCTTTAAGTAAATAAATAAACAATCTCTGCTGTATGCTCCTTCCCGCCCATTCCTGATACACATACGGCACTGAATCCAGTCAAGCTCTTGCCTAAAAGAGATCAGCGTTTTTTTTTTTTGTGGCAAATAAAGTAGCTGGCAGTATTCACTGAACTGCATAGATTTTAGCAATATCTATAGCTTCTCAACCCAAGGGGTATTTCATAAAAAAATCACTGCTTGAAAAGTAAAACCGGGACACTGTGCATGCGTACCGGCACCAGTTAGTGTGCATGCTCTTAGTCCTGGTTTTATTTTTCAAGCAGTGATTTCTTTATTAAACATACCTCAGTTTGAGAAACTACAGATACTGCCGAAGTCAGCGCAGTTCTGTTAATATAGCCAGCTATGTTCTTTGTTTGCCACAAAAAAAAAATGCTGAACTTGTTCATGCTCGAGTTCTGCAGGATTCAACGCTGTATCTCTATCAGGGGTACACGGGAAGGAGTGTGCTGCTGAAATAAAATCAGGATGACTAAAAGGCATTTTTTGTAAAAAATAAATAAATAATGTTTACATGAAAAACTTATACATTTGGAATGTCAAGTAAGAAATTGCTTTGAGAGTACTGTTTACTGGCACAAACAGTAGCAGGATCATGAAAATTGCTTATAACCTGACAGTGTTCTTTTAATCAAACTATTACCCTGCCAATGTTATTTGCTAAGGTCACATGCCAGTACAGGGGAAGAGTAACTCCATACATTATATGTAAAAGGTCCCTCAGTTTATACATATCTAGAATAGACAACATTAGAAATAATAACAAAACATTTTTTTATGTATGGTGAGGTGTCCAAGGTACACCCAGCCTCCAAACATACAATTTCAAGGTGGATAGTATCCACAATAAATTTCTGTCCTACCAAGCTAGGGAACCTACTCCCACAGCACCAAAGCACACTCTCATTCACAGTACAGCAGTGTCAGTGACAGCTAGAAGGAATCTGCCACTGGCAGAAATTTGTAAAGCTACTTCCTGGTCCACAGTCCATACATTCACATCTGATTATTTCCTGGATACACTGGTAGGTGAGGATATTAAGTTTTGACTTTCTTTTCTTCAGAACCTATTCACAAAGTAATCCTAAAACCCTACAGACACGAGTACTGCTAGGAGTCTGCACAAGTTATTATTTTGCAAATTTTATATGTTTATTTAATACTCTGTATTAGTTAAAGATCCGCTGAAACTCTTCAGGCAGGCAGCTCATACCATGACTTCCGGATACAAGCCGAGCAGCCATCAAGTGCTGCAGCCCCGACCCTAAAAATAGCTGAATGATGATGCGAGTTAGGGAACAGAGCTGCAGGTGGTCTATGGAGCTAATAATAGAATTGGGGGAGCTGCCTAAATGTACTGAGATTATCTTTGCAGGCGTGTATACATGTATGGGGCTAATATACAGTATATATTCTGTATTAGCCCCACACATGTATACATGCCTGCAACGATAATCTCAGTACATTTATGCAGCCTCAGTCCCTGATTCCATTACTAGCTACATAGACTACCTGCAGCTCCATTCTGTACCTCGCATCATCATTCAGTTATTTTTATGGGGGAAGGGCTGCTCGGCTCATAACAGAAGTTACGAGCCATGTTTTATGAGCTAAGTTACTTTTTATCTCACACACAAAAACATTCCATTTATGGCTAAAAAAAGCTTCTAGGGCAGGTAACTACATTGTATGGGTTGTCTGCCTGGAGCATGGAAACATGTCAGCTGCTCTTTAACTTTTGTGTATTTTAACAGGTTTTCAAAGATTTCATAGTGGTTTCCAGTTTTCACTGGTTGCCAGTTTGGGGAAGTGAAGTGATTTTGGTTCAAACTGGACTTCATTTTTAAAATGTTTTTACTTTTTTCACAAACACAACCCCTAAGCATTTGATAGCCACCTGAAGGTATGGTATCCTACAGGAGTTTGTGAACTGGGCTTGAGTGTTATACCAGGCTTCTTTGGTGAGAGTCTACTGTAACAGTGTGTTGTCAGACACTGTTAAGCTGGGGAGAGGCACTAGGCAGGGTTGCCCCCTGTCCTCCATGCAATTTAACCTCTACCTAGAACCCATGGCATTCAAAACCATGGATCACATCATGCTGCTGGATCACCTTAGAGAGTTTTGTGGACTCACTGGTACTGTCATCAATTGGTTTGAGTCCTTTCTCTCAAGCAGGAGGCAGAGGGTGGTGATGGGGAATTTCTCCTCCTCCCCAATGCCCCTAACTGTGGAGTTCCTCAAGGCTCGATCCTGTCACTGATGCTATTCGCGGTATACATGCTGCCCCTTGGGAGACTCATTAGACAGTACCGTCTGGGTTTTCACTGCTATGCTGACGATACTCAGCTGTTATATGTCTTTTGTATTTTTTATTCAACATACTTTATTAATTTTTAAGCAGCTTATAAAAAGAGATATCACTCCAGTAACAGTACAGCTGCAAACAGAACATAAAACAAGCAAACATACATAATAAAGAATCACAGAACACAATATCTACAATAAAATCAAACCCCCCCTCCCCCTTCCCCCTCTCCCAAGCCCACGTGTCAGGGCAAGAGGGAAGCGAATCGTGTGGAAATAAATATTCGGGGCTGCCAGAGGGATAGCAAGGTCAGGAGTGGCTCCCCAATGATCTATAAGCATCCAGTCTATGCTGGATGCTAGCAATGTGCTTCGCTAATTGGATGGCAGTTAAGATCTCACGATACCTTTCCAAGGTTGATGGAAGGGACTCATCCTTCCAGTGCCTGAGCATAACTAGTTTAGCCATGGCTGCTATTAAGGTTAGGTGGGCTTTCCGAGTTTTAGGTGTGCCATGTGGGAAAAGAGATATTGAACAGGAATTGGGGGTAAATAAGGAGTCCAGCCCCAGAATCAGGTTCAGGATGCTTTGGATGGCTTTCCAGAATATTTGAACTTTTGGGCATTCCCACAGCATGTGAAAGAGAGATCCTATCCCTTCTCCACATCTATAACAAAGGGGGGGATATTAGCTTCCCGATAGCGTGTAATTTAACAGGAGTATAGTACAGGTTGTGCTTAACATTAAATTGGATGAGTCTCAGCCTGTCTTGTTTGGTAAATCTGTAGATCGTTTTCCTTAGTTTACCCCAAATGACCGGGTCCTCAGGGAGAGCTAGTGTTTGCATCCAGTAGTAACAGACTCCCTTGGGGAGCTCGGGATCAAGGTCCTGGAAAAACTTATATACACCGGAGACTGCATGTGGTTGTTTCACCACTTGCAGTACAGCAGGTGAATCTTCTCTAAGTGGGAGAGACCAAGGTTTGGGGCCCAAGAAAGTCAGGGCAGCCTGTCTGACTTGTTAATATTTAAAGATGTTAGAATTGGGTAATTGGAATTTTTCTTGCAATGAGGAGAATGAGAGGATATAATCTTCATTGCAGAGATCCCCCAATGTAATATGTTGTAGTTTGGGGAAAAAAGAGGCTGGAATTGCCTGGTTCCCCAATCAAAAAATTGGGATTATTGGAAAGAGGCTGGCTCATTGAATTATTCCAGTTAAGAGAAAGGTGCTTGTGTACCTGGTGTAGAGCACGGAGAGACCATCCAATGGGAGAGTTTTTGAGGTATCGAGGGAGATGATGAGGAGACTGGTACACGAGAGCTGAGAGGAAGCAGTGAGCTCTTTGTACCAGTGCCCTTTCGATTTTCACCCAGGTGGGAGTGTAGGAGCTTACCTGTTCTGTGTCGGGGTCATCTGTCCATCTAGCCAGCTTGCTAATATGCTGGGCCCCATAATAGGTAAATAAGGAAGGGAGGGCAATGCCCCCCCCCCAGTTTAGGTGCGGTAAGTTTAACATATCCACTTCTGACACCTTTATTTCTCCATAAAAATTTATTAAACATACTCCGTAACTGGCAGAACCAGGTTTTGGGAAGAAAGAGACCCAACATACCCATCGGATACAAAATCCACAGAAGGACATTCATTATGAGGACATTTAAGCATCCCCAAAGAGACATTGGCAGGGCACTCCATCTATCCAAATCCGCTTTGAGAGTGGAGATCAGTTTGGTGAGATTCTCCCTCATCACTGAAGGCACATCCCTGGCAACTTTAATCCCCAAGTAGGTCAGGGTGTGAGGCATACATATCAAGCCTAAACCTGAGAGCTCCACCTTTGTGAGATGATGGTCAAGGGGGAAGAGCTGGGATTTGGAGAGGTTAAGTTTGTAAGAGGAGACTTTGGAAAATAAATTCAGTTCATCAAGTAGTATGGGTATTGCAGAGGCAGGATTTTCAACATATAATAAAAGGTCATCCACATGTACTGAAAGGAGATATCTTTTACCTTCAATTAGAATACCAGTCAGGCTAGCAGAGCTGGTTAATCTACAGATTAGGGGCTCCAAGTAAAAATTAAAAGAGGAGAGAGCGGGCAACCCTGATGGGTCCTGCGCTGAAGAAGGAAGGGAGGAGAGAGGAGACCATTACACCATACCCTGGCCATTGAGCCAGATTACAGGATCTGGACCCATTTAATAAAATCCTCAGGGATCCCAAAGCTGTTGAGGGAGGAGAATAAAAAGTTCCAGGAGACTGTATTGAAGGCTTTCTCAGCATCGTGGGAGACCAAGGCCTAAGGCATCTTGGAGTCCCTTGACGCCAAAATCAGATGGAGGAGTTTCCTCATATGATCTTCTGAAGAACGGCCAGATATGAAACCAACCTGGTCATGCCCAATAACTGGCCCCATGAGTGGGTCTAGATTGGTGGCAAGAATGTTAGCTAAAAGTTTGAGATCCAAATTAAGGAGGGAGATTGGGCGGTAATTTCTGGGAAGTAAGAGATCTTTACTGGGCTTGAGATTAAAGTTATTAGTGTCTCTGAAAAAAATTGGTCACTCATCCCTTTATCAAGCCAATAATTAAAAACCTCAATCAAAAACAGTGCTATCTGGGCACAGCATTGTTCATATAAATTATTCGGGAGACCATCTGGGCCAGGGGCCTTGTCAGAAGGTAGAAGCTTAATGGCCTGTGCTACCTCAGTGACAGTAATTAAAGATCCTAGACCCCTCAACATGTTGGGGTGGGAGACTAGGTAAGTTAACCAAGTTCAAATATTGAGAGATACTGAGGTCTCCAGGGGCAGAAGAGTCTTCACCTGTATGGAGGGATTTGTAGTAACTACCAAAAATTGCAACAATATTGTTAGGATCCGAGACAATATCTTCATCGGAGGACGGGCATAGGCTAGGTATAAATCTGGCAGCCTCAGCCTGACAGAGCCTGAGGGTCAGAAGCCTCTCTGCTCACTCACCCGACTCCAAATATCTCATTTTAGTGCAGCATAGAGAAAACTCTGCTTTTTGGGCCATTATATCCGCATACTGGGACTGGAGCCAGTGTTGACTGGCCCAGTTGGACTCGGGGGAAGCATGATACAGGGAATGTTCAAGGTGCTTGATATCTCTTAAAAGAGAATTCAACTGGGCCTTGCTCTGCTTAGCATGAATAGTCACCAGGCTGATAAGATCCCCCGAAGCGCGTACTTAAGCACGGCCCAGATGAGATCAGTTTTAGCCACAGAACCTTTATTAATCTAAAGGAAAGAGATAATGAAGTTTTGAACATGTTCAACCAGGGAGAGTTTTCAAAACAGTTGTGTATTTATTTATTTATTTATTTATTTATCTGTTTTTGTTAACCAAGTAAGGCACACTAGACAGCCATGTGCTTATTTTCAGGTGCGACCCGGGAGGGTCACAAAGGTAGAGGCATACATACAACAGTGATGAAGTCAGATTACATACAGATAATGCAAAAAGGCTTAACAGGAGTTGTATAGGCAGCTGATATTACAAGTCAAATTTACAAAAACAGGAAAACGACAGACATAGCCTGGAAGGAATAAGGAAGCAAGACATTGTTAGAGTTCATTAGGCAATAAGGGACGGTTGTGGGACATGTATTAGGTGGGCTTGGGAGTGTGGAGCTGGATACATAACTGGAACAATAAGTGCAACAGAAGTAAGTGCCAGGAGGGAGGGAAGGGCAAGAGCAGGGAAGACGGGGAGGAAACAGTGGGGTGAAGGGGCCAGATAGAAAGAAGGAGAAGCCAAATTAGGGAGGTGGGAGGTAAGGAGGGAAAATAGTGAGCGGGTGTCCACCACCAATTCTGGAGGGTAAGTGCAGTGGGTGCTGAGAGCCCTCAATATACAGGTAGGTCAGATATATTACAGTACAGGGACATGTGGAGGAAGAATTCAGGAAGTAACAGAGAGAGGTTTTGAAGTGGCGATGGGAGGGGGAGGACCGAGTAGGGACTGGAAGCAAGTTCCAGATTTTAGGGGCATAAGAGGTGAAGGCACGATCCCCCATGAGGGATCGGGTTCTGGGAACTTGGCGATCTAGAGCCGCCCTTGATCTGAGATGGTAGGATGGGGGGCCAGGATTGAGGGGAAGGGTGAGGGCAGAGGGGGTGGCCAATCTGATAATGTTGTCAATGAAATTGCCAAGCACAAAGGTGCAGTGCTTAGGCGGAGGGAGCCGCCCCAGATGGGTGTAGAGGTCACAGCTGTGAGTGAGGGGAAGGGCGGAGAGGGCAAAGCAGCAGATGTTGTTATAGGCTGAGTCCCATTTCAGAAGGCTGGATGTGGGTACAGAGGCGAAGGTAACAAGCCCATAGCAGAGAGTGGAGGAGAACCCCTCTGCAAGGGCCATGCGAGCTGCTGGAGTTAGGCAGTTTGGGGCTCTGTGGTGAGGCCGAGCTTACAGTTGGTAGCCTTGCAGACATTACGAATTTGTAGGGTAAGATCAAGCTGCGGATCCAGGGTGACCCCCAGGTACTTGACTGCAGTCACTGTCTGCAGAGGGGTGCCATCAGTGCCAAGTATGTGAAGGGGGTGAGGTAGGATTTGATCTTGTTCTGTGAGCCAAAGAGCATTGCTTGGGTTTTCTTAAGGTTGATGGTGAGTCTATGCTCCACCAATCAGGACTGGATGCGTTTGAAGTCCTCATTTAGTTGGTAGTTAATGGTGGCAGTGTCCCGGGCACTAGCCAGGATGACGAGGTCATCCACATATAGGGTGGAATGGCCATGGACCGTGATGGATGGAAGTTTGTTGATGAAGAGGGAGAAGAGGGTAGGGCCGAGGATGGAGCCCTGGGGTACCCCGCAGTGGACAGGAGAGAGGGTGGAGAGAGTGCGATTAAAGTTAGGATACTGCTGCCTGCCGGAGAGGTAGTTGAGGAACCATGCATGGACGGGGGGGAGAGACCAAGGGATAGGAGGGTGGAGCTGAGAAGGGAGTGATCAACCCGATCAAAGGCTTTGGAAAGGTCCACAAAGATGGCACCAGTGAGGTTGCCCTGGTCGGCGGCAGTTCTGATAGTGGAGGTGACAATAGCAAGGGCAGTGGATGTGCTATGCTCTTTTCTGAACCCGTGTTGAGCCGGAGAGAGGAGGTTGTGGTTCTGTATGTACTGGGTCAGTTGGGAGGCCACAATTTTCTCAAGAATTTTTGAGGCAGCAGACAGGATGGCAATGGGTTGGTAGTTCAGGGGATCCTTGGGGTTGCCCTGTTTTAGAAATGGGACAACCTTTGCCACTTTCCAGATATCTGGGATGATCCCAGAGCTAAGGGAGGCATTGAAAATGTGCATGACGGGCCTGGCAAGGAGGTGGGCCCCTAGTCTGAGCAGTTTCGGATCAAGGCTGTCGTGCCCTGCCCCACCATGGGGGGAGAGGCTGGTGAGTAGCTTCAGGGTTTCAGAAGCTGACACTTGCTGAAGGTAGAGCAGAGGGTGGGAGTTTGAAAGAGTAGGTGGGGAGTCAGGGGGCTTGGGGGCAGTGTACCGGGAGGGCAGGGCAGAGAGTTTGGAGAATTGGGAGTTGAAGGCATTGGACTTGGTAAGAGGATTATTACAACTGACCCCACCAATGAGTAAGTCAGAGACTTGCACTCTGGCTGACCCACCAACTGTGCTTCTGATATTCTGCCAGAAGCTCCTCGGGTTGCTTGCTGCGGAGAGCAGGGCAGATTGGCAGTACTCACTTTTTGCAGCACAGATGGCTTTTTTGCATGAGTTTCTTAGAGTCCTGTAGGCAAGGAGATCAGCGGAGCTTTGGGAGGCCTTAAAGGTAGCCCAGCTTTTGTCCCTGAGTTTCATAAGGGCGAAGAGACCACCATGAAGCCATTTGGTAACAGTGCCCCTCACTCACCTCTTGGTAAGGGGGGCATGCTTGTTCTGCACGGGGATGAATTTAATAAGGAATTCATCCAGTGAGTGTCTTGGGTCATCCAGGGCAGTGACCTCTGACCAGTCAACTAGTGAGAGGTCCGAGAGGAAGTGATGGGTATTAAACTTGGAGCAATCCCGCATCTGGATCACTTTACTGGGTATTTTGGGCTGAGAGATGCCCCAAATGCAGAAGATAGGCGAGTGGTCGGAGATGGCATCAGGGAGGGTCCCAAAGGATGTGATTCTGTTGGGTCTGTTATGTCAGAATCCAGTCGATTAGAGACCCTTTAGCCCCACGGGATGAGGGCCTGGTAGGCTCGGTGATAATCTGGCACAGGGCATGATCCGAGAGCAGAGGCTCATATAATTTGCTGTTGGGTGCCAGCCAGTCCAAATTGAAATCACCTATGAGTAGGAGTTCATTTGTACCCACTAAGTCACTGGTACTGTGGAGAAGAGAAGAGAGTCCTGGTAGTCCACCCTTGGGAGGAAGGTAGGTGCAAATCAGATGTAATTTCTTTGTGTGCCCAAGTAGGAGAAGGGCGTGTAGGAACTCGCTGGGGGAGGGGAGGAGTTAGGAGGATGGTCAATGGAGGACACATCAAGGTGCGCTTTGTAGTAAAGTAGCACCCCACCACCCCGCTTGTTACCCACACGATCATGTCTGATGTGACTGTACCCCGGGAGGGCACACATGGCATCCGGGATTTGGGGCTTTAGCCAAGTTTCCGAGATACCCAAGATATCCGGATTGTAGTGGGCAACCCAAGCAGAAAGATCTGCCAGGTTTGCTAGGAGGCTGCGAATGTTTAGGTGGACAATTTTTAGCCCCTTTGTGGAGAGCCATGCAGGTGGTGAGTTGAGAGGGGTCTGAGGAGCGGAGTGGCTTGAGGGGTTGTCTGCACCCCCAAGGGGTCCGAAAGGGAGGGGAAGGTGTCCAGTCATGGTGTGAGTAGGTGGGACAGAAGCTGCCTGTTTAGGCGGAGGATAGCTAAGAGGTAAGAGCGGGGGGGGGAGGGAGACGGCAGGGGTGAAGTTATGAGTTAGGGAGGCAAGGAGTGTAAGAGAGAGAGAGCGTTGCAGGAGAGTCCAATAAAAATAAAAAGAAGAAGAAAAGACTTGAGGGGAGAATAATTGAGTAGGCCACTGGGTGGCAGCAGCATCTGAGAGAGAGCAGGGGAACAGGACTGGGATATAAGGACACAGCAGAGTGGCAAGGGAGAAAGGCAACTATGAGGGAGTGGGAATAGGCTTGAATAGAAAAGCGGCCACTAGTGCTTGGAGAAAATAACCTGCAGATGGAAAACAGGGCTGATAGGTTAGTTGCAGCCCATGTGATCATCACCAGCATATATAAGGGAAAGCCAACCAAGGGTGGTGGGGAGCCGAACACTCAGCGTTCGGTGGGGTTAGACCATCTACACCGACGTGGCACCAGCAGCAGTCCGAGTTTATGCAGGTAGGATGATTTAAGGAAGTGCTGTAAAAGTCCGTTTTTGAGCTGCGACTCACTCGATGGAGTCTTTGTTTAAAAAAGGCACCAAAGAAAAACAGTCCGAGCACGGCTTGGAGAGCAGGGCAGTGCTTTACCTGGGTTGGTGGCCCTGAGATGCGACGTGGGGAAGGGCTCCTAGCCCTCGCGACCTCCGCTCCTCGGGGGTCAGGAAACCTGTGGAGGGACAAAGGAGAGTAGTGGTTTATAAAGGTAGGAGGGTGGGGGGAGGAGGGAACTGAACAAAACACCTGGGGACCCTGTGCTGTGATAGAGGCTGAGTGCACGGCGCTATGCAAGGCAATGCATTAAGGCAGGGTTATGGTCCAAATCACAGTAATCTCAGTAAATTGTAAGGAGAGCTAAGGAAAACATGTGCAACGGTATGAGAAAACTTACTGTAAACTGGTATAACGCTCTCAAATAACCACAGAGCAGACACCATACACCATAAGCATTGCAGGTTTACAACTAGAACAGATTTAACAATTTCGGTAGAACAGACTCCAGACTGATTGCACTTAAGTTAAAACAGATAAGGCTACGGGGGGTGGATTGCTCTTAAGGTAACCAGCTTAAGCAAAGAAAATAAGTACAAACAAAAAATGGCTACGGGGGGGGGGGTTTCACTTAAGGTAACCAGTGATAAATGCAGAGAAAATACATGCACGGTAGGTAGGTCTTAAGGTAACCTGGCAAAAGAACAAAAACACAGTGCAGAGTTGTTAAAACAGGTCCTGAAATGCACTATCTCTACGTGTACACTGACATGGCACCAGCAGAAGTCTGAGTTTATGCAGGTAGGATGATTTAAGGAACTGCTGTAAAAGTCCGTTTCTGAGCTGCGACTCACTCGATGGAGTCTTTGTTTAAAAAAGGCGCCAAAGAAAAACAGTCTGAGCACGGCTTGGAGAGCAGGGCAGTGCTTTACCTGGGTTGGTGGTCCTGAGATGCAACGTGGGGGAAGGCTCCTAGCCCTCACGACTTCCGCTCCTCAGGGGTCAGGAAACCTGGGTCGGTGGTCCTGAGATGCGACGTGGGGGAAGGCTCCTAGCCCTCGCGACCTCCGCTCCTTGGGGGTCAGGAAACCACCAGAGGGAATCCCGTTTAAGCCCTGGTCCAAGAAGGAGGGAGATACTAACTGGAGAATGGTCAGACAGGACTCTGGGATGAATGTCAGCCCCCAGAACCTCCGGGAGGGAGGCAGTACTAAGCAGAAAATAATCTATACAGGATAAAGATTTATGTGGTGGAGAGAAATTCATATATTGTCGACCTGAAGGGTTCAGAGTATGCCACATATCCAGAGTCACTGTACCTGCCATAAGGTCCCTCAGTGCTCTTTGGGCCAGGGATAAACCCACTCTTTTACTGTCTGAAGAGTCAACCTCAGATTGGGGTACCATGTTCCAGTCCCCGCTGAGTATAGCGAGCTTAGGGGAGTCAACTGGTATCAGTGACATTGATTCTATGAAGAACTGTGGTGTCTCCACATTGGAGCTGTAAATGGAACCTATGACTATGGGAAATGACTCCAGGGTGCCCAGGAGGACAACATAACATCCCAATCGATCCCTCCATTCCTGTGTTAAAATGAATGGAACTGATTTGGTCACTAGGATGGCCGTGCCTCCCTGTCTAAAGGAGGTACCAGCCCCAAAGACCAACCCCACCCACAGCCTCTGAAAAAGCAAGACATCCTCTCACATGAGGTGAATTTCTTGAAGAAAAACCAGATGGGTCCTCAATTGATGGAGATGTTTAAGTATCATAATTCGCTTACGGCAGTCCTTGGCCCCTTTAATAGTCCAGCTTCAGAAATTGTACTGGCTACTCATAGTGTGAATTCAACCCAAAAAAAAAAAAACAATAGGCTGTGCCCATAATCCCTCTGGAAAATTGCCAGGTAAATAGAAATGCCTATTATAGTCCACTGACACGCCAGGCATGCCCACCCCCCACCATCATCCAGGCAAAAGTAGACAGTAAAAAGCAGAACAATAGTCTCCCCCTCCCATCCCAACAAAGAAAAATAGTAGGTTCTTGAACAGTGTTTCCCACCCAAGCCACAAAACTAACTTTCACCCCCCAGTCCCCTAAACTTTAACAAACAACAAATAACAATTAACAAACAAACATACCCAAACACCATAACCACCCCCCCTCCCTTTACCTTCACTCCCAGTCTTCTAGACTAAACTACCATGCGACCTGGGATGTGATTAAAACCTACACTGCCCAGGGGACATGTCCCTCCCTGGCTCTGCCTCAGTTCCAACAGAAATGATTAGAATGTTCCTAATCAATGTAACATCTAATGGACCCTCAATAAGGGAAAAGGAAACCACTGTCTAAATCTACCCTGCCTCTGAAGTCCAGTAATAAGAGGGCACAAGGACCCCAAACTGGGGGTATCGAAGGTAAAACTAAAGGAAAGTTATTGCCCTCAGACTCCCTGGAGACCTAAAGTATGAACACCCCCCAGACATAAAATAAAGAAAAGGAGGGGGGCTCAAGTCCCATGAGGGTTTTCTCAAAATTACAAGCTCTTAGGTTTAACATAGGAGGTTCATAGAAAGAGGTAAATTGGGGTGACCACTATTGGTTATGCGCACCAATTTCATGTTGATAGTAACAACATAAAAGAATAAAGAAAAAAGTCAAAAACTCCAGTGAACCTGCTAAAACCTTCCATAGAATAATACCAATGCCCTCTAACTCAAAAATAGAAGAAGGAAAAGAAAAATAAAGAAAAAGAAGCCCATGATCGGGATATACTGGGGAAGGGCTCATTTGCATAGGGACCTTTTGGCATTAATAGCTCACAAATATTGGAATAGGAAGCCAAGTAATGCAGGAGCTATCTGACTATTAACTATGTAAAACATTTCAAAATTAACAAGCATTGATTACAAGGTAAATAACAATCAAAGGCTCCAGCGAGCTTTCTGATAAAAGACCATAACGTTTAAATCAGCTGCAAGAACTGCAAATGCATGATGCCTGACCGTCTTAAATAAACTTGACTTCTTAACCTAAAAGAAAAGAAGAAGAAAAGGTAGGAGGGAGCTCATAATCAGTGCATGCAGCTGCGTCAAGTAGTGCCCGAAAATAACCACTAAGATGGAGCCAATAACACTGTAATCAGGCACACAAGTGTTGTATCCCTCAGGCCCATGCTTTTATCGGGATGTAGGAAAACAACATCAGCTCCAAGATCTGTAGGCTCAAAAGCTCTCTCGATTCTGCCCTGTACTCAAAGAGCAGACAACAGGGTCTCCTGGCTGGACATGAGTTTACCAAAGCAGTCCCAAGTGTTCTCCGAAACAGCCAGTGAACATGGGAAAGGGCAAAATGGATCCCGACCTTAAGATAATCTGAGATAATTACAAGGCGATCCCCCAAGGTAGATTACTTATAGTCTAGCCACATTGGTAGTAAAAGCAGAACTGACCTTCGCTATCCGCACATCATGGCTCTTGAACTGGTAAACACTGGAACAAAGTACGCGCACATTACAAAGCTCAGTCGATCCACAGTAGTTGATTGTTACTCACTTGAATAAGTCTTCCAACAAATCCTTGAGAGCAGTCTTCACCTGCTCGGCTGACTCGAAGGAGTACCATTGATCCAACAGATAGACTTGTAGCACTGCAGGGTATCTAACTCGAAATTTAAAGTCAGCTGTGATAAGCTTAACAATCAACAGATGAAGGGCAGACCTATTTTGCCGAATGGTGTTCTGGGGGCCCTTTTGTTCAATCCTGAGCTTCTTGCCCTCCCATTGCACCTCTTTGAGATCATTAATTGCACCCAAAATATGTTTGTCCAAAAAGTTTAATAGACGAAAGATCAGTGGTCTGAGAGGTGCCAGCAGGGGGGATTGGATGGAGGTCTTTGTGTGCCCACTCAGTAATAATGGAGGGCCTGTTGGGAGAGGGGCCTGCGAGTTTTTTGCACAGTTTTTGAATGAAGAGGATAGTGTCCTGACCCTCCTCCCTTTCAGGTAGGCCCAGTACCACCAGATTGTTCCTTCTGAACCTACCCTCAAGATCTTCCATTTATTCCTCCATTTTTTTCATTCTGTGGCTTAAGGATGTTATCTCTGGGTCTGTTTTGTTGTGCCAGTCATCCAAGGGTGAAATCCTGGCCTCATTATCCCCAGTGCGGATGGCGAGTTGCTCAACTATAGATTTAATTGAGTGCAAATCTGACGAAAGACTGGTAAGCATATCTTTAAGTGAGTTGAGTCCTTCCTGAAATTTATCTTCAATAAGTGTGGCCTGGGATGGTGGTAGTGACGCCATGGGGGCTGGCTGTGCTTTAGCCCACTTGGCTTGTTTATCCCTTGTCGGGGTTGTCGGCAGGGTATGCCATGGTGGAAGCTCCTTCATTTTGGCTTCCATGCAGTCACAATCAGGATGTTGAACTGCTATCCAATGATATAAGGGTAAACCTTTGACGTTGTTAAGAAGCTGAAGTATGCTAGACGGTAAGAAAAACAGTTAAATTACTTAAGTTACAGGCAGAGGCACGGGAGCTCTCTAAGACATGTCTTCACTCCTCAGCTGCCATCACGTGACCCATATACTATATGTCTTTTGTACCGGGGGCAAATGATGCCATTGAAGTGCTGAATAAATGCCTTGCTGAGATCCAGGACTGGATGAACTCTAACTGGCTGAGACTTAACCAAGACAAGATGGACATGCTGGTGATAGAGCAGGGTCACAGGCATGATGGGGATGCTTCCAGGGCAACAATAGGTTTAATTCTAGGGTCAACCCTGTTGATGACATCCTCTAGGGTGAGAAATCTGGGTGCTGTCCTCGAAAACAAGCTGACATTTGAAGCTCAGGTGTCAGCTGTCATCAAAAGTGGTTTCTACCACCTGAGGAACATCGCCTGGATTAAACCCCTAGTTCCGCCCGAAGACCTGCCATCACTAGTGCATGCCTTTGTAACATCCAGACTCGACTACTGTAATGCTCTTTATCATGGGGTCACTGGGGGAAACCTCCGCTGGCCACAGCTAGTGCAGAACGCAGTGGCCAGGATGCTGACAGGGCTGTCAAGGTCCTGTCATGTGACCTCGGTCCTGCAGGGTCTGCGCTGGTTGCTGGTCAGGTGGAAGATTCTCTTCAAGGTGGGCTTGCTCACCTACACGGCCCTATACAGATCGGGCCCTGGCTACCTGTCAGACCTCCTCACTCCTGCCATCCTGGCCCGCTCCCTCCGTTCTTCCACTGCGGGCTTCCTGGCAGTTCTGAGGACCATGCTGAAAACCTTGAGTGATCGGTCATTCAGAATGGTCATCACAATCCTCCGGAACTTGCTGCCAAGATCTTTGAGGGAGAGCCCTACAGTGGAGGTGTTTTGGAAGGGCCTAAAGACTCATCTTTTTAGCTTGGCCTTTCCTGCAGAAGTTTTTAACTAATACTGGATTTTAGTTACTTTTTATATATTTGAATGTTTTTTAGTTTGATTGTATGGTGCCCAGAGCCTCTGGGATTGGGCACCAAACAAATAAATAAAAATCTATCTAGCTAGCTAGCTATCTATCTATCTATCTATCTATCTATCTATCTATCTATCTATCTAAATTCAAACAAAATGATCAGATCAAGGCGAATGGTTTAAGACAGGCAGTCAGGAGTTCAAACTTTCTATGTATTCACATGATATTACTGGTGAGACTGCATCTGGAGTATGTGGTGCAGTTCTGGAACCCACACCTTAAAAAGGACATCAACCTGATGGAGATGGTCCAGAGGAGGGCTACAAAGATGATTGCGGGGCAGCAGGGCAAACTGTATGAGGAGAGTCTGAGGTCCCTAAACATGTACTCCCTGGAGGAGAGGAGGGAGAGGGGAGACACGGTTGAGACCTTTAAGTACTTGAAAAGGATCAATAAGGTGAACAGGGATTGTCTCTTCAGGCTAGGCTGCAGC
The DNA here is from genome assembly GCA_016271365.2 of Neoceratodus forsteri. Classification (NCBI taxonomy): domain Eukaryota; kingdom Metazoa; phylum Chordata; order Ceratodontiformes; family Ceratodontidae; genus Neoceratodus; species Neoceratodus forsteri. The sequence goes on along the minus strand of CM057457.1, from coordinate 260,194,543 downwards.
AAAACCACAAGGGGGCACAGCCTAAAGTTGGAGGGGGCATGTAAGAGGGAGGTTAGAAGACAATTCTTCAGAGAAAGGGTGGTGAGCAAAGGGAACACGCTGCCAGAAGAGGTGATCTTATTGAGGCTGGCATAGATATAGGGGGAAGATAAAAGTCATGGAAGGGGGGGAGGTAAGGGATGGAAAGGTTGGGGAGGGGGGAGCAGGGACACCAGCCTGAGCTGAAAACCCTGTACAACAAGCAGACTAGACCAACAGGTCTAATTCTGCTGGCTTTTTCATATGTATACATTTATGTATGTATATATATCTTGCTACATGTGGTGAACCCAACTGAAGCTGTCCAGGACATTTTGGCTGTAATAGAAAGGTTTAGTAAATTCTCGGCTTACAAGCTGAATGTGGGGATAAAGAGCATATTCCCATTTAGCTGCCAGGTCAACAAGCAGGAAATCCTTGATGTGGGACTGCAGTGGGAGGCTGAAAGCCTTACAGCATTAAGATACCCAATGCCTTGTCTGATATGAAAGCACTGAATTTGGAAGAAGAAGAATGAGAAGGAGCCCCATGCCTTATCTGATATGAAAGCACTGTATCTGGAAGAAGGAGGAGGAGGAGGAGGAGGAGGAGGAGGAGAAGAATTTGTATTATACCTGTCATGTACATTGTATCCCAAAGCACCTTACAAGCAATGCTTGACTGGTAATGAAGTGATTGAACATGTAGTGGCAGCCATTTTGCATATCAGTACCCACACATAGCCTTAGGCAGTTGCCTTAACCGGTATTATGAGAAGGGGAATGTTGGCCAGGACACCAGGGAAAGTATCCTACTCTTGTGAAAAGTGCCTTGAGTTCTTTTACTTCCAGCTGGATACCTACCAGGACAGCGCCAGAGATGGGTAGAAGGGACCTCCATTTAACGTCTCATCTGAAGGATGGCACACTCACATAGTACTGCACTTGGGTGCCAGCATTTTTTGTATAAGCCCAATCCCTGAGTGAGAACAGAACCCACAACCTTCTCAACTAGAGGCAGCTGTGCTCCCAACTGAACCACACTGACATCTATAAGAGCAATTTCACAAGACCTACATAAATGGTTAGCATTACCACTTACTCTGTGGGGGAGAATTAACATTATAAAAATGAATGTTCTTTCAAGGCTATTGTACCCCATGGGAATGCTTAATATCACTCTCACTCTTAAGTGATTTAGACTCCTACACGTGACTGTCATGAAATGTCTTTGGCTGGGGAAAGGTGTGTGAAAAGCACACATGAAGCACCAAGAAGTTGCTGGGCCTCAGACTGCCAGACTTTCTATTGTACTACTTTGCACTGCAGGGCTACAAGTATTTGAAATGGGGAGCTGACCGGCAACAAACTGGGGAAACATAGGTACAGGCCACAATGACTGCAAATTGGAGATGAGCTTAGCAAGCTCCAGGGATGTCAGCTAAGAGCTGTACTATTCACTCCTCCTGCCAAACTACCCAAAGCACTGAAATTGACACCCATATATTGGTCTATGAGAGCTCACCATCAAATGTGTAGAATCATGGGGCCTAAGGGTGACTCAGATCTGTCATGGAGGCACAGATCAGGAAGCATAGGAAAAACCAGGAGCAGTTGTAGAATTCACCAAAAATTATTTATTTACACTAGCATTATCATAAAATAAATAATCTTGTTCATTGTAACTATGTGCAGAAGCAAAATAAAATAAAGTTTTATTTCAGTCTCTGTGTCCCTTGTTCTCCTAATCTTTCTTGCAGTTGCAGCTTAGCTCTTTTATAAGCCTTTTCAATCCCCATTCTTAGCATGCATCCTGTTTTTGTAATTTGTGAAATTAAGCACATGTCCATCATCTTATTTTTTCTTTTATAACAGTACAGCAAACAGTAAGTTCAAACTCATACATTTGTTTTTCAACCTTCAGAACCCTCAATTCCTGATCCATATCTTGACAGAAAATCAGCATTGCAATTCCCTTTACTAGATTTGTGTATCACTGTGAATTTAAATGGCTGTAGTACCAAGTACCACCTTGTGATTCTGGAATTTTTATCTTTCATCTGGTTAAGCCAACAGAGAGGATTGCGGTCTGTTACAAAAACAACGCCAGTTCCTAGCAAATAAAACTTAAGAGACTCCATGGCCCACTTTGCTGCAAAACATTCCTTTTCGAAAGTGGAGTACCTTTTTTCTCTGTCATGCAACTTCTTACTTATGTACAGAATAGGATGTTCTGTCCCATCTACATTTTGACTTAGGACAGCACCTAGGCCTACCTTGGATGCATCTGTTTGTAACAAAAATTATTTCTCAAAGTCTGGGCTTCTTAAAATGGGCTGAACATAATGCAGCCTTTGTAGCTTGAAAAGCTTCATCTCACTCTGGGGTCCATTTCACATTATTTGGGTACCATTTTTTCGTGAGTTCAGTGAGGGGAGTAGCTAACTCTGCAAAGTTAGGAACAAATCTCTGATAATAACCAGCCAGCCCTAAAAATGACCTGACATGTTTCTTTGTTTTAGAGACAGGGCTGTTAGCTACAGCTTCTATTTTAGAAACCTCTGGCTTAACTTCTCCATTTCCCAACACATAGCTCAAATATCTGGTTTTCTGCATGCCCAATGCACGTTTGGTAAGATTGATAGTCAGACCTGCATTTTTGATAGCTTGGATAACTGCTCATAGGTGTTCCAGGTGGCTTTTCCAGTCTGGACTGTACACCACAACAGCATCCAGGTATGCAGCACAATAACCAGTGTTAGGGAATAAAATGACATCCATGTACCGTTGGAATGTAGCTGGCACACCATGTAAACCAAATGGCATGGTGGTTAATTGATAGAATCCTATAGGGGTTGCAAATGCAGGTTTATCTCTGAATTGTTTAGCTAAAGGTATTTGCCAGTAACCCTTGGTGAGATCGAGGGTACTGATATACTTTGCACTCCCCAGTCTCTCCACTAAATCATCTATTCTGGGCACAGGATAACTGTCAAATTCTGACACTTGATAAAGTTTCCTAAAATCAAGAGAGATTCTAACACCACCTTCTTTTTCTGTTTATAATTGCCATGGGAGATGACCAAGCACTCCTCTATGATACCCAGTTCTTTTATTGTTTGTATTTTCTTAACCACATCAACTCTTAACTGCTCTGGCAACCTGTGTGACTTTTGTCTAATAGGATGAGCATTCCTTGTCACTATTGCATGCTCAACTCCTTTTGCTTGTCCTGGTACTGTGGTAAAAGTACTGTTAAATGTCTTTAGCACATTACGAATGTCTGCAGTTTGTTCTGAAGTTAAGGAAACATTCACCTTTACAGCATCAACATTTACAGTTTGTTCTAGTCTATCATAAGCTACATCCATATCTTCCTTATCAGTTTCTGGTAAAACTAGCAAGGCAGCTTTTAACATTTTTTCAACCCATTTCTTGAGGAGGTTAGTATGGTATATCTTACTAGGATTTTTCCTGTCAGGGGTCTCAATCTCACAGTTAACAGAGCCAGTACATCTAAGAATCTTATATGGCACTTGCCACTTCATTAACAGTTTATTTTCTGTAGTGGACGACAGTAGCAAAACCTTTTCAGCCGGCTCAAAAACTTTTTCCTTTACCCCATGGTCATAATATACCTTCTGCTGATTTTGGGCCTCTTCCTGTCTGCTATGGGCAATTTCAACATATTTTGCCAGCTTCTTTCTTAGGGCACACATATAAGAAGTTATAGATTGTTTCTGAGTGGGGTTATCTTCCCACATTTCTTTTATCACATCCAGTGGCCCTCTTGGCTGCCTACCATACTGCATTTCAAATTGTGAAAACCCTGTTGATGCCTGTGGCACTTCTCTGTGGGCAAAAAGTAGGTAAGGCAAGTATTGGTCCCAGTCTTTCCCTTCCCCTTTTATAAACCTTTTTAACATGCGTTTTAGGGTTTGGTTAAAACGCTCAATAAGACCGTCTGTCTGAGGGTGATATGGAGCAGTTCTTATGGCAGTGATATCTAGTAGTCTGTACAGCACCTTAAGTAATGCAGCACCAAAATTACTACCCTGATCAGTAATAATTTCTTTAGGTATGCCCACTCTGCTGAAACTGTTGGCAAGCTCTGCTGCAACTTTTGGGGCTGTAACAATACGCATTGGAACTGCTTCTGGGTATCGAGTAGCATAGTCGCATACTACCAGGATAAATTTATTACCCTTTTTTACTTTTGTCTAAAGGACCAACCACATCCATTGCAATTCTCTCAAAAGGCACATCTATCAAGGATAAAGGGCACCAGGGACACATTGTCTTTTCTAGTGACTGGGGCTACTTTCCTGACACTCAGCACAGGAATTACAATAGATAGCAACATCTTCATGAATTCCAGGCCAGTAAACTCTATACAGCAATCTGGCAAGGGTGCATTCCCTCCCTGAGTGACCAGCCATAGGACTATCATGTGCTATCTATAACAACTCTGTCCTATACTTCTGTGGTATAACCAATTGTTCTGTCTGTTCCTGTTTCTGAGGTTTAACCCAAACTCTGTACAGTAACCCATTACATTTTTTAAACATTGCTTCACCCTGTTTTGGTTTCACCCCTGGCTGCTTAAAATAACCCTGGAGAGAAACATTGTTAGCTTGCTCTGAAAGAAAATCACAATCAGTTAACAATTTAGTTTCAGCTTTTTCTTATTTTAACCCTTTTTGTCCATTAGTCATTTGCTGCCACAGTTCCTTCAGGCTTAGTCTTTCTTTCATGGATTTCCGGATCTTGGAGTTGTGCTCAAACAAGTCTGAATCAAAATCTTTAAATGGAAAAGTGTCCCCACCATCTGAAATTTTCTTTGCCTGAGCTCTTGTCACCACAGTTGCTGAAACATCAGGATTTACTCCCTCTTTGATCAACTCAGTAAATCCTGGAAAGTCATTTCTAATAATCACAGGTACAGGTAACTTAGGTGCTACCCCCACTTTCATTTGGTGCGACACACCCTTAGCAGTCAGAGTCACTTGGGTGGTGGGATAATATCTAGTGTCTCCATGGATGCAGATGACACCAGTACCTGGTCCCTTTGCACAGTGTTTTCCCAGCCCTTCAACATGCACTAGGATCTGTCTGCTTCCCAAATCAATGAGTCCCTTCACAGTCTTATCCCCCACCTTCACATCTGTTAAGTACTTGCCCCAATTTGCCAAGGAAAAATCTGCTCCAGTGCCACTCTCCTTACTATGGCAGTTTCTTGCAATATGGCCTGGCTTATTACAGTTATAGCAGATAACGTCTTTGGGCACAGATTTGTTACCCCCACCAGAGTTCTTATCAGGTTTGGAGTTTAAATGGGAAAAAGAGTGTCTTACCAGTGCTTGGCTGTTACCTCACTGCTGTGGTGACTGTCTGACAATTTGGTAGTCCTCAGCCAAAGAAACAGCCTTTTCCCCACTCTCTGGTCAGTGTTCCTTTACCCACAGCAGCACATCTGTAGGCAAGATGTTGATGAATTGCTCCATGGCAAATGTGTTGCTGATCTATGGGACTGTTTTGCTGTCTGGTTGGATCCATTTTATCAGAAGTTCTCTGAGTCAGGTGATGGCTTCTCGAGGATTGTTGACCGAGTTGTACCTCAGAGATCGAAATCTCTGCCTGCATGTCTCCCTAGAGAAGTCATACCTTTTCAGGATTTCGCTGTTCACCGTCATAGTTTTCTGACTGTGCAGTGTCCATATTGCTCTAGGCAAGTTGGGCTTTCCCTGTCAGGTAGGGTATCAGCCTGATTGTCCATTGCTGCTTTGGCCATTGGCAGGCTGTGGCAACTCTTTCAAAAGTTGTCAGGTATGCCTCAATATCATCTGAGGGACACAATTTTGTAAGTTTAATGGCTTTTACTTTGCTTACATTTTGTTGCTCATCTGGATGTGTGCCAGATCCTCTGCCTTTGATAGCTTGCAAGGTATCCAGCCATCACTGCTCTTGTCACTGCATCTCTTCTCTCATCTGCTGCTCTTGTCACTGCATCTCTTCTCTCTTCTGTGCTTCTAAACATTGAAGCTCTTTTTCTCTCTGCTTCTCCATCTGTTTTTGTTGTATAGCCCACTATTTGAAAAAGTCCATCAGGCTTTCAGGCTCTGTCCCTGCCTGTTCTTGTTCCTTAACTTGTGCTGGCTGTACAATCTCAGCTTGGACTTCTGTCTCTGCTAGTTTGGCTGCCATTCTCCTGGTAACCACTCCTGGACTTGCTGCTGCAGAATCCATAACTTTATCTGTGCTTCCCTGGTACTAGTTCCAGTACGCACACATAAAACTCCTTTCTTAGGGTATGCACGGCATAAATCCCACTTAGGCTGATACCATCTGTCATCAAGGCAGAGGTCAGGAAGCATAGGAAAAACCAGGAGCAGTTGTAGAATTCACCAAAATTCATTTATTTACACTAGCAGTATCATAAAATAAATAAACTTGTTCATAATAACTATGTACAGAAGCAAAATAAAATAAAATTTTCTTTCAGTCTCTGTGTCCCTTGTTCTCTGAATCTTTCTTGCAGTTGCAGCTTAGCTCTTTTATAAGTCTTTTCAACCCCCATTCTTAGCAAGCATCCTGTTTTTGTAAGTGTTCTGTTCTTGTAAGTTTCAGGAGCTGCTAGAATACAGCTTTGAGCTGAGACCCCTTCTGCAGCTTTTGCAAAAGGTTGGAATGTTTGCACTCAAGTAACCTCTAGAGTTTACAATAGCTTTCTGCAGTCATCTCAAAATATAATTGTATATATTTCAACAGTAACACTATATATTTTGTAAACAAAAGTGATCCCATTATCAGTTACAGTTCCATACAATGATTTGCACATATTTTTATATTAGTAGATATGCAAGAGAGGAAAAGACAGACCGCAAGAGAGAACTGAGAGACAGTGAGAGGCAAAGAATTGCGAGATTGTTGGAGTGATCAAATCTGAAGTCTCACAGGAAAATTGGGTTGCGCAACCAGACAGAGAAAAGACAGAAAAGGAAAGATCCTTGTATTTTAAACACTTTCTCTAACAACTGGGACAGGGTCCTATTCTACCCTGTCACAAGATCCCTTTCAACTGGTATTCTATAATCTGAATGTAAAAATAGGAAATAGATGTCTGGATGAGCAGTTTTGGAGGGGTGTAGAGTACCACCTATTGACCATCTTATACTGGGAGACACTATTATTCCATTTCAGATTTTTCAAATTTTTGCACTAAATGACTCCCCATGGACAAAAGAGGGTGGCATGCAAATTGGTCAGTTAATGTCAGGCATACAAATACTCAGTGCAATCTTCAAATTTAATTGGCCCTTGCAATACATTGATCCTGATAAACATAACAGGAAACTGCTCGTACTGGTGAAGGGAACTAGCTTTGGAAATTGGAGACAAAAATGGTGTGGCTAGACCTGTATAAACAGATAAAGCAAGACTGTCTCAGGCTATGTCAATTTAAAATATTGCAAAATATATATTACATGCCCAGCAAACTGTTTAAAATGGAAATGCAGACACAGCCTTATGCACTTGGTGTGTCAAAAAGAAGGGCATGCTATACCACATACTATGGCAGTGTGAGAAAGTAAGACCCTCTGGTCAGACATTAAGGAACATTTGGACTTGTTGTTGGGCCTACAGCCTTCATGCCACAGATATATATTCTGGGTCTCTAAGTGGTCAATGTTTTTTGGCCCCAGAAAGAGCCACATTGCATTTATTGCTGCTGTAGCCAAATTAATTATACTAAGGCATTGGCTCGATGAGGAGTTGCCCACCAGGGCAGTGTGGCATAAGGAATTTTTATTTGCTTTAAATGATGAAAAAACCATAGCGAGCAGTCATCATCACTACAAAGCATACTGTAACTTATGGGAGACTGTGCGCACTCTGTTGGTGTAATAATGTTTTGCATAGTTGTGCCAATGCAGATGAATGAGAAGACTGTACTAAGGAAAGGCAAACTTTTGGGTACTATGGGTAATGGGTGGTCGTCTCTACCCAAAGGACATTTCGGTTACTGAACTCTGGACTTTTCTCTGGAACTGTGCACCAAGAAGATAGCCTGGTGTAACACCCCTCCCCCATTTGTGGGGGCTTACCTGTGTGCCTGATCTGCCCTTGGACTTGGCAACCCCCTTCGTTTGCTCACTCTGGCCCCAGAACTGGTGCTGGATGGGGACTGGAGAAGCTGCTGTTAAAGAAGTGCCACATCGCTGCACAGTATACATGCAGACAGCCAAGCAGTCGCTCTGCTCGAATGAGCAAACCGCGCCAGAGTGAATATTTACTGTGGTGCAATAGCACCCACTCCATGGAATTACAAGCCACATCGGTGGCCACACAGCACCTCTCCTAGTACGCTCTGGCCCCCAGGGACACCAGAAGGCATCAGGGGGCATGAAGGCAATAGGAGGGGATAAAAAAAAAAGAGACTGTGTGACTAACACGCTGTTACTTTAAGAAATACTGCCTGGCACCCAAAGACTTTGCCTGCATGGGTGAGACATGAAAACAGAGCTCCTGACAGGGAACACAAAGGCAGTATCCCCCGAACACTGCCACTGGAATTCTGGGCACAGGTGTGCCTATAAAATGGGGCCAGTTGAAAGAAAAAATATATGTGTTGCCCCAGAAAAAGAACAACGAAGTGTAGCATCTGTTTACTGAGGACAACATTCACCCTCTTGTCAACCCTTGACTTCACTGTTTAGCCAACAGAGGTCAGGGATCTCAGCAACTACCACTCAAGGGTTTTTGGGAGAAGGACCTTCTGTGTGCTTGGTGCCTTTTTAAGCAGCCAGTATAGCACTGAGTGAAAATTCTGAATACTAATTAAAGGAACTGACAGCTGGCTGCACCAGTCAGAAGTTGCCTTTGCCTCGAGAAGGTACTGGAGGATAGAGACAGAGGTAGTCTGCAGCTAGCCCCTAAAGAAAGAGGAGGGCTAGTGTCAGGATGGTACTCTAACAGCAAAGCCCACCTGGGCTTACACAGCCCCAATAGAGTGAGGCTTTTGGAAGGTTTCCATACCTTCTACATTTACTGAGTCTGAACAGTGACCCTGTTCGCCTGAATTTTCAGACTTCCATTGATTTGAGAGACTGTGAACTTCCTTCAGCCAAGGACATATCTTCATACCACAGTCACCAGCTAGTGGGCATCAGAGAGACTTTGTGCCAGCCTGCTCTGACAAAAAGCAAAAACCTGCAATGTCCAGCAGACAGTCTAGAAGACGGCCAGTTGGTATCATAGCCTGGTACTAGCTATCGCCCATTCTGGGGTTAGAGGTCTGGACATAGGTGTGGAGCATGTGGTCCCTGCTGTCTGGACTGATCTGAGTTCCTGAGAGAGCCAGCATCTACAGCTAACTTAAGCCTTCATCCTGAGAGAGCCAGCATCTACAGCCAGCTCAAGCCTACATCCTGAGAGAGCCAGCATCTACAGCCAATGCAAGCCTTCACCCTGAGAGAGCCAGCATTTACAGCTAATACAAGCCTTCATCCTGAGAGAGCCAGCATCTACAGCTAACTCAAGCCTTCATACTGACAGCCAGCATCTCCTGTACAGCTAATACAAGCCTTCGTCCTGAGAGCACCAGAATCTACAGCTAACTCAAGCCTTCATCCTGAAAGAGTCAGCATCTACAGATAACTCAAGCCTTTATGCTGAAAGCCAGCATCTACAGCCAATGCAAGCCTTCATACTGAGAGAGCCAGCATCTACAGACAGTGCAAGCCTTCATCCTGAGAGAGCCAGCATCTACAGACAATGCAAGCCTTCATCCTGAGACAGCCAGCATCTACAGCCAATGCAAGCCTTCATCCTGAGAGCCAGCATCTACAGACAATGCAAGCCTTCATCCTGAGAGCCAGCATCTACAGCCAATGCAAGCCTTCATCCTGAGAAAGCCTGCATCTACATCGGAGGAGGAAAAGGAGCCTGAACCAGGGAAGTGGTACATCATGACAGTGAGTACTCTCAGGGCTTGCACTGCAACCTGGGGATACCTGTATAAAGTTAGCAGCCACTACCGTTTTGGCCATCAGGCTAGGAAGTACAAATACCTCAGTAGGAGGTCTGGCTGTTTTAAGCAATTGCATTGCCTCTGGTGTTTTCTGTTTAAATGCTTCATATTTGCTTTTATAGTGCACCACCACTGGCCAGCTAGCTGCAATGGTATCAGGCCTGCAACATTTCAATGGCTGGGTATCCAGTGAAGTTTCAGGAGCTCCCTCAGACTGTAGGGGTAAACTGGTATCAGTGGGCAATATTCCCCATGTGGGTTGGGTGAAGCTACCATTATCTCTAGCCTGTGTTGCTCAGTGGGAGATGGGCAGTAGTTGTGGTTTATTATATTTTGAAGGTTAACCAGACAACATTTAGCTGATTTTAAAATTTTGTCATGCCATTATAGTTCTTGCTTTATTGCTGCATTTTCCCTTCGTTGCTTTCCTCTATCCCCTCTGAAGGTCCCCCAATAAATGTTTATTGATATTTTTATAATCTGTCTTATTAGCGTATTATTAGCAACAGTCAAAATTGCATGCTTTGTTTGCTTCAAGGTTGCATTGTGGTTTCTACTGGTGTGGGGCCGTACTATGGGGAGGTGGGGAGGTACTACATCCCATGGAGTTGTACTGCTCTGAGATCAGGCCCACTTAAATTTACTCTAGGTGGAGGCACCATGCTAATTTTCAAAGATCTGGAAACGAACCCCTTTCAACCTTGTCTGAGCCTTCAAGGCAGGGGTAGTAACCAAAACAGTCATGGTGACGCAGTTACACTGGTACTGCTGGGGGGGCAGATCTTGTCGGGGGGTGTCTCTTACTTGTAATATGGTTTTTGTATGTCTTGAAATGTAACTGTGATGTCTGTGTATTACTGAAAATTCTAATAAGGTATACTGAATTAAAACAACAAAACAAAAACAACCACTAATTTTTTTGTTTTAACTATTTATGTTGTATTTCCCTTTCAAGTTGGCATTTTGTAAGACCTAAAAAAAAACTGGTTCTACAGGATTTAAATAGTGTAGATTCTCTAAACACTAGTTGGCAAAAGTACATGGACATGAGTGGCTGTTTAGAGAGCAGTAGTCATGACTACAGTAGATTGTATATAAGGTAACTCCACACGGAATAGAGGAGCCTGAGTTTACTGTATATGGGAAGCTGATTTAATAGATGGAGGTGTCAGATGCTTGATACTTTCTCATTTTGTTCTTTTTCCTCTGCAGGTTAAAGCTCCAAATTTGATGGTTCTGGAGGAGGCCATCAAGATTATTCAAATGGCAGAGAGGTTCCGTCAGGGCAGGCTACGTGCTAGGTTCATGAGGGACATACGGCGGGATGAGGAACGGGAGTTAAAGTCAAAGAACAAGCGGGTAACTGTGGCAGACCAGGAGCAAGCTACAATCAACATTCAAAGGGTGAGTCATTCACTTACAGAGATTCAGCTTTCATCCTCTATAGTTACAGACGTGCCTCGCACCAGTGGCTTACGGAGCTTGAGGCTGATGTCACAATACTGGGACCATTCCCCGCTATGTTTTCTAGTTCTTTTTCATTCTTTATTTTCCATTTTCTTTCCCATCCCCCCTCAACTGCACCTTTCAAAGAGGGTAGGCAGCTAGCAGACTTCGCAGTCAATGCTGTTCCTTGGTCATTCCAGCAGGTAGTGAGGGAATGCTGGTTGGCCTGTTTTATCCTTCCTCTCCAGGGGTCTAGGGCAACACCTCATGATGCACCTTACCCCCAGCTACCTTCAGAGTCAAATTCTGTGATTTGTACTTTTACCCAGCTCCCCCAGTGGAAGCACAAATCACTGTCACACTATCACTGGACCAGCCTACTTTCCCCACTATTTTTTTATGAAGATCTTTTGTCCCCAGAACACAGTCTGTTCCTACATTTCTGGGAGTTTCTGCCAGCGACCTGTCAGCCCCCATCTGCCATCCACCCCACTAATGGAGCCAGATGGGGTCCACTTGTCATGGGGCAGAAGAGTACCAGCTGCCATCATACTGGTAGTACAGGAGACAGGACTTTTCTAGGTTTTCTCCCTAGTTCCTGTAGCCCCCTCCCCAATACTGGACCATGCTCCCACAGGTTATGCACATGCATATCAACTTCCATGTGGAGTAGGCAAGCTCCCTGACCCATCACAGGGGTTACTGTAGTGGTAGAACAACAGTGTCATCTCTCCCTGACTTGGAGAGCTGATGCTCAGTAGTGCTATCCCAGCCCCCTTGGCAGCCCAACCCAGCTCCGAGTTCACACCTGAATCCAAGTCTCTGGTGTGGGGGCATGATACACTACCCCCTGGGCCATCAGGCAGCTCCACCATGCCCCCCATTATAACAGAGAGGCACTGTAGGCTAGTGGTTAGAGCCCTGGCTAGTGAACCAGGAAATAACAGGTTCAAACTCTGCCAGACCCAGCTGCTCACTGTGTGACCTTGAGCAAATGAATTAACCTCATAATGCTTCAGTCCACCCAAGCTGCAGAAACGGGTGAAATCAGGACCCCACTTGAAATTAGATGTTGCACCTTAGATGGGCTATCCTAGGTAGATGAATTATAATCCATTGGATTAAGTTTCAAATCCTTTCTTCCAGAATGATTCTTTAGTTTTTTACTTACACCATTTAAAAAAAAATCCTCCCTCCAGCTGGCCCTGTTTCGATTTTGTGCAAAGCTGTCAGTGTGTGAGAAGAGCAGTATGCAAACTTAATTCCATATCTAATTAACAAATGTAGCCAGGGGAAGCTGCTCTGAAGGCTGACTCCCTGCATCCTCCATCGACGCACTGAGGCAACAAACCTCACTGCTGGGTCTAGCTTAGCACAGATGGTGACCCTGGAGGGATTGCATGTTAATATACTTTCTGACAGACACCAATTAGACTTGAGTCATTACTGCTGTACCACTGTAAGCCACACCACTCCTTCATTTGATCATAGCTGTAACACTGAATCAGAGTTTAACAGAGAAGGGCTGAAGCTGTAGTGGGTTAGAGTTGGAAACCTATACGCACAGAAGGAAACATTTAGCCCTTATCCTCAGACTCTCAGGTAAAGTCACTGAATGTTTGGATGGGCTGTTCTCTCTTTGTACCTAGTAAGAAGGTCCTGCCCAAAGGAAAGATGGATTAGAATTTGAATGGACAGGTGAATGATGTCCAGTACCAGACCTGCCCAACCCAATCCAGATTCCTGAAGATCATCCTGGCACACTCTCAAACCTTGAGGATGGCTTTCTGCAGCAGTTGGAAGGGAAGGAAATCAGACATGGACCTTCCTTCTACCTGCTGAATCACCCCTGTTGATCTCTACTGGGACATGCGAACATTCAAACTAGCTAGCAGAAGAAGGCCTCATGGTCTTTCGAGTCTGCTCGATAATGGTGCGCCTAATCCAGACATTACAGTGGGCCCAGTCCCCCTCCTATCATTACCTCCCCTTCATCTTGATCCAACATCTCTTGAACCCCCACCATCTTTTGGGTGATGACCTCAGATAGTACTGCAGTTCATTTCACCCTGACACTACCTGCTCTGTATAGAAATGTCTCCTGACCTCCTTCCTATACCTTCCACCCACTATCTTGTAGCACTGCTTCCTTGTGGTCTTGTTTCCACTGGACAGAAAAGTTCCCCGATATCCACCTTGTTTATATCTTTAAGATACTTGAAGGTTTTATTTATTTATTTAAAGGTTTTACCGGAAAGGCATACTGAGCAGACTACTGCTCGATTACAGATGCTCCCTGGGGGAGGGGGGGGAGAAGGAATAATATGCAAAGGTTACATACTTACATGTTTACAAGAGCACGACTACACACACATGTTATAGTATTACATACACTCATGTCCTCTCTCTTCCTCCTCTCCTGGAGTGAGTACATGTTGAATTATCTCAGCCTGTCTTCACATGCCTTGCTGTCCCTGAATCATCTTGTCACCTTCCTCTGAACTGCCTGTAGCTAGTTGATATCATTTTTTAAGTAGGAGTTCCAGTATTGCACACTGTACTCCAGGTACGGTTGCACCAAGGTTCTGTACAGTGGCAGAATAACTCATCCCTTCTGCTCATAAAACCCTAGCAATACAGCCTAGCATTCTATTTGCCTTGGCAGCTGCCTTCCTGTACTGTGCAGCCTGTTTAAGGTTGTTGGTGATGTCTATCCCCAAGTCCTTTTCCTCCTCTGATTCAGTGACCTTGACACCTCCCTAATGGTACTAGGCCCTTGGGTTCTTCCTTCCTATTTGCACAACCTTGCACTTCTTCGCATGTTGACCTCTGCAGCTTCACCAGGTCTTACTTTAGGTCCTGTACCCCTTCATCTGTGTCTAAAACTAAACAAAGTAGACAGACATGTGGGGAGTAGTGCAATGTAATGGCTGTGGGGTAGCAGTCTTCTGGAAATCTTTCTGGAGGCTGAGATGCTGCCCTGTTTGCAGACAACTCTCTGCCCTGAGGGATGAAGTTGCCCGTCTTCAGGCTGTACTGGACAGTAGTAAGGGAACCTCCCCCATCCAGGGAGCACCAGAGCCACCACCACTACCTCAGAGGTTGAGAAGAAAGCACAGTGTTTGGACCACAGTGGGCTCAGGGAGGGTAAGGGTGGTGGAACAGAGGCACACCCAGTCAGTTGTTCCACTCCACAATCCATACACCATTCTGTGGGAGCATAGTTCCCCTATGGATGCACCCACAGAGGAGACTAAGGAGGTTGCAGACAACTGTCACAAGGGAGGCCCTCAGGAAGGAAGCAGAGGGCACCACAGGGAAAGGAAGCAGCTCCTGGTGGGGGACTCAGTTATTAGGGGGATAGAACTGGGGGGAGCAGGGAAAACTGAAGTAAGGTGCCTGCCTGGTGCCATGGCTTGGAGGGACAGGAAGCGCATCCTTAGGATCATGAGAACAGTTGCACAGGAGTCTGAGCTGGACGTCATTGTCCACCTAGGGACAAATGACTTGGCTCATCATGAGATTAGAGCAGTGCAGAAGGACTTTGTAGAGTTGGAGAGGGGCCTAAGACAAGTAGCACACACAGTATCCTTCTCAGAGGCGCTGCCTGTCAGTGGCATGGGTGAGGTGAGGGTACTTTGCAACATGCAGTTTAACGAATGGTTGAAAAAATTGTGTGGAGCACAAGAATTTGGCTTCACTGGGGACTGGGGTTCCACCTGGAGGGACACCAGCCTATACTGGCAAGATGGTCTGCATCTGTCCAGAAAGGGAACAAGTGTTTGGGACAAATGGTTTAAATGCTTCATTGGCAAGCTTTTTAAACTAGTCAAGGGGGGAGGCACTGATAAGCAGCAGGAAAATACCAGCCTCCCCCTACAAAACAGGGTACTAAATGAGAAAAAGACTAAGGTAGAAAGGTCAGTGGGGGGATGCTGCTACAGAAGGTAAAGCCATCAAAAAATGGAGAGCAATGAGTACCAATGCCCATAGTCTGGGTAACAAGCTTCCTGAATTAGTGGCCTTGATGGAGGAGGAGGAACATCTGGATATCGTGGCAGTCACAGAAACATGGTACACACAGAACCATGACTGGGACGTAAACATACTAGGATACATTATCTACAGGAGGGACAGGGAGGGTAAAAGGGGAGGAGGAGTAGCTCTTTACATAAGGGAAGAAATCAAAGCAACAGAACAAAAGGGTAAACAGGGAGGAGAAGAAGCACTGTGGGTCAATTTGGAGGCAGGCAATGGCACCACAATCTGCATAGGGGTTTTATACAGATCCCCCCCTCTCAGGGGGAGGGAATGGACAAGGAAATGATAGAAAGTATACTTAGAATGACAGATAAAGGGGAGATATTGCTGATGGGTGATCTGAATATGCCACATGTTAACTGGAGTGCAGTTGCAGCAGCCACTTCTAAGAGTGGGGTTATTCTAGATGCCCTACGGGGCGTGCCTTAGACAACTAGTATTGGAACCCACTCGAGAGGGAGCAATCTTAGACCTGGTTCTCTCAAATGGAGATGGAGAGAGGATCACAGATGTAGAAGTGGATAGCCATCTGGGAATTAGCGACCATCGAACAGTATGGTTCACAATAAACACAGTAATAGAGTCAAGCCATACAAAGGCAAAAGTACTGGACTTCAGGAGGGCTGACTTTGCCAAAATGGGTGAGTGCCTAAGGAATGCACTAGCAAATGGGCAGGAAGCAGGGGTGGAAGAACAATGTAGAATAATAAAAACTACCATCACAGAGATAACAAGCCTTTGTGTAACGCAAATAAACAAAACAAAACGATGTAAGAAACCACTATGGTTCTCAAAGGAGGTGGCAGTGAAGGTTCAAGAGAAAAAGAAAGCCTTCAGAAAGTACAAGGAATCACAGAAGGTGCAGGACAGAGAATGGTATTAGTTAAAGCAAAAGGAAGCTGGGAAGGCAGTCAGAACAGCAAAGGCCCGAACCAAGGAAAAGATAGCCAACTCAGTTAAGAAGGGGAATAAAACCTTTTTTAGGTACATCAGGGAGCGAAGGAAGACTAAGGGAGGGATAGTGAGGCTTAATAAAGGGGAGGGGGGTAGTGAAAAGGCAGAGATACTAAACAAATATTTTTGCTCAGTATTTACAGTACAAATGAAGAGGGGGAGGTACCTAAAACAAACAATAGAAACACTCTGGATATAGAAGTTAATACCAGCCCATTTACAGAAGAAAGGGTTCTGAAAGAACTCTTAAAACTGAAGGTGAGCGAAGCAATGGGGCCTGATGTGATTCATCCCAGAATTCTAAAAGAACTAAGGGTAGAACTAGTGACACCACTGACTACACTCTTTAACAAATCATGGGAGGATGGGGTGGTACCTGAGAACTGGAGGAGGGCAGATGTGATTCTCCTTCACAAAAGTGGGAGCAGGGCAGAAGCAGGAAATTACAGACCTGTTAGTTTAACCTCAGTGATAGGGAAAATGATGGAATCACTTCTGAAGGAAAGAATTGTCTAGTACCTAGAGGCCAGAGGGACACAGGACCCAAGGCAGCATGGATTCACAGCAGGAAGGTCATGCCAGACAAATCTAACAGATTTCTTTGACTGGGTGACCAATGTAGTAGATCAGGGAGTGGCTGTGGACATGGCCTACCTAGACTTAGCAAGGCATTTGACTCAGTCCCACACAAAATATTAATATACAAGTTAGCCAGCCAGGGAGTGGGTCCCAAGATGATAGCCTGGGTAAAGAATCGGCTGGAGAATAGGACACAGAGGGTAATAGTAAATGGAGTCCACTCTGAAGAAAAGGGGGTTACTAGTGGGGTACCGCAGGGGTCAGTATTAGGAACGGTCCTCTTCAATGTCTTTATAAGCGACATTGCAGAGGGACTGGAAGGAAAAGTATGTCTCTTTGCAGATGACACAAAGATCTGCAACAGAGATGATGCACAAGGTGGGGTCGAAAGGATGAGAAGGGACTTGGCAAGGTGAGAGGAATGGTCAAATGTATGGCAGCTTAGATTCAGTGCTAAGAAGTGCAAGGTAATGCACCTAGGAAACAAAAACCTAGGGGAAGAGTACACAATGGGGGGTGAGACACTAACAACAAAAATGGAAAGGGACCTGGGGGTAGTCATATCAGATGACCTAAAGGTGGGCAAGCAATGTGAGAGGACAATAAGGAGGGCTGAGGGGATACTGGGATACACAGGGTGAGGCATCACCAGTAGAAAACAGGAAGTTGTTATCCCTCTGTACAGACAGCTGGTGAGACCCCATCTGGAGTACTGTGTGCAGTTCTGGAGACCCAGTCTCTGCAAGGACATAGACAAGATGGAAGCTGTCCAGAGGAGGGCAACTAAAATGGTGCAGGGTCTGCACCAGAAGACACATGAAAAGAGACCAAAGGAGCTTAATATGTATAGCCTCGATGAAAGAAGGGAGAGGAGGGGGACATGATAGAAACTTTCAAGTACCTCAAGGGAATCAACAAAGTCCAAGAGGGTAGCATCTTTCAAAAAAAGAGTGTGCAAGGACAAGGGGCATAATTTGAAGATAGAGGCGGCTTAGAGGTAATGTAAGGAAGTATGTTTTCACAGAGAGGGTTGTGGATGCATGGAACCAGCCTTCTGGAGGAGGTTGTGGAGTGAAAAACAGTGGTTGAATTAAAGCATGCAAGGGACAGTCATAAGGCAATTCTAGGGGGTTGGGGTAGAAAAAAGTAGGCTGCCGGTTAACTAGGATCTGCAGCTTATCCATTAGGTAGGGAAATGGGCAGACTGGGTAGGCCAAGCGATCCTTATCTGCTGTCAAATTCCATGTTTCTATGTTTCTATGTTACCCTCCCACAGTGTTTGGTGTTGTCCGGAAAGACATATCTTGCCTTTAACGCCATCCCTATTGTCATTAATAAACACACTGAATAGCGCTGGGTCAAGCACTGACCCCTGCAGGACACAGCTTGTAACTTCCCTTGGACCTGAGAGTTCCCCCACTACTACCACCCTCTGGGTCCTATCCCTGAACCAATTTGCTGCACACCTGGTTAAGTTGCTCATTGCCCCTTCCTCTGACTTCCTGATCAACTTCTTGTGGGGCACTGAGTCAAAGGCCTTGTTGAAATCCCACTACAGAATGTCAGCTGGCTTACTCTTGTCCACTGCCTTCATTAATCAGTCAAGGAAGTTGATCAGGTTGGTTTGACATGAACCCATGCTGTCTTTTAACCTGCAGCCCGCTGCTTCAAGGAACTCAGCTTGTCTTTCTTATACTCCAGGACTACTCTGTTCTCATTTACTTATTTATTTATTATGTATTTCTGCGTTTTTCCACATTGTCACTGGGTATTCATTTACTGCTGGGTTTCACATGCTCATCTATTAGGGGGCAAGCACACTTCAAAGCTCTAACATAATCATAGAACCCCTGGCTCCACCCCAGTCTGAAGTACTAGGCTTTGAATCGTTAGTCTTAGTGTGTTGGCTGAAGAGGGCACTCTAGGTAGGAGTTGTCCTGCTTGAAGACCTTCTTAAAAGCCTTTTTTGTTGTTGGTGACCCAAGTTCAGCAACAGACCTGGGTTGTTGGAGGGCCGGCCGCAGGGAGGTGAGTAGAGTGTCCATCCAGACACCTCCACCTCAGGGGAGGGAGGATGTATGGCTGCCATTGCTCTATCGCCCCCTGGGTGACCACAGGCGGTGGGCAAGCTGGCACCATTGGATTGGGGGGGAAACATCAGCTTTGGCCAGTGCGTGCACGTGTCTCTACATGCACGTGCATGATGTCCAGTGGGTGGGGAAGGAAAACAGAAAAAGCCCAGAATGCACAGGAGGCCAGTCTCCTCACTCCATCCCACTGTGCAGCATAACCAGAGCCCTCCCCTGGACTGTGAGCTCAAAGATCATTGGGGAAGAGGGCGGGATCCAGTGATCCTGCCCTGGGAACAAGCCTGGGAGGAGCACTGGGTGGAGGATGTCCTGGAAGAAAGGTGGGTGACAGCAATGGGGCACAGGTGAGCTAATATGGGCCTGTTCCAGAGGGAAGGTAGAAAAAGCACAGTGAATACAAAAAAAAATTTTTTTTTTTCTTCCTCTGCATTAACTGTCAGCTAAGCCCAGTTGTAATAATCAGGAACTATTCATGAACAGTTTATGAATTCAGCTCACATGAACATAGAAGAAGCCAGCAGAAGGCCATTTGGTTTATCTAGTCTGCTCATATTGCAGGGTCCAGAGCTTGACCAACTGACCTTGACCCCACTCCCCAATCCTCCCATCCTTTCCATCCTCCTTACCCATGATCCTTACCTTCCCCTTATGTCTATACCAGCCTCTCTTGAAGCTACCCACCATCTTTAACAAGACCACCTCTTCTGGTGGTGCAATCCAAGTGTCCTCCACCCTCTCTGTGAAGAAGTGCTTCCTGACATCCCTCCTACCCCCCCAACTTAAGACTGTGACCCCTCATGTTATTTCAATCGGTTTCAAAAAAATCAGTCTCCTGCACTCAAAGGAGCAGTGCACTGCAAGGGCTGCAGACCCAATTAAGTACACAAAGTTCAAAGAAGCGTAGTCACATACCATAGAAAAGCACGACTGAACTGTTGGAGTTTAAAGTTGAGGTTTGGCGATTCTGTTTGAATTCAGCATAGTAGTGTAGTGTAATCAAAGCAGGAAGCCCCTAGTGCCTCAACATTTAACCTTCCAGGGGGGCTAAATGCCGAGGCACTGGGGACTTCCTGTTTTGGGGGAGCACTGGAATGCTATACTGAATTCAAACAGAATAAATGCTGAATTTCAGCTTTAAAAACAGCAGTTTGAGTCTGTGCTTTTCTACGGTTGTGGCTGCACTGCTTCTTGAACTTTGTGCCTCCTCATGTTATGGTTATCACGTAGCTTAAAGAAACCCTCCTTATCCATCTTATTTAGCCCTTTCAAGTACTTGAAGGTCTCAATCATGTTCCCTCTCTCTCTCTCCTGTTCTCCAGGGAGTACATGTTCAGTGCCCTCAACCTCTCCACGTATGCCTTGTCCTGCTGACTCACTATCATCTTTGTGGCCTTCTTCTGGACTTTCTCCAGCAGTTTAATGTCCTTTTTGAGGTGTGGGCACCAGTACTGAACTCCATACTCTAGATGTGGCCTCACCAGTGACCTGTGCGAGGGCAGTATAACCTTCTCTCTCCTACTACTGTTCCCCCTAGTTATGCATCCCTATGCATCCCAGCATCTTGTTTACCCTTGCTGCTGCTTTCTTG
This sequence comes from Neoceratodus forsteri, assembly GCA_016271365.2. Classification (NCBI taxonomy): domain Eukaryota; kingdom Metazoa; phylum Chordata; order Ceratodontiformes; family Ceratodontidae; genus Neoceratodus; species Neoceratodus forsteri. The sequence continues at coordinate 260,173,798 of CM057457.1, read as the reverse complement.
CACTGCATGGAGTGCTTCAGGTCATTAGTGATCATCACTCACAGGTCCTTCTCCTCCTCTGATGCAGTTACCTGGACTCCACACAGTTAGTACTCTGTCCTAGGATTCTTGGCTCTGATGGGCATAACTTTGCATTTCTTGGCATTAAAGTCAAGTTGCCAGATCCTGGACCACCTCCCCAGCTTTTCCAGATCATCCTGTAGGTCCTGTATCCCTTCAACTGTGTCCACTCTCTCCCTCAGATCTTGGTGTTATCTGCAGATAGGCACATTTTGCCCTTAATTCCATCCCCAGTGTCACTGATGAAGACATTGAACAACACTGGCCCCATCGCAGAGCCCTGCGGGACCACACCGATGACCTCGTTGGTGTCAGTTAACTCTCCCCCCACAACCATCCTCTGGATCCTGTCCCTCAGCCAGTTTTTCACCCATTTGGTCATCTTCTCCCCACAACCCCGAGATCCTCCAACGTCTTGATCAACCTTTTGTGTAGCACAGAGTCAAAGGCCTTGCTGAAATCCAGATAGAGGATGTCTACTGCCTGTCCTCTGTCTACTGTCTTAGTGGCCCAGTCAAAGAAGTCAATCAGATTCATTTGACACATTCTCCCCTCCCATGAACCTGTGTTGCCTCACATCCTGGAGACCATGCTCCTCTAGATAGTCTACCAACCTCTCCTTAAGTATGGTCTTCATGAGCTTGCACATGATTGAAGTCAGACTGACTGGTCCGTAATTCCCTGGGTCATCCTTGGGACAGCTTCTGTGGAAGGGCACTACACATGCTGTTCTCCAGTCCTGCTGTACCACGCCTGACTGCAGTGAACTATTAAATAGGCCTGCCAGTGGCCCTGCCAGCTCCTCAGCCAGTTTCCTTTGTACCCTTGGATCCATTGTGTCCGGACCTGGTGATTTGTCCAACTTCAATGCTAGCAGCCCCTTCTTTACTCTATCCTCCTCTGTCACTACATCTGTTTTCCCCTCCCTTCCCTTCTCTCACTTGAAGGCATTGGTCCATCTTTCTCCCTGGTGAAGATGGAACAGGAGTATTCATTTAATATCTCTGCATTTCCTCCATTATCCTCCACCCACACCTTTCCTTTCTTAAGCCTAATAATCTCATCCTTCTTGTCCCTTTTCTCACTTACATAGGGAAAGAAGGTCTTCTCCCCTTTCTTGATTCCTTCAGCTATCTGCATCTCCTTCTGTGACTTAGCCCACCGGACTTCCTTGCTTGCCTCATGAGCCAACCTTAGATATTTTTCCTTGTCCACCTCTCTCTTGATCTTCTTGAATTTCCTATAGGCAAGCTGCTTTTCCCTTACTGACTGAGCGACCCCAGAACTGAACCAGCTGGGTGCTTTGGCCCTTGTATTCTTCCTCCTGTGCCTAATGCACTCCTCTGTGGCAATTATTATTCCTTCCTTAATGATGGACCACCTTTGCTCCACCCCCAGATCTGTTCTGATGTTTGCCAGGTGGCTGCTTAGCACTTTGCCCATCTTCCTGAAGTCCACCCTCCTAAAATCCAAGATTTTGGTCTTAGTTTGGATGCTCATGATCATTTGTGAAGTATGCATCGAATTGATCATGAATTATCATGATTACTATTGACTTTCCAAGCCAAAATTGTATTACTCTTTGCTCTAAATCTGCTTACTTTGGGGATATTTTGTGTCTGGGGGGTTAATTATTGTAAAAACAGTACTGTTGTTAATGGTATTAACTGCATTGCTTAGTCTAGGGAATTTGCTTGAATTTTTACTAGTATTTGCCTCTGTCTCCTCATTTTCTTTCTCCTGCGCCTAGCTCCCTGCTCTTAACTCATCCTTTCTCTCTCTCTCTCTCTCTCTCTGTCTCTCTCTGTCTCTCTCTGTCTCTCTCTCTCTCTCTCTCTCTCTGCCCTTGCTTTCCTCTGTACCAGGCCCCTTGCTCTAAAATCCTGTCCTTGCCCTTACTTTACCCTGTATCTGGCTCCATATACATTATTATTTTACTTCTTCTTCTTCTCTGCATCTCCCCTGCCAACCCCCCCTCCCAGCTTCTTATATTTTGTACTCTGTAGCTTTGCTCTCGGGTAGTGTGGCACCATTTCAAATTAGCCCCATTATCACTATCTAGGTGTCCACCCCAATCCCTCCTTGCTTAACTGCTCCTGTCTATTGTGCTTTCTGTTCCTCTCCATGCCCCCCATTTAGCCTTCTGAATGTTTTCTACCTTTATTTAATCTAACCCTCCCGACTCTGTTCTTTCCTTTCAGGCTCACCCTTGATCAGGTGCATGCTGCTAGTGGCTGCAGCTGGCCATTCCACCCTCCCAGCCCACCAGCAAGCACTCCCCACTGTGTAAGACCACAAGCTTTCACTGGGAATACACTCTGGGACTCTGATTGGCCACGGCTCAGCCAGGCTGCCATTCTATTGGCTGAAGTCCTTACGGCTTTTGTCCCACTTGACTGCAGCTTATTTTTTTTTACTTTCTCAGCTTTCTGAGCCCAAACTGTATTACTTTCTGCTCTAAAGCTGCTTACTATGGGGATATTTTGGACCACCCACCTTCCCCCACCCCAACCTTAATTAAATACACCTTGGCTCCTCCTCTTTCCACTTAAATATCTTTCTATTGGACACCAGTAATTTGTATCCAGAGTCTTAAAGCTGCAGATAGTTTATTCCCTTGGCTAATCTCTTTCTGCCTTTCCATTCCCTGCTCATTTGACCTGTTCTGTGTTTTTCTCTGCCACTTCTTTACTCTTGCCAATTTTGGCTACTTGATTTCTATTCTTTTTTTCTCTAGGTCTTCTTTCTTGTTCTCTAGGATCATGATACTCATTTGCCTATTGGTGGCCTATTACTTCAGACTGCTTCAAAACAGGTAGCTCTGGCTGGCTACTTAACCTATCCTGCCTTGTCCTTTTTTGCTGCGTTGACCAGTTTATTGCCTTATCCTTAAGAGACCATCCCCGGGACTGTAACCCTCCCCCACTGTGTTACACCTGGCCTGACCCCCCCCCCGGGTGCTTTTATACATCCCATGTCTCCTGAAGCCTAACAATGCACTCCTAGAGCTCTGGCTCCATAGGCACTTGCACTTTCCCTCCACATCAGCTGTCCTTGCAAGTGTACCACCTAATGTCTCACTCTGGGTATGCATGTCCATTGTCCTGCTATTCCGTGCAGGGGACATTGAGCTCAATCCCGGACCTCCCTACCCTACCTTTAATCAAAGTCCAATGTCTATGACCCAATCATAGCCCAAAGGCCTGAATATTGCACACGTGAATATTCATAGCCTTCGTCCAAAGATGGCTGAGTTAGAAGCTTGGACTGTCCATAAGACCCCAGACATCCAATGTATCTTTGAATCCTGGCTTAAGCCCACTATCAAACAACATGAGGTGGCACTACACTGCTATAACTATTTTAGGAGGGATAGGTTGGGCAAAAGGGGCGGTGGTATTCTTATCTACACTCAGTCTGACCTGAATGCCACTGAGCTCCCTGATCCTGACCCTGGATCTCTAGCTATGGATTCCCTATTCCTCTCACTGACCCTCGGTAATGTCAAGAAGCTTATCATTGGATATGCCTATCTTCCACCCAGCAAGGATTCCCTAGGCCTTCCGTCCTTCATTGCTTCCCTTACCAATCTCCTTCATCATGACCTTGTGCTTTGTGGTGACTCCAATACTGACTGGCTCAGCCCCGCTGCTGACAAACTGCATTCATCACTAGCTGACTCTAAGTTAGCTCAACTCATCCTAGACCCAACTCGTATCAATACCAAAACTGGCAAACATTCTTTGCTTGACTGGGTGATCACTAACTGCCCTCTGAAGATGAAAGCTGTGCGCGTTCTCTCTGATTGTAAAAGTGATAATTCTCCCACTCTCTGTGTCTGGAGGAATAATTGTCCCAACCCCCACTTCCCAGATCTCACTTGTCTGTGATATGTCCAGACTTGATACAGACAGCTTTATTATTGCTATTTCTAATACTGACTGGGGACCTATCAAACCCCTTCCTGATATCAACCAAGCTCTGGATTTCTTTCTTTCCACCTTTACTTAAATTGTATATAATCATGCTATTCTGAAAAAATGCAGGTCTAAGAAAGTCAAGGCCCCATGGCTCAATAAAGACCTCAGGATGCTTATGTCTTCCTGTGACCATGCTTGGCGGACCTATAAAAAAGTGGTCTGCCTTCTAACTGGTAACTTTACAGGCAACTCAGAAATAAATGCAAAACTCACTACATAAAGCAAAACGCCACCACGAAAAGTCACTGCAAACTGAACACTTTTGTGGTCCTAAAGCATCCTGGAGGCAGATCAATTCCTTAGTCAATGGGAAAGCTACTGAACTCCTGAGTTACTTCACTGCTCAGGGCACTACCCATATTGCCCCCCCATTGATCACCACTGGATTCAATTAATTCTTCGCTGACCTTGACAGATGCACCTCACTCTTTTAGAACTACCCATCGGCCCCCACCTCAGTCATCCCCAACTATCTAGGGAATCATCCCTCTTTCCATCTAAAGCTGGCTACCACCAAGGAGGTCCAGAAGCTTCTTGCTAATTTAAAGGCTAAGAGCTTGCCTGGTCATGGCACCCTCAAACTGAAATTCCTCAAACTAAAAGCACCTGCCCTTGCTCTCCCAGTATGTGACCTTTTTAATCGCTTCTTCCTATCAAGTACTGTCCCTGACAAGTGGAAGGTAGTGGTAGTCGTACCTGCACATAAGGGGGGACTCAATTTGGTAGCTGAAAACTTTAGACCAATATCCATCCTGTGCACCCTGGCTAAAATGCAGGAACGTATAGTTTATAATCATCTGCAGTTACCTGGAACACCACAATCTACTCTCTCCCTACCAACATGGATTCAGAAAGAGTGATATCACCCTCACAGCCTTAATTAAAGTAATCATGGACATAAATCAGGCCATGGATAAATGTTCTGCAACAGATGCTATCTTTGTTGATCTGACAAAAGTGTTTGACCTGGTGAATCATGGTCTTCTACTACAACGGCTTCTTGAGCTTGGTCTTGATAATAATGCCCTGGGTTAGGTCCACAGCTACCTGTCCTGACGATCGCAAAGGATTAAGTGGGCTGGTGCCCTATTCAGCCTTAGACCCATAACTCATAGAGTGCCACAGAGCTCTGTTCTTGGGCCTATGTTGTTCTCCATATTTATTAATGACTTACCCAGTAATTGTGGTGGTGCATCAGTGCACCTCTATGCAGACGATGCAATCATATACTGCTCATCTCCTGATGTTAATCAAATAAACAGTTACCTTGTCTCTGACTTCTCTGACCTAGAAGGTTAGTTCAGGTGTAATCATTTCAACCTTAACACAAAAAAAACAAAAAGTATGTTATTCTCACACTCATCCTCTTCTCCTAGTACCCTCCCCCACTTAGTATCACATCTTTGAATGGGGATGCCCTTGAATCTGTCTACACCTTTAAATACCTGGGCAACACCCTTGATTCCTCACTTTCCTTTAATATCCATGTCTCCACTATAGTGAAATCCCTGAATCAAAAGTTAGGTCTCTTCTTCCATATCCATCCCTTCCTCACCTCTGCCTCTTGCTTTAAAATTGATTCCTCATCCCTTCTCCCTGTCCTAACCTATGATGCTCATTTATTACTATCTACCAATGTCACTACCCTGTCTCTCCTGGCTCAGGCATATCAAAGAGTAGGTAGGTTCACCATGGGGGTCAATGCCCGTCACATCACTGTGAGGTCCTTTCCTCTTTAGGTTGGCTACCTTATGAATCAGTTCTGAGGTACACCACCTTGAGTCTCATGCATAAGCTGGTCAATAAATTTACCTCACCCTGCCTCAGTGAGATCGTCCACCATAGACAAGCCCTTTGAACAATCAGATCTGCCTCCTTCCCCCTTCTCATGCAGCCTAACTTACGACTAGCTAAAACTCTCAAGTCCTTCACTTTTGCAGCAGTGACTGATTGGAATTCCCTTCCTCCTTCCATCCTATCTTGCCCCTCTCTTCCCATGTTCCAATACAGCTTGCTCACCACTCTGCTGCTGCTATGTGCTCCTGCTTCTGATGATGCTTATCCTACTCCTATCCTGCTGTTTTCCCTCTGCTCTCTTCTGCCTGACTCCCTACCTATGTTTCACTCCCTGCCCTCTCCCTGACTCACCTTTGCACTGTCCTGCACCTGTACTAATGGTTTGACTTTAACATGATTATGTATAATCTGTAATATTTTACATGCCTAGCCTGGTATTTATTTTATGTTGTAACTATTGCTGTATTTTGCGGTGCTTGATGACAATTATTCATTTACTATGATATGTGTTTTCTGCTGCAGTTTTCTTTCTGTGAAATTGTTGAAGTTGTTCTGTATTGTACCTCTCTTGTTGCTGTCCCAGGCCATCCCTGAGAAAAGGACTGCTATTGTCTCAGTGGACTTACCAGGTTACCAAAATTCAAATAATAATAATAATAATAATAATCATGAATTGTGCATGAATGCTAAATAGCATTCCTGTGTTGATGAATGTTTATTTACATAAAGATTCATACTGGTCAATGAAAGTTCATGAAACTCTTCCACCGAACCTTTATAGGCACAGTCCAACAATATTTTTGGTGACCAGAAATACCCTGCTTTTATATACTGGTTAATTCATCAAGCAACTCTGTTTTAGCCCTATTTTCAAAACGTTTTGCACTCTGTATGAACCAGGTGCAGACACTTTTTGCCTTTAGTTGTTTTATCACAGAGTCTAAACAATTCACCATGACAATTTTTGTAACAGACGCAATGTTTTTTAATGAATGGCTTTTCTTAACCTGCATTTCACTAAATCTAATGTCCCTGGAAACTAGGCGTACTGGGGGAGCGTTCTCCTCACGTATGATATCATAAGATCCATCATTAAATGGTAGAACTAGATACTGAGTTCAAACCAGGGAATATGGAAACTTGAGGGCATCCACTCCAGATTAAGGGAAAACAATTCAGATCAGAAAAAAGAAAATGTTTCTATACTTGAAGAGTGGTAAATGTATGGAATTCACTTCTAACTGAAGTTGTCATCAGTAAATCCAAACTAGAATTAAAAAAAAAGTTGGATACTTTCATACGCTCAGGTGGTACAGTGAAGTATTTCTGTTGAAATCGATATTGGACCAACTGTTGGCTAACGCCTTTATGCTCTTGATATTTCCTAGTATGACTTCTAGTAGTGTTTTAAAATGAGCAACTTACCATATACTTACTTTTTTAATTGTTTTTCTTGCAAATGAAATCACTGCTCACCTTCCTTCCACAAATAGAAATGCTCACTTGCTATTTATATCAGCAGAATCTAAAATTCTAAAATGTGGCAAGTTTGAATGCTGCTCTCTTTGGGTGATCAAATAGTTAATTGAAATGAATGGTCTACTAAGCAAACAACAGAAATCAATCAATGACATGCCTTACAAACAGCATCAGTGCGCAAGAGAGTGCTGCCCCAAAGAATGAGATACAACTTTAAGCAAATTACTAAATTTAGACTACAAGTTCAAACTCTGCACTTTGGTCAAGCTCCCCAGCTTACTTAACATCAGATTTATTTCTGTGCTTGAACAAAGCAGTCCCCCTAAAGTCATCTCCAACCTCCTGGTCTTCAAGTTTAATATTCTGTTATTTTTGGTTGTTTTAGCATTATTTAGTTAGTTTTCAAATAAATACACTGTGGTAGGGTATTTATTTAAATATTTTAATATTTTATGCAGTTTCTCCAGTTCCTAATCTGTTCCTAGGAACTGAGAAGCCTGCTGTATAATGCAGTTCCCACCTTAGTGAACTGACTACATATTGTGCAAAAACATTAACTTGCTTACATTTTTCTGCATTAAAAATATAAATAATGTTTTCCACACTTTTGTGACTGAGAGATGAGTACTTATTTGTATATGTCATATCAGTGTTTGGCATGACCGATGGACCTAAAACAGGACAGGACCTACAGGTTTTAAAAATTGTTTAAAGTATTTTCAGCCCCTGACAAGGCAGATGTTCACATGCATTGTTTGAAGTATCTTGGTCCAGATCACCATTTTATCAATTGTGAGCTTTGCAAAATGTTTTTCCAATAAACCTCCACAAAAGGGGCTTTCAAAAGAGAACCCTTCCTGGCTTCTCAGTCTGTCTCTGTCACCAAAGCACAATAAGGCTCAGAGGGTGCTCCCAATGATAGTGGAAGGAGATTATAATGATAGTGGAAGGAGATTAGTGCATAGCACCAGTAGGACGTTTTTACATAAGATGGTGTCTGAGTTCCACTTAAACCAGTCAGTTACTTTTCCTGTTCTGTATTCTGAACATTCCGGTCCAAGTGAGCAAGTGTTGCACTGTCTGGATGTAAAAAGGCACCAGGTCACTAAGTGGACCAGACAAGAGATGGTAGGTCCCAGAGTGCAGTTTTTTCTTACCTATGGAGAGGCTGGCAAAGGTAAGCCAGCAGCTAAGAAGACTGCCTCTTGTTGGATAGTTTCCTGTATACAGATTTATTATAAAAAAAAGCTGGCAAGGTACCCTCAGAGGCCCACGAGCACATTCTACAAGGACACCTCTGCATCTGTGGCAGCTACAAGCAGCATCTCCCCCACCCCAAAGAATTGTGTAAAGCAGCTACCTGGAGAACTGTACACACCTTTAAAAATCACTGCTGTCTGGATATACAGTCTAGGAGGGATGCCAGTTTTGGAACATCCTTCCAAGGTACTTTTGTACTGTTAGTGAGGCTACCATTTGTAAGGCATCTCATTGATGGATTCCTGTTGTTTGAAGAAACAAATTACTAACTGTAGTAATTTTTGTTCCTTCTCAGGGATCCATCAATAACCCTTACAAACCCTGACTTTCTCTCCTCTTCTAGAATCTGAAAATAGGTTCACACAAGAATCAGTTCTTGTCTTTTGGTTGCTTCATACAAGGTAATACAATGAGAACTGGAGGAACTCAATATGTATTCCATGGAAAAGAGGAGAGAGGAGTGACATGATTGAGACCTTCAAGTGCCTAAAGGGATTAAATAAGGTACAGATGGACATCATATTTCAGATGAAAAGATGCTGTAGAACACGGGGACATGACATGAGACTGGAAGGGGGTAGACTAAGGGGCAACGTGAGAAAGTACTTCTTCACAGAAAGGGTAGTGGAGGCATGGATTAGCCTCCCAGCAGACGTGGTGGGGGCAAAGTCAGTGGGGGAATTCAAGACTGCATGGGACAGACAAGTGGGAACCCTATTGGTTCAAAAAGAGGAGGTGAAACCTTAGATCAAGTAGGATCTGAGGCATCAATTGTAGGTAGGAAAAAAAGCACAGATCAGATGGGCTTGGCAGTCCTTATCTGCTGTCAGATTCTATGTTTCTGTGTTTGAGCATTATTTATTGTAATTTTTCAACACATTTAAAATTGTGATCATTTTCAATTTTACATTTTGTCTGCCTCAGTCTATTTTGATTTTTCAAAAATTGTAGACAAATTAGTAGCCACTTAGATAGTTTTAGTGGTCACAGATGCCCTGGCTATAGAAACAAATCTGACGTTAAGTCAGCAGGAGAGCATAACTACAGTGCAGAGTTTGGACTTGTATTCTAAATTCTGTAATTTGCATAAAGTTCAATCTCAGGGGTAGTAAACTGATGCTATTTGTAAGGCTCATTACTGGATCTCTGAGAAGAAACAATATTAATATGATGAGTAATTTTTTTCCTCCCAATCCTAATCTGAAATATTCTCATTTTATTATGCTTTATAACTTTTACTGTGGGAAATAATACATTCTGATATGCAAATTAGTTATGCAGATTTATTTTTGTCTTAATTTATTTATTTATTTGAATTTTGATGACCGGGTGGACCCACTGAGACAAAGTTGTCCCTTTGTCAGGGGCGACCGAGGGAAAACAAACATTCCATACATATTACATCGCATTACAGAGGTATTCACAGTTAAAATTCCTGTGTACATAAATATAGCTTACAAATCAGGTAACAACATAGGATACAAACAGAGAAGTGTAACATATATTTTTGAGATTTTTGTTAATGGGCAGTAATAATGCATCAATAGGATAATGGTACTGAACAAGGACTTTTCTTCAGTAATTAGTTGGTACTGTGGTGATGGTGGTTTTGCAAGTGCGTACAACATCATGGAAAATAACATGCAAAGGATTGTTAATATACCTAAAGAGGGTAAAGATGTTTATACATATTTACAGAAAGTTGTGTAAAATGAAGTATTAAGAGGTGAAGCATTAGAAATGGGTGAGGACTGGTAGTTATTAGGTCAGGAAGATGGGAGTGAAGGGTAGGTGGGGAGAGAAGACCAGTGATGATAAAAGATGTGATTTGCAGTTACAGATGGGCATGGGGGAAGAGTATTTGTTTGAAAAGTCATTTAAACTGATGAAAAGATGTACAGGAATGTAAGCCATGTAGGAGGCTGTTCCATTTTAGAGGAGCTGCAAATGAGAAGAATCTCTTACCAATGACTAAGCAAGGCTTCGGTAGACATAGCAGTGGATATTGGGAGGATTGAAGGGACCTGATAAGGCTTTCAACATGAGCAGATTGGAGAGGCTGGAGGGAAGGGAGGTGGATGAGTTTATTCATGGTGCATAGTAGGGAGAAATCCAGCTTAGCTTTGAAGGAATGCCAATTTAGGGTATTAAGCACTTCACAATGGTGGGTTTGAGCAGTGGTGGTTGCAGCAAAATGGGCTGTCCTGTGGTATGTTTGTCTAAGTCTGTTTATGATTGAGGGCTTGGCAGTGTTGATAAGCAGAACTCCATAAAGGAGGCCCGGGAGTAGGGTAGCAGAGGCTATAGTCCTTCTGGAATGTGATGTAAGGTAGGGGACTGTACGGTATAATAGGCTAAGCTTCTGATGAGTGGATTTAATAACTTCATCTGCATGAGTTTCAAAAGATAGGTGCTCATCAAGTCAAGTCATGTTTATTTATAAAGCGCCTTTCGAAACCAAGGCGCTGTACAGAAATAGATAGAACAATAAAATCCAAACATTTAAAACAACCATAACTAAGAGGAATAAGCCAAAGTAAAAAGATATGTCTTTAAGGCAATTTTAAAACTATCAACGGTTGGGCATTCTCTTAACCAGGATAACACCAAGATATTTGAAGAGGTTTACCCCTTCTAGTGCCACACCGGTTGAGGTCTTGACCACCAGAGGAGGATGGGTAGACAGGTAAAAGGAGGTATGGTAGAGCATAGATACATACTATAGCTACTGTTAGCAGATAAGGGCCACAGGCCCATCCAGTCTGCTCATTTTATGCTACCCGATGAAGCAGCCAGTGATCCTATCTGGTCACTGGCTTTAGCTTTTTCTTACCATCTCTAATATTCCTTTATACCTGTCCCATGCATGTTTGAAGCCTGCATGGTTTTAGTTATATTTATATTAAGCACCAGTAAATGATCTTTGAACCACGCCTCTAGCAACTGGAAGTCCCTCTCCAGGTTACAGTTGAGTGAGGATATATCCTTAGAAGATCTGTAGAGTATTGTGTCATTTGCATAAAGCTGAATTTTTGACCCTTCACAGTTTAAAGAAAGCTATGAAAATGGAAAATAAGAGAGGACCCAATATGGATCTCTGGGTGGCACCATCTGAGATGGGAGATGGGGTGATGTAGCACCAGATCATTTGATGCACTGTAATCTGCTGGTCAAGTAATTAGCTAGCCATGAGTGGGAGAGGTTGTCAAGTCCTATATCGCAAAGTTTTGTTAGGAGTATTTGATGAGTGAAGTCAAAGGCTTTCATCTGGTGCATGAATGTCACCCCAGTTGCATAATCCTGGTCCATGGCACGAAAAATGTCAGTTGTAATCTGCAGGAGAGCAGATTCTATACCATGTAGTTTCCGAAAGTCATATTGATAAATGGTTAGAGCATTGGTCTATTTTAGGAATGAGCAGAGTTGGTTGTAGAGGATTCTTTCTTGTATTTTTGCAAGGGGACATAAAATAGAGATTTGCCAATATTTCTTGACTATCATAGATGTTGACTCAGATAAGGATCGCAAGGCCCATCCAGTCTGCCCATTTCTTTTTCTGCCTTATAAATGTGCCATCGGCCTTTGCTCTGTCAGTGGCCTATCTATTCATACTCATCTGTATTGCTTCCTTATGCCTATCCCATGCCTGTTTGAAGCCCTGCCCTGTATTTATAGCCACCACTTCCTGAGGTAGGCCATTCCATGCATCCACCACTCTTTTTGTCAAAAAGAATTTCCTCACATTTCCCCTTAATCAGCCTCCCTCTAATCTCATGCTGTGTCCTCTTGTCCTGCTATTTTTCTTATATTTAAACATGTTAGACTCTTTCACCTTGTTAATGCCCTTAAGGTGTTTGAATGTTTCGATCATGTCACCTCTCTCCCTCCTTTGCTCAAGGGTATACATATTGAGCTCCATTAATCTGTCCTCATATGTCTTCTGATGCAGTCCCTGCACCATTTTGGTTGCCCTTTCTCTGGACTGCCTCAATTTGGTTAATGTCCTTGTGAAGGTGTGGCCTCCAGTACTGCATGTAGTACTCCAGATGGGGCCTAACCAGTGTCTTGTAAAAAGGGATTATTACCTCCCTCTTCTGACTTGTGATACCCCTACTAATACACCCTAACATCCCCCTAGCCTTACCTACAGCTTTAGAGGTCTGCTTGGATGATTTCAGGTCATCAGTGATGATGATGCCCAAGTCTCTTTCTTCCTTTGTGACTGCCAGCAACTCCTCCCCCCCCAGTCTATAGGTGATGCACTCACGGTATATAACTGTGGTCAGTGTGCAATGCAGGCCCAGACTATTTTGGTGGACAGTTGGAGGAGCTTACTGCTGTAGAGCAGAGCATACAGTTGAGCACCGCACAGAGAAACTAAACCTAATCTCTCAAGACTCAGTCTGCGACTGTCCTTGATTTCATGCTCTACCTTTGTCCCCCCTCATCTATGGACCTTACCCTGGTCCTGCCGGCCCAGGGCATGCTTATACTTGGACAATGGACACCCCCAGTCCAGCCTAGACTAATAAATAACTACCAGGGCATGGCTGGTGCCACCATCCTGCAGTGTATGTACCCTGATAACTGATTAACGTCTTTACACAGTACCTGTTCTTGAAACTTTCTGTAACCACGTTTACTAAGGTACATATTCCTTTGTAACTATTATGTCTTATTTGTTGCTGTTGTACCTGATGTCCCTGTATTTAATGACATGTAACCTTTGTAAAGGAGTCTTTGACTCAAAGGTATGTTATACAATATCTCCAATAAATAAACAAAAAATATAAATTAAAAAAATCTATTTGTTAAGCTGAGCTGGAGGGGAGGAAAGAAAGAGAGGAGAGAGAAGAGGAGACTTACTGGGGTGAGAGGGGGAGAAAGTCATCATTGGGGGAGGGAGAGGAGAGGAATACAAGGAGGGAGAGAGACCATGGGTGGCTGCCGGGGAGGAGAAAAGCAAGGCAAAAAAGGCAGTGTTGCAGGTAGTACACTACAGGGTAAGGGTAGGCTGGCAAAATAAATCTTTGACTTGTGCCATTCAGAAATTGAATTCAGAAGCTCCTCCAGATGAGTGAGAGAGAGAGTGAGAGACTACTGGGTACCATAGAGAGCTTTTACAGTTACAGAAAATCCCAAATAAAAGTTTTTTCTTTTCTTGGCCTCAGACAGTGTGGTTATGTGTACACTGAGCAAGGGCAGGCTGGCAAAATCTTTTGCTTGTGCCATTCCAGATCCAGAGGAGAGAGGGAGAGACTACAGGGGCCCCAAGAGAATTTTTACAGTGTCAGACATCCATAAAAGTTTTTTTATTTTCTTGGCCTCAATGTGGTTGTGTGTAGTACAGATCAAGGGCAGACTGGCAAAATAAATCTTTGACTTGTGCCATCCCAGATCCGAGGGGGAGAGAGAAAGAGAGAGAGAGAGCAACTAGGGAGGCTGCAAGACATTTTACAGTCCCAGAAATCCCAAATACATTTTTTTTTGTTTTCCTTTTCCTGGCCTCAGTGTGGCTGTGTGAGTGTGTGTAGGGCAAGGGCAGGCTGGCAAAACAAATCTTTGACTTGCACCATCCCACATCCAGAGGAGAGAGAGGGAGAAAGAGAAAGATTACGAGGAGGAAGGGGCACAAGAAATTTTAGAGTCCCAGAAATCCCAAATAAAAGTGTTTTTTTTTTCTTTTCCTGTCCTCAATGTGGCTGTGTGTACAGGGCAAGGGCAGGCTGGCAAAATACATCTTTGGCTTGTGCCATCCAGATCCAGATGGAAGAGAGAGAGAGAGAGACTACTGGGGGGCACAAGAAATTTTACAGTCCCAGAAATCCCAAATTAAAGATTTTTTTTCTTTTCCTGGCCTCAATGTGGCTGACTGACAAAATAAATATTTGACTTGTGCCATCCATTCCAGATCCAGAGGAGAGAGAGAGAATGGTGTGGGGGGGATGAGAAGTTTTACAGTCCCAGAAATCCCAAATAAGTGTTTTTTTTTTCTTTTCCTGGCCTCAATGTGACTGTGTGCAGGGCAAGGGCAGGCTGACAAAATAAATCTTTGACTTGTGCCACCCAATCATGATCACTCATTAACGTTCATTCACGATTTCATGTATTACAAATAAAAACAATACTTTTCTAACAAACAGACAAGTTACTGCACCTGTGCTGCAGGCTGTGGGGGGGCCCAGGGGATATTCTGAATTTCTGATCTGCACCAGTCTGTGTACACTGCAACACGAGTAATAAAAGTACACACACAAGTGTCGTCATCATCAATCATCATCATCATTCATTTTATCCATTATTCCTCCTCCTCATCCTTCTTAGTTTTGCCATTGCGTATAAGCATTAACCAAGCCGTGTGGGACCATGTGTGTGGCCATGTGCCAGATGTCTGTATCACTAATTTAAATTCTGAGGCACACTGTTGAGTAGGTCACTGAACAGTAAATGTAGTAGGAGTCAGTCAGCTAAGCTTAGAAGGAAGTGGTGGTGGACTGCGGTGTGCTGTATACTACTACAATCACGAATGATTCACATTCATGACTCATGACTGTTAACCCGTCCCTGGCCTGTGTGTGTGGGTGGGAGTTATCAGAGGATGTTAGATAGAGGAATCTTTTTTTTTTATATATATACACTTAGAATAAGGAATAAAAAATGGATCAAAGTGTTAATGAGGTGCATTCTTCTCAGGAAGGCAGTACAGCCAGTGCACTGCAAAAGACAGCAGTCAGCCTGCAAAGGAAAAACAAAATAAAACCCCAAAAAGTGATTTGTTTACGTCTAAAGTTTTGTCTTCCAAGCAAATGCTTGAGCCCAAAAAAGGTGCATCTGTTGAATCAGTCTCAAGTAAAAAAAAAAGGTTATGTAGTTAAAATCAAAGGGTTGGTGGATATCACCCATAGAGACACCCAAACGTATGGAACAATTGCATACTGTGCTACTACTAGTCCCCCACCAATGTCATCTGATTCTTTTGAGGTTGAACCTGACGAGGGCACTAATAATAAAGATGAAGAGAATGATCAGACAGCAGAAGGTTTACAACAGATGGAGATGAAAATTGCAGATGAGGAAGAAACTGACAGAAATGTTTTGGTTGAAGAGGAGGGCAGTGGGAATAAACCACAAGAGGAACAGGCCCAAGAAAAATCTGGGGGTATAAAAAAAAAACCCTGAAAAGGGGACTGAGGTGCAGTGCCTTCCTGGGGAAAAAAAATAAAAACTCATCTTTTGTTTGGTCATATTTCTCCATTGGTGCTTCTAATGAGTTGGTGGTAACATGCGCCATTCGTAAATGGCCAATCGGCAGGGGTAAAAAGGACGGAGCACTGGGAACATCAGCACTGAAAAATAATTTAAACATACATCTGCATTACTGAGAACTCCAGTTGTTGTGAGTCTCGAAGAGAAAGTGGCAGTGATAGCTCACTACACTCTGGGGTAACTCCGATTGATGAAAGCAGTGGCAGACCCCCCAGCTCTATGGAAACACCTCCACCACCACTTCCTCCCATTCAAAGGATTCCTACTGTTACTGAAAGTGACCATGTATTCAAAAGCTCCCTCCTTCAAAGAGACAACTTACCATCTCAGAAACATATGAGCATAAAGTCAAATATGCCTTGACTTACCCTGTTGCTGTTACAATAACTCAAAAAAATTCAGAAATGATAGCTGTTGATTTGCTACCATATAACCTGGTTGATCATGTAGTGTTCAGGCAGCTGCTTGAGTACCTCACTGATATGGCCTTCGACGCTTCACCAGCTGCAGGGCTGCCCACCAGCCCCTCCATTCCAGACTACCCTGAGTCTTTACCACCACACGCGTCCTTCCAGCTCTCCCTGGTCATATTCAAGGAAGTTGAGCAACTCCTAATCAAGTTGGATATCAGGAAAGGGGTAGGTGCTGACGGAATCTAAGCATTCTTTCTAAAAATAGGGAGTCATCTATTAGCTGCGCCCATCATGCACATATTTAACCTTTCCTTCTCCATGACTACTGTTCCCTCCAGCTGGAAAACTGCACATATCATCCCACTATTCAAGTCTGGAGACCGGAGTGACCTCAACAACTACAAACCAATTTCCATTGTACCGGTCCTGTCCAAGTCAATGGAAAAATTAATACACGTTCAAACAAAACAATATCTGCAGAACTTCAACCTACTTAACCCACTCCAATCAGGGTTCAGGCAGAATCACAGTACAGTCTCAGCCCTGGCAAAGGTAACTAATGACTGGATCTCTGCTATTGACAAAAAACAGTCTACTTGCACTATTTTCCTTGACTTGAGTAAGGCGTTTGACACAGCGGACCATACCCTTCTCCTGCATTGCCTAACATCCCTGGGATTTCATGACACTATGGTAAGATGGTTCTCTAGTTACCTGTCAAATAGGCTGCAAAGAATCAAGGCTAACGGAGCCATGTCAGACACAGTGTCCATCATGAGGGGGAGTCCCTCAGGGGTCCATTCTAGGGCCCCTCCTTTTCACTATTTACATCGAACTCATTGGACAAAAAAACATTCAGCAATCCATGCTGCACTTTTCTGCTGATGACACGGCCTTCTATCTCTAGGCCTTCGTTGAGCGAAGCCTGTGCTGAGCTACAATCTGATTTCAATCAGCTACAGTTCAACCTGGCCCATTCAAAACTTCTCCTAAATGCAAAGAAGACAAAGGTGAAGTTTTTTTTCATCAAATCATCTGCCCTTTACTCTCAGTACTCAGAGTACCTCGCCGCCCATCACTACTATATTCAGGGGCACCCTCAAGGTTGTGGACCAATTCAAGTATCTTGGGAATATGGCTAGACAGTAAACTAACTTTTAGTGCCCAGATCAACTGCCTTGTCAACAAGCTAAAAGCCAGGCTGCGGATCTTCTTCAGGAACAGATCCCTATTTACACTTGACTGCAGAAGAAGACTGGTCCAGGCCACATTCCTACCACTCCTTGACTACGGGGATATCATTTACAGTGGCGTGAAAAAGTATTTGCCCCCTTCCTGATTTTCTCTATTATTGCATATTTGTCACACTGGATGTTTTCAGGTCTTTAGACAAAATATAATATTAGATAAAGGGAACCTGAGTGGACAAATAACACTTTTTTTTACTTATTTCATTTATTTAATGAAAATGTTAACCAACACCAACTGGCACTGTGTGAAAAGTAATTGCCCCTAGTTAAATCAACCCAATTAAAGGGATAATTAGAGTCAGCTGATTGAACACAGCCAGGCTTGATTACAGCCAGCCCTGCTCAATATAAACCTCACTTATTTTGGCCCTTACCATCAGAGTCACATTGCCAGCACAAAGATTCAACAAGCACATTTGCCATGATCAAGGAAGTTCCTGAAAAGATCAAAACACATTGTGTTGCCCTCTATCAGTCTGGAAAGGGTTACAAAGCTATTTCTAAGGCTCTGGGACTCCATCGAACCACAGTGAGAGCCATAATCTCCAAATGGAGAACACTTGGAACAGTAGTGACCCTTCCCAGGAGTGGGCGGCCTGCCAAGAATTACTCCAAGGCGCGGTGTAAAATCATCCAAGAAGTCTCAAAGGATCCTAAAATAACATCCAAGAACTGCAGGCTTCTCTTGCCTCAGCTAAGGTCAGTGTTCATGACTCCACAATCAGAAAGAGACTGGGCAAAAATAGGCTTCATGTGAGAGTAGCAAAGGCGAAAACCACTGCTAACCAAAGAAGAACATAAATGCTCGTCTCTCATTGCCAAGAAGCACCTGGATGATCCACAAGCCTTTTGGGAAAATGTTCTATGGACAGATGAGTCCAAAGTGGAACTTTTGGACAACATGGAACCCATAATGTCTCGCGTAAAGCAAACACAGCATTCCACAGTAAGAACACCATACCAACAGTCAAACATGGTGGTGGTAGTGTGATGGTTTGGGGATGCTTGCTGCCTAAGGACCTGGATGACTCCACATTAAAAGGAACCATGAATTCTGCTCTGTACCAGAAAATTCTTAAGGAGAATGTCCAGTCATCCTTCCATCAGGCTGAAGCTGAAGCGTAGTTGGGTCATGCAGCAAGACAATGATCCAAAACACAAAAGCAAGTCCACATCAGAATGGCTAAAAGAAGTAAAATTAATGTTTTAGTGGCTAGTCAAAGTCCAGACTTAAACCCAATAGAGATGCTGTGGCAGGACCTGAAACGAGCAGTTCATGCTTGAAAACCTACCAAATGTTACTAAATTAAAGCAGTTCTGCTAGGAAGAGTGGGTTAAATTCCTCCACAGCGATGTGAAAGACTGATATTGAATTATAGGAAGTGTGTGGTTGCAGTCATTGCAGCTAAATGTGGCGTAACCAGTTATTAAGTGTAAGGGGGCAATTACTTTTTCACACAGTGCCAATTGGTGTTGGTTAACTTTTTTTCATTAAATAAGTGAAATAAAAAAAAAAAACAAGTGTTATTTGTTCACTCAGGTTCCCTTTATCTAATATTACATTTTGTCTAAAGACCTGAAAACATCCAGTGTGACAAATATGCAATAATAGAGAAAATCAGGAAGGGGGCAAATACTTTTTCACGCCACTGTACAATTGCAGTGCACCAACTCACACTCACAAACTTGATGTCCTGTACCATCGTGCATTACGTTTCATACTAAAAGCTCCAGCCAGGACACACCATTGTGCCCTCTACTCTTCTTTGAACTGGACCTCAGTATCAACCAGGCATATGTTCCATATTGGGCAGTGGACTCTAAAACTGCTGACTGGCAAATTACCTCAGTACATATGCTCCCTAGTGCACAAGTCTCACAATGTTATGCACTGCGCACCTCAGACTTTGTGCTCCTAGACATTACCAGGACATGTACTAATCAGAGCAGAGGTGCCATTAGTTTCATCCTCCCATCTATATGGAACCAGCTGCAAAAAAACATGAAGCTAACTGAGATAGCCATGTTAAATTGCTCTAAGTCCCTAGCCAAGGAAGCATTTGAAGTGGTCTGCCATTGCTCTTCACGCTAAGCTAATATATGAATCCTCACCATCCCTGCTGCTTGTCACCCTATCCATGTCTCCCCATCAACCACCCAGCCTAACCTCTCACCCATCTGCCCCACCCACCCCTTATTCCTACCCCAGTTCCCCTTTACTCATTCTGACTCCTAGCACTTCTTCCCTTTCTCCACCTCCCTGTCTCCCTACCCCAGCCTCCCTACCCTATATTCCTACCCCAGCCCACCTTTACCCATTCTGCCTCCTAGCACTTCTTCCCTCCCTCCACCTCCCTGTCTCCTACCCCTCCTCCCCACCCCAGTCACCTCCGTCTCCTAGACTCTACTCCCTATACCCCATCTCTATGCGCAATATTCCTGTCCTGCTGAACCTACCACCTTCCCCTTCCCCCACCTCCCTGTCTCCCTACCACCTCCTACCCCTACCCTAGTCACCACCCTCCCCAAGACCCTCCTCCCTGTACCTTCATCTCAGTGCACAATATTCTTGTCCCTCTGAACCTACCACTGTCCTCTGCGATGTCATCTACAGCCCCATGTTTTCACGTTTTTCCTTTTCCTTCTGCCCCCAGTGAAGACTTGTCTCACTCTATGTGTATCATCTACATGCAAGTTAGTACAGTTAATTTTTTATATGTAACGTATCAGTTATTTGCAACAATCCAAGTCATACCTTATCATTGCCATTGCTGTTTACTCATGCTATCCAAATCTGTTTTGTATAAGATCATGTACGTCATTGTATTGTTTGAAATCTCCAGGACCTTCTTGTGAATGAGCTTGCTCAATGGAGTAATTCCTGTAATAATAAACTTGAACTTGAACCTCGATATAGTATACCATCATGGAAATACTTTTCAACAACACGGATTCCAGATCTTCACAATGTTGTATGTAAAAAAATTAAGACGCGTCTTGTGCAGTGCTGTTGGGAGGGTGGTGCATCTTACAACATATCTGGACAAGCTATCAGCCTGAACCCACCATGTCTGTAACGGCACATTGGGCATGTTCTGATAATTCATGTGGTGGCAGTGAAGCATTGCAGTTTCCTGTTCTAAGAATGTTTTATTTTCCATCTGAACGTACCTCATACAACATCAATGAAGAGCTCCAAAAACCAGTGCAGCGATGGCTCACTTCACAGGGACTGTCAGTTGGCTTTATAGTTGCAGATAATGGGTCCAACATAAGGAAGACCTTGGAGGAGGGGGGGCTTTGTTCATATCCACTGCTTTGCGCATTGCTTAAATTTAATAGTTCACAGTTTTCTCGATGACGACAGTGACATTAAGGCTCTTGTTAGCACTGCTTAAAGAATATGCACTGATTTCAGTCACTCAAGCAAAGCCTGTCGCATGTTTGAAAAAATACAGCAGGAGTACAGTTTACCTTTGCACAGACTTATCCAAGACATTTCTACTCAATGGAATTCGACCTTTTATATGTTCCAAAGGCTACTGGAACAAAAGAAAGCTTGTCGGACAATACACCTTGGAAAAAAACATTGGTGATACAGACGTCTATATTATTCCACCACAGTAGGCCATGCTAGAGTTTCTAATTTTCCTGCTCTAGCCATTTGAGGAAATCACCAAAGTGGATAGTGCAAACACAATAATTCTGAGCCAAGTGATACCCCTAATGAAAATGTTTAAATTCAGGTTAAATCTGATTAGGGAAAAGTTAGAGAACCAAGACAGTTCCATGCTCACACAGGCTGCCAGAGGTGCTGCTGACACATACGGGTTGTCCCCAGAATACAACAAGATTTAATGAAATGTATGATCAAAAAAGTTGTAGAAGATGACAAATGATATAAAATGCTTCATTCTGAGTACTACATTAAACCAACAATCTTGGAACCATGATACAAATCAAAGCAACTATTGAGTGATGATGATGATGGCACTTCTTTCGAGATAAACAGGAAATAATTGATGAGGTGCATGCTGTCATGGAACAGAGTACGACAGCAGCACCACATTTAGAATCTTCTTCATGACACAGCACAGCCTCACGTGGCCCATCCTCTACTGTTGCAGCATTTTCTCCCTCTTCCTCCTCAGCCACTGCAGCCGAATCTTCTTCTTCACCACCGTCCAAACATAGCACTGTCCCACAGTCACTTGGTTCAGCTTTATGTCTCTGGAGTCACTTAGAAGATGTAACTGTAACATCTTTTTCATCTGCCTCTTGTAACACAGCCTCGGCACAGATCATTGTTGAAATGTACCTTGCAAAGCCCAATATCAGCTGGAATGCTGATTCTTTGAAATACTGGAAACCCAAACAAAGTATGTGGCCTGCTTTAGTAAACATTGCAATGAAGTACATGAATTGCCCTCTGACTAGAGTGTGTTCAGAACGATTGTTTAGCTCAGCTGGTAACATTATTACTGACACACGATCCTGCTTGACACCAGAAAATGCTGAGCACCTGACATTTCTAAAAGTCAACATTGCTCTCTTTAATTACAAATATGATACCTGAATGAAATGTATAGTCTGAGTTTCAAGAATGTATTTGTGCCTGTGGTGAAAATCTTTTGTGAATAGGGTCTACTACAAAAGGCAGCAATTAATTGCAACAAGTCAGGTCAGGACTCAGGAGAATGGACTACTAGGCCAGGCCAGAATTATTTTAAAGATCACAATAAGCACAGAAACATGAAAAATAATACCATTAATGGGTCAGAGTCTGAATACAGCAAGCAACTGCATTTCGTGTCACACTTACTTGGTGGTACTACATATACCACTCTGATCTGAAAGGTAGGGTACTGCTGTCTACTACTACTATTACTACTACTTGTCACTTTTTGTCCTCACAGCACGTCGTGTACTACTTGTCACTTTTTGTCCTCACTACTACTACTACTTGTCACTTTTTTTGTCCTCAGCAACTGATTAAAAATTGTTATTTTACCACTGACCTGACTGTACTCTAGTATTACTGTTTTAATTTTCATACAAGGGATGGCTTAGCAGAAGTCTAAACACTGAAACTGAATGCTCTTTGTATAATATTTCTCTCACATCCCCAAAATTTGTGATTACAGAGAAAAATGTAAATTCATTTCTTTAGTGTGTGTGTGTGTGTGTGTGTGTGTGTGTGTGTGTGTGTGTGTGTGTAGTATGCTAGCCTGGTTGTAACAACATTACATCTCACTTACAGTAATTGGGCTAAGATTATATTATTTTAATTTTTACGTACTTAAATTATTTGGTGCTGGTTGGCATGGCAGCAATTGTGGAACTAAGAAGGATGCAATTGTGTGCCATCAGGTCTTCGGGTGGCAGTAGCAACCTTTATTTTTATGACTGCACTGCACTTGGCTGGTGTGATGTGACTGACTGGCTGCCTGTGTGGTGATCAGTTTGTCTTTTATTTCTGGTTTAATAAATGTATTGTGTGTTGAACAGTAGTAGAAGTAGTTGTAGACAACGTTACCACCTGTTGGACCAGGTAGTGTAGCAAACCACAGTACACTGGGACATGCGATGCAGTTGCATCATTCACGGGGGTTCTTCTTACTGCTGCTCATTTTTGATGATTAATTTCTTTCACCTGGTTTGCTCTGACTGGAAAATCCATCAAAATACCCTCACAGCAGCAGCATTAATAAAAATAATTTTAGCTGCCTGCAGTGCTTGGTATTTCTTTGTGGTACAATAGTATTTGCATCTCTCCGTCTCTCTCTCCGTCTCTCTCTCTCTCTCCTTCTCTCTCTCTCCCGCAGCACAGTCATGTCATGGACCCAAGCCCAATATGCAGGATGCTATCACTACCAGTACAGGCCAGCCATGAAGCAGCTAGTAGTAATTAATTATTGCTTTTATTTAACAGTTTTACTGTCATTTTTCTACAAATAATGCATTAAATTATTTCCTTTTGGCCTCTGTGTTGACTATGACTGACTTTGGCTACTTTTATGCATTTTATCACATTTTTTCAAATATTCATTAAAAATCGGAGCTAACCAGAACAAATCAGAACTCCACCATGTTCTGGTTCTTATTTAATAAGAGTGAGCACTTTACTGAGTTCTCACAGCCCTACTGCTTACTCAGATAAAAGTGCTAGGTATATGAAACATTTTGTAACATATTGATAATATTTTTTGAACTTACAAAGGCTCAGAGTTTGGCAATTCATTTCTTAGAGAAATTTCACAAAAATGTCCACATTATTTTCTTGCTTATGACTTGGCAACTTTAGGAACCAGATACATGAAAAACAGAATGAAGACTTGGTCTGTGACATGGTCTTGGGAGTGACCAAATATTTTAACATATGATTAAGGTTTTTGGAAATTAAAGGGCTCATAATTACAGTTTACTTATTTGTGAAATTGTAAAAATGACATTTCCCATATATTCTGATGCTCAAAACTCCACTACGCTTAAAGTCATGGACCTGGCATCTGGCATATACACCTAATATCAATGGGTCTTGAGACATTCCAAATCTGGAGATAGTCAGATGAAGGTTTTTAAAGTTACAGGGGAAATACTACACGTTTCTTATTGGCAAAATGTAATGAATAATCTGAAATCATCCCTAAATCATTGGAAGTGGAAACAATAACACCACCACAATTCCATTGGTGGAATTTTATTTTTGCAAAACACTTGTTACCACTGCATCCAACTTGGCTGCTCTCCTAATTTCCCCAAACAGCTAGGCATCAAACCCTACTGAGATGTCTGGAGTCCTGTAGCACATTCCTCAGTGCCTACGTTGACTCTCCTACCCTTAGCTTGATCCAAATGGATTCGTTGGCACTGTTCATTCCCCAGTATCCTTGTGCTTCCCAGTGACACCCTCCTTTAGACAGATTCCCCCCGCTCCCTTTTCTGTGAAACCTGTCTCTTCAGAATAGCTTGAATCGCCCTTTTCTTGGTGTTCTATTCACTTTCTTCACCGCACCACATGTGCAAATAAGTTCTAGCCTTCCAAGTGCAGCAGATTCTTGAGCTTGCCAATGATGCTGGGTGTGATTCTCATACTAGGCTTCCCTACTAACTTTGGGAGTGTCTCTTCTGTTGCTATACATTTGTTTTCCTTCTTTTGGTGACCCCCTGCATCTGACTCTTGCCCTAGGTGAACTCCTACAGTAGCCCACACCCTTATTTTATAGTTTAAATCCCTCTAACTGCTTTTTCCATTCTCCTGTTCAGTTTCCCCACTCCATCATGGTTGTTAACCCATCTTTGGTGTGTGGGTATCCCTTGCTGAAGAACGCCTTCCAGTTGGCCAACAAAAAGAAGCCCTCCTGTCTTGCAATAGACCAGAGTTATCCTGCTCAATGTCTGGCTGTCATTTCTCAAGGGCCACGACAATACATCACAGGGCTCACCTCTTCATTGCAGGATTGAGGATTCCTAATATGGCATACATCTGTTCTGTGAGACATTAGACAAGACAGAACATTCAACAAGGGCATCACTTAACAATGGAACCAGCACCACCAATCGTCAAAAAAGAAGTTGAGCTACTTAACCTTCCTGTTTTTACGTTTGCTTGTGCACATGCGCAAGGAACGTTTTAGGAGAGTAGCACACTTGGAGGTGTGCCTGTCCCATCCAATGCAGTGCTCCCTTGAGCAGCTGTGGCAGTCCTGCACCAATGGGTGCAGGAGCTCAATATGACAGAGGTGTTCTTCTGCTTCAAAGGAAAGCACCGCTGCCATGCGAAACACACCACTATCCCCCTTCATCCGCCGCGCTCCCCAGCATGTCACGCCCCCCAGTTTTCGTGCACGCTGGAGCCCACCCCAGCGTGGCAAATGTGTTGCCGATGGGGTGCCCAATCCCCATTGGTTCCACGGCCCCCAAGCCATCCTGCTGCCACGCTGGGAGCCCACCCCAGCATTCAAGCGTTCATTTGTTTTGCCGATGGGGTGCCCAATCCCCGTCGGCTCCTCGGCCCCAGCGTGGTTTGCGGCGGGGTGCCCAATCCCGTCGGCTCTTTGGCCCTCACACATCTTCTGCCATGCTCGGAGGCCCACCCAGCGTGGCAAAGCGTCCCCATCATTTTTTTTGTTTTAAACCTGTAAAATAAAAGCGGTCCACGGTAGTCTCCCAGCCCCACCTCCCACAACTCGTACCCACCCACTCGCACCCAGCCCTCCCCACACCCCCTCACCCATGCCCACCTCTGGACTCTGGCGCGATGATCTTGATTATGGACCGGTGACACGTCTGCACTCTTCAAAGCCGACCGCGAACTGTGAAAATGCTGGTAAGCTGTATAATGGGCTAGATAGGGGGGTTTCAACTTTATTGCATATCTCAGTCATTTTTTGGAATTTTTGCACCAAATTTTCAACATGGGGTTTTTGGGACCCTTTCTCTTGAATGATGTCACTGTTATGGTGTTATTCAGGCTGGAAGGGTGATTTGCATGAGCACTGTGCAGTCACTGCAGAAATCACCCTTCAGCCATGAATAATGCCATGACGACATCGATTCATGAAAGGGTCCCCAAAAACCATATTGAAATTTAATTAAAGATAACTACCAAAGCGATTGTGCAGTTCCTACACAGGCTCGTAAGTTGCAAATTTTCAATATTTTCACTCCAGATTTTCAACATTGCCATTTTATCATACCTTCTTATGAGCTGTACAGCTGTCATTTTTCACAACCTGCCCAAAATGTGTTTCTGCCCATGTAGCGCACAATGGCGCAGTCGGTGTGCAAACTCAATGTATGGGACACATTAAGAAAATCACAGTGACACTGATCATGAGCAGAGGTCTTAAAATGGCTGTGCTGAAAATTTGGTGAAAAAATTCCTAAAAATGACTGCTTTATGAGTCTGCATTCTGCGCAGTTCCTCACATGCGCTCATAAGTTTCTGATTTTCAATATTTTCCTCCAGATTTTCAACATTGCCATTTTACCACACCTCCTTATGAGCACTGCAGCTGTCATTTTCATCCTGCCCAAAATGTGTTTCTGCCCATATGGCGCACAATGGCACAGTCGTTGTCGCGACTCAGTGTATGGGACACATTAAGAAAATCACAGTGTCACTGTTCATGAGCAGAGATCTTAAAATGGCTATGTTGAAAATTTGGCAAAAATTCTACAAATAACTGTTTCTGATTGTCGTTGTGCAGTTCCTACTGCTCACAAATAAGTTCTTAATTTCCAATATTTTCCTCCAGATTTTCAACATTGCCATTTTACCACACCTCCTATGAGCAGTACAGCTGTCATTTTCACATCCTGCCCAAAGCGTGTTTCCCCCATGTAGTGCACAATGGCGCGGTCGGTGTCTGCGGAAATCAATATATGGGACACAGTAAGAAAATCACAGTGATACTGTTCATTAGAGAGGTTTAAAATGGCAGTGTTGAAATTTAGTGAAAATTCTAAAAATGACTGTTTTACTGACGTCCGCTTACACAGTCACGACGCCAGAGGTTGGTTTGCACTTTCAATATTTCACTCCAGATTTTCAACATTGGCATTTTACCACACTTCCTTATGAGCAGTACAGCTGTTATTTTCACATCCTGCCCAAAGCGTGTTTCCGCCTATGTGGCGCACAATGGGGTAACAAAAAGGTCATGCTGACAATTTATTGTGCAAATACCAGCAATCGCACAGGGCATTAGGGTAAAGCACCATACATGCCAAACACCACTGCAAATACCTGCAAGCGAATGTTCGGCATTGACAAATGCTTGTTAACCATCTGTTCCTCTTTTTCTCTGTGGTTAACCTCCCTCAAATTTCCTTAACCTGTCTCAAACTTACTTAGTTTCCCCGTCCTCAAATAATGGTTTCTGAGATTGTTCATGGCTTGTAAAGCCCTTCACCATATTGTGTATAAAAGGAACTATATAAAAGTAAAGTGCTTTCCATTCATTACAGTAACAACAAATATGCAGTTAGTATTATTGGGACTTGTTAAAGACATTCAAAATAAATCTCTCTCTCTCTCTCTCTCTCTCTCTGTCTAGGTCTGGAGAGGCTATATGCAACGGAAAAAGACCAAGCAGGAGCGGGAGGAGGAAATGATATTCATTGGCATGGTAAGCACAACTCAGAGGGTTTTCAAGTACTGTATGCTGAGGTATATTTCTCATCATTTATGTATTGCCACCCCATCGGCGTTCCTTCTATATGTTTGTTCCCAGATCTCCCTTCCCTCTTATTAGCCTTTACATTGGGGCCTGAGTTAACACACAAACACTGGTGCTGACTGGACTGCCACAGTGGGTGTCCCTGGAGTCCATGGTAATACACACTAGTACTGATTGCACCACCAAAGTAAGTTACACTGGAGTCCACTGCTGTACCCCAAATTGCTGACTACACAATTACAGTAGGTGTAACTGTATCTTTCAACATCATGACAATAAGTATCACTGGGGCCCATGGTGATCCCGTCTGGTGCTGACTGCCCCATTACAATGTGTTATAGGAATCCATGGTGATATCCGCTGGCGTTAACTGCACTGCTACAGTAAGAGTCACTGGAGCTCATAGCGATACCCCTTGTTGTTGACTGCACCATCACAACGGATGTCTGACTGCACCATCACAACGGATGTCACTGGAGCACACTGTAACACCCACTGATGCTGACTGCACTGTCACAATAGATGTCACTGGAGCACATTGTAACACCCACTGATGCTGACCGCACTGCCACAACGGATGTAACTGAAGCACACTGTAACACCCACTGATGCTGACTGTACTGCCACAACGGATGTCACTGGAGCACACTGTAACACCCACTGATGCTGACTGCACTGCCACAACGGATGCCACTGGAGCACACTGTAACACCCACTGATGCTGACTGCACTATCACAACGGATGTCACTGGAGCACACTGTAACACCCACTGATGCTGACTGCACTATCACAACGGATGTCACTGGAGCACACTGTAACACCCACTGATGCTGACTGCACTGCCACAACGGATGTCACTGGAGCACACTGTAACACCCACTGATGCTGACTGCACTATCACAACGGATGTCACTGGAGCACACTGTAACACCCACTGATGCTGACTGCACTGCCACAACGGATGTCACTGGAGCACACTGTAACACCCACTGATGCTGACTGCACTATCACAACGGATGTCACTGAAGCACACTGTAACACCCACTGATGCTGACTGCACTGCCACAACGGATGTCACTGGAGCACACTGTAACACCCACTGATGCTGATTGCACTGCCACAGTACACTATTAAATTTATTTGAAAAGGGGGGGGGTTGCAGAGGCTATACAACAGGTGCAGGACAAAATGAAAAACCACCAGTAAAGGTGACCAACTCTTAGGAACAAAGCCACTGAAGGGCAGCTAAAGCACAGTTCACCAATGTCAAAGAAACAATCAGTGGCTTAACTCTCAGGCTTGTTAGGCTACTAATAAGAATGCTATTACCATCAATACAAAAGACAGTTCCTGTTTGTATCATCTGTGTACTGTGAGACTGCC
The DNA here is from genome assembly GCA_016271365.2 of Neoceratodus forsteri. Classification (NCBI taxonomy): domain Eukaryota; kingdom Metazoa; phylum Chordata; order Ceratodontiformes; family Ceratodontidae; genus Neoceratodus; species Neoceratodus forsteri. The sequence goes on along the minus strand of CM057457.1, from coordinate 260,144,725 downwards.
TCCTAGTTACAACATCAGCCTGCCAAGCATGCTCTCTAACACACTTGTGCCTGCCAGCTGCTAATTTCACCCACCTGGGTCTAGTAAGAGGGCGGGTGCTTCTGGTCAAAGATTATTAGTGTTTTGTAGGTATTGATGTTGCTAATACACCGGAAGGAATAAAACCACTTTTATTTGTAAGTGTACTGAATTGCCTTTCTAATTTGTACAGGATAGGAAATTAAAAATCCTTTGAGTTCATATATACCAAATCATCGAATTATCATTATTGATTTTTATTAATTTTTACATCAGACTCTAGTGACATAGGAAGGATTATTACTTCTGTAGATCCTCTATCAAGTGTGCAGCAAGATGCTGGCTTGTAGTTTGTCCTCTTGTGCTGCCCATTGTCATTGCTTGCTCAGGCTAAAGTTATGGGAGCAGAGTAATGTGGGGTCTTTGGGTGACACAGGACAGGACTATGACTCTATGGAACTCAGTTCACATCCACTATACAAAAGGTACTAGACTGTCATGCCAGAACTCATTTACAAATGATTTGCACCAATAGTCAGGATCAGCTAAACTGAGGGAGGTGACCATTCATTTTTTAGCCAAACTAAAGTAAGTTAAAGGGAGTATGATGTTATTAATATTAATGCTGTTAGTGGGGACATTCAACTAAACCATGGTCCCCAAAATCAGACATTAAAACTTGCTCATGAAATCATATGGAGCATGGTGAAAAAATGGATCAGTTTAAAATTTGGACAGAACAATGTAACTATGATATAATAGGTCCATCTGAGATATGGCTCTCCATGATAACTTCAGACGGCAAAGTCCAACTAAATGGATAGATTCATTATAGACACCACAGGCCTAAAAGGGGAGGGGGTGTTATGATATACTGTAGGTTAAGTGAGAGCTGGGCTACGTGGAGTTAACTTATTCTGGTTCAGTGCAAGGCACTGAATGCATTCTAGTTACTTTGCCAGAATAAAATACATCAATACAAGTAATGTATTCACCACCAAATATCAATATATGCCAGTTTAGTAAATTAGCTCAAAAAATCATGGAACTGGCATGGAGCAGGGGCTTTGTCCTAATGGAGGATTTTAATTCAGCACAGGGTAGGCTGGGAGGGGACAGTCATGAGTTAGTTTTCTTAAGTCTGGGGTAAAACCAGGTTGTTGATACCTCCACCAGGAGGGGTACACTACACGACAAAGGGAAGGTAGTAGCTTGGGTTTTTGTATCTCCTGATATAGATATTGCAGATTGCCAAGTCTTGCCACTTGACTTGGTAAACTACTCTCCAACTGTACATAGTGTAAGCTGGGAAAATAAAAAGGGTAACAAATCAAAATTCCTTTTTTTTTTTTTGTTCATTTCTTTATCCCCTTCCCAGAGTAGCCCCCTTTCTCTGGCTCTCCCAGCCCCATCACCTGATGTCCACTGGTACTCACTCCTTGCTTGAGGTGCCAGCTAGTTGGGTGTGGTGCCTGCAGAGGGTCGGAATCATCCTGCCGGTCCACAGTATTTTCATCCTCCAGTTTCTTCCCCGACACAGAGTGCAGAACAAGCATGGAATGACACCAATGGTTGAGCCGTGCGCGCTTCCACACACAGCACGCCGGGCATCTGCTTCATCTCGGTCCCCTGTCTGTGGAATCAGTGTGCCAGCCTCCAGCCACTACTAGGGGCCAGGCATGCTCCGCTCTCCATTCCCACCCCTCCCTGGGAGAGGAGAGCTGTCCTTCAGATGCATGATCCTCTCCCTCCCTGGCCGACCTCCGGCCGCCCACTCGCACCATGAACATGGGTCGCCAGCATGGCAGGAGGTAAGGCATCACTGCTTCAGCCCTCCACACCACCGGGCCAGCTACAAATCAAAATTTCTGGCAAATAATTGGTTTAAAAACAATGATCCAACAAAATTTGTTACAAGCATAAAGAGAGAAAGATGGGACACAGACATGAGCTGATCCCTGATACTAATTTAGCCATAGAAGATTTTACCAATTCATTTCTTTACATCCGTAACCAGCATGCCCCAGTTAAATCAAAATGGATCTGGAAACATCTTCCTGGGCCACAGAGAAGGTTATAAAAACTTATCAGAGTAAAGTACAGAGTGCTGCAAAAAGCAAAGAAATCATCCAAACTGGAAGACTGGGAAAACTTGAAAAACTAAGGAAAAAAATGCAAGGACCAAATCTGGAAAGCCAAACTCGAGTCAACTAAAATCCTTTAGAATACTGAAAACTAATCAAAAATATTAAAGGGGGTGAATTTGTAAATTCCAATGCTAGATTCATTAATAATAATGGTAAAGAATTGCTCCCTAATGTAATAACTTATACACTGAACAAGTATTTCTGCAAACTCCCAGACATTCAGTTACAAGATAATCTGGTTTCGATTTTGAAGAATATCAAAATGGTGGGTGGGATTGTAGAATTTTGCTTTAGGTTCATTAAAAAAAATATGAAGTGCTTAAGATCTTAAATAGATTAAATAAAAACAGGCTGGCCCATTGGCGCAGGGGTAGGATTTCCATCTGTGACACTGACGACCTGGGTTCAAATCCGGACTCGGGCTGACGGACGGCCAGCCGGTGGGGGTGAGGATTGAGCATCCCATGGACTGCTGTCCTCCTGTGGGGGAGGTGTGATTGAGTGTCTGGTGCAAAAGTGTGGACCCCTGGCGGAGGCTGGGGGATCTGATGTGACTGGCACCTGATACGTGAGGAGATGGGATGGATGTCGGGTTCATCCCACTGATTTCATTGCACATCCCATCTCCTGAGCAGATTAGCATCCACAAAAACTGTTGCTTGTCCCACGGATGATGCTGTCTCCTGGTACCGTGGCCCTCCAAGTACTTGACCCTGAGCGGGACCATGTTCCACTGGATGGCCCACCCCCAAGGGCCCTCACATGGGGGGTAAGCCTAGGGAGCCCTGCTGGTTATGGTGATGCAGCTGGTAACCTGGACCTGTCTCCATGGGGTGGGTCATCTCAGTGGCCCCACCTTGGGGAATAAGCCAGGGCAAATTGGGGATTGGTTACGGAGGGGGGTGGGTCCTGGAGGTAGGACTGATAATATGGGACAGGCAGCAAAAAAAAAAAAAAAAGTTTAAAAACAAATCTCCTGGATTGGACCAGGTGGAAATAGAATTTGTGAAGGACTCAGCACAATAATTTCCCTAGTAATAGTAAACTATTCAACAGGAGTGTGTTAGCAGCTAAATTTCCAGATTCATGGAAGTGTGCTAAGGTGGTTCCTATTTCAGGGGGGGGGTAGATGCATATAATCCATCAAATTCCTGGCCTACAGCATTCCTTTCTGTAATATCAAAGGTTTTTTAAAGACTGGTGAGTGGTCGGCTGCATGATTATTTAGAGGCTTATGACTTGCTGACCCACACCTGTCTGGATTTAAGGTTGGGAGGTCCATGGGCACCACACTCATGGACCTTGTAGATTTGATCACTTATGGACTTGGTGGTGAGTCCATGGGTGCCTCCAATGGTAGTAGACCTACTGGACAGTAGGATCTTCCTGGGGATAATGGAAAACTTTGACCTATCCGTAGCAGTAAGAAGCTGATTCCAAATGTACTTGAGTGGTATGGCACAAAAGGTCAGCATAGATAACATTCTGTTGGAGACTTCAGTTTGCATAGAGGTGTCCCACAGAGATCGATTCTGGGACTCCTATTATTCTTATTATACTTCACTGACCTTACCTTTCAGATTAAAATACTCTTTCTGCAGATGATACCATCTTGGTGTCAAAAGCAAAACATCAAAAAGTGATGAAATCAAATTTACAGGTGGACTTTGACCAACTACAAATATGGTTTGTGACTTCAAAAATGATGCTAAGCTAAAAAATACAATTGACATTATTCAGTAAAATGAAAAAAGGGATTTGGGAATCAGAGGCACTAAAAATCAAACAACTAAATGGGACTTGTCTTGCTGTACGTAGTAAATATAACTATCTGGGGGTAATAGTTGGTAATTGCATTTTGATCGATATATAAAAAAATACAGTTAAAGTAAATTCAAGGATGGTGTCCTTAGATGCAAGGCCTTTTCGATTCCATGTTCAGTTAGAGAAGCAGTTGCTACCCAGCTCATACTTCCTGTACTGCAATATGGAAATATGGTATATCAGTTTGGTATATGCATGATTTTGGACAAACTGGACAGTAACAAATGTGTGCAATTTGTATTGCTCTGTCCATATGGCAACCACTATTGTGAAATGTATGCTGAATTAAAAATACACTACTGCTTTTCCCCCTCTAGACCCTAATTCCTCATCCTTCACCTCTAATGGCACTCCACTGAGACCACCATTCTATTTTTAAAGCCATCACCAAAATGGATGTCCTTAAACTTCTTAATGCTATATCTACACACTGCCATTGGCTTTGACTGTCTTGAACCAAAGCTCCTGAAGCTGGCTGCCCCCTTCATCGCTGGCCCACTAGCTAAAATATTTACTATGTCCTTTAGTGAAGGCCTCATCCCAGCTATATGGAAAATGGCCAAAGTGACTCCAGTTTTTAAGAAAGGGGTCAAAAAGGACATAACCAATTCTAACCCCATGTATTCTTCTATATTCCTAACTCTCTGCAGTCTGCCTCCTAAGTAGAACTGCCCGGAGCAAATGGAACTTTATGCAAATGATAGAACAATCATTGGCTTGTAACACTGCTGCCCTCATCTGCTGCAACGTTCCGTCAACGTCTTAGATTTCTTACTCTGCCTGACAAGTCAAGACGCCCAGAAGACTTCCCTTAGGTCATTTGTTGGCTAATTGTGAAGTATAAGTATTTTATACTTATTTATTCTTACTGCTGCCTTTGTTTATTGTTTAATTCTTTCATATGTTAGTTTAGTTTACTTTTTAGAGTTAACTGTTATTTTTCTCGGTTCCTCACGGTTCGGGATAACCACTGAGGAACCAGGTAGTTTATTATATTTTGTGGAATTTTTTCCACTATTTAGAACATTATTTTGTTATTTTAACTGATTAAAGAATTATTTCTGAAACCACTGAACTGGTTTCTTTCAACCGCTAACCCGGTTGCTGTGAACCGCTAACCTGGTTCTGAGTTTAAAACTCTCAGTTCATTTTCAGAACCTGATCGGTTCCTGAACCGACATCCAAAAAAAAAAAACTTTATTTGTTTGCAGTTGTGGTTTTTTTCTCCTGGAAATGGAGTTGTGTGAAAAACCAAAAAAAAAGACTGGTCCCCCAGGTTCTAAAAATTGTATCAAGTGTGGGGATGTTTTTGCCAGAGCAGACAAGCATGAACGCTGCGTAGTCTGCCTGGGAACCGAACATCTTTCTTCAGACTGTGAAATTTGTAAGTCTTTTCCACAAAAAACAGGGGAAAAAGACTGGAAAGGTTGCAAAAGAGACTTGATAAGGGTGCTTCAGGCTCTGACCAGCCAACACCCTCCAAATCTCTGGGTGAAATCGCTGTCTCTTCTTTACACACCCCGGGGAAGGGTGATTCAGGCACCTTAAAAAGGATGGGTGATCCAGCTGACTCTCCAGCCCTCTCCAAGAAAACCAAAAAGATTAAGCACGTCGAATCCCAGGAAAAACCTAAAGGGGTTTCTTCTGTGCCTCACAGCCTGCCAATTGTGGAGGAGATTGCCCAGGCCATGAAGGTCATTCAGGCAATACAGAGTTTTATACCTGCCCCTGCCCTCCCTCCATCCTCCAAGGGTTCAAGAACCAACTCCTTCCTCGGAGCTCCCCTCCCAGGAGATGGAATATGGGGATTCTGACTAACCAGAAGGTGATGATGGTAAGCCCATTGAACTGGAGGTCTCACTAGAGCAAGAAGTTGGCTCTCCTCCCAGACAAGAAGATTTTTCTTCTCATTTTTCCTTTGTAAGGAAAATAGTAGATGCTCTTGACCTAGCTAGTACAGAGGTCATGGAAGATGAAGAGGAGGCTGAGTACATGGAGATGATGGGGCTAACACCCACAAAGAAAATTCTCCTGCCAATAAATAACTTCTTTAAAAAGGATTTATTTAACATCTTGCAGAACCCAAATTCTGTCCCACCTCTTGATAAAAAGGCCGATAAGAAGTACCAGCTGGACAGGCAAGGGGCTGAATTTCTTTATTCTCACCCTGATCATCAGGATATAGTCCAGCAGAAAGCCTGTGAGAAGGCAAGGGTTCCTCTATCCTCTCATCCACCTGAGAAGGATTCTAGGAATACACAGTATGTCTAAAAGGGGGTATTTAGCTGTCTCCCTGGGGGTAAGACAGGCTAATTACCAGGCCTATGCTGCACAGTGTCAGAAAACACTGTGATGATCAGTTTTGGCAATGTCAGAGAAGGTTCCCTGCCCTCTCTCTGATTACCCAGCAGAAACAACACGATTTGGACTGGAAGCATCTAAATACCAGTTCCAAATGGCAGCAGATGCCAATGGCAATGCTGCTAGGTGGATGGCCCTAACTGTAGCCCTGAGAAGGCTGGCATGGCTGAGGGCTACTAATTTAACACAGGATGCCCAGCCTAAGGCCATGGATTTTCCTGTTCAAGATCACTCTGTCTCTTGGGTAAACACACTGAAGATTATATGAAAAAGGTGGATGAATACAAGGCCACCCACAAGAGTAACTCCTCCAAAAAAATGCCTTCTCCTTCATATAGGCCTTATGGAAGGGGAGGTAGAGGAAGGACATCCTATGGTAGGTCCTTCTATCAGGCACAAGCTGTCCCACAGCTGCAGCCTTACCCACAGCAAACTGGGTACTATAAGGCCAGAGGTAGGAGGGGATCCAGAAGAGGCTCCCACTCCACCCAGGCTCAGTCACAGCCAAAACAATATCCCTGACTCAGTTGTCAAGGCTGCCTTCCTAGTACCAGTAGGGGCAGACTGATTCCTTTTTCCAGACTTGGCAGGCCATCACCACAGACAAGTGGGTTTTGGAATTGGTGAGTCAGGGGTTGTCCCGGAACTTCAAGTCTCTAACTTCTCTGAAATCAAAGCTGTTCAAGCCAGCTTCTCTTCAGGAAAGACAGTTTTTGGGAAAAGAGGTTTGAACCTTGCTCCACATAAAAGCAGTGGAGCCTGTACCAAGGCCTCAGAAAGGAAGAGGTTTTTACTCTCGGTACTTCCTCACCACAAAGAAGAATGGGGAGTGGTTGCCTTTTCTAGACCTCAGACATCTGAACAAGTACAGTATCTAGCAAGACCAAGTTACAAAATGGTCACCTTGTCCCTGATCTTGCCAGTCATTCAAAAAAGGAGATTGGATGGCATCTCTGGAGTTAAAGGATGCCTATTTCCACATCCCTATAAAAGAGTCTCACAGGAAGTATCTCAGATTCAGACTTCCTTCAGGATACTACCAATTCTCATCCATGCCCTTTGGCCTCACCTCAGCGCCCAGGGTGTTCACAAAATGTTTGGTGGTGGTAGTGGCATATCTAAGAAGGCTGTGAATCTCCATTTTTCCCTACCTCGACGACTGGCTAGTCGTGGGAAAGTCATCACAACAGGTGAAAGGTCACCTGGCAATAACACAAAATCTGCTACAATCTTTGGGGTTCCTGATAAACCAGGAAAAATCCATTCTCAATCCAGTACAGGTCCTGTACGTCATTGGAACAGAACTGGACACTTTACAAGGAAGGGCCTTCCTTCCTAAGGACAGGGTGGGTCCAGAGCATCCTGTAACTGATTACCTCATTCAGGTTGGGCAAGCCATGTCCAGCAAGGCAATATTTGCAGATATTGGGACACATGGCTGCAGCCACAGGAGTTGTCTTGGGAGCAAGATATCAAATGAGGAACATTCAGTTTCATCTCAGAGCACACTGGTGCCAAAGAAAAGAAAAAATGTCAAAACTAATTCCAGTAACAAAAGCTGTGCTCCAGTCTCTACAGTGGTGGATGGATGCACACAATCTAAGAGCAGGGGTTTCCTTTCAGAGGGAAAACCCATCAGTCACCCTTACAACAGATGCCTCTCTGTTAGGATGGAGTGCTCACTTAGGAGAGCACACTACCCATGGCACCTGGTTAGGTGCAGAGTCACTCCATATAAACTTGTTGGAGCTCCAAGCAGTATTTTTGGCTTTAAAGGGTTTCTCTCATCTGGCACAGGGCAAAAGCGGTGCAGGTCAGAACAGACAACACCACCACAATGTACTACATAAACAAACAAGGGGGGACAAGGTCAGATCCTCTGTGCACAGAGGTCATGAAAATATGGGAGTTGGCCTACTCACTAAAGGCTTTCCTGCAGGGCATTCATGTTCCAGGAAAAGACAATACCCTGGTAGATGCTCTAAGCAGAATCAACCAGGCACATCACAAATGGTCTATAAACAAACAGGTACTGTACTCAGTGTTCAGAAGGTGGGGCTCCCCAGAGGTGGATCTCTTTACCTCCGAGAACCACCTCCTCTCCCTATTCTGTTACAGACCATCAGCCAAGGGTACAATCCCACTGGATGCCTTAGCTCTGGACTCGTCAGGAAGACATGTGTATGCCTTCCCTCTTTTTCTTTTCATCTTCAAAGTACTGATCAAGCTCAAGTCACAACCTGCACCTATGATCCTAATAGCACCAGACTGGGCCAGACAGCCATGGTACTCCCTACTGTTATCCATGTCGGTGTCCAAACTGATACATCTTCCCAGGAGGCACAATCTCTTGACCTCCCACCAAGGGAAAATCTTGTACCCGAACTTCAAGTTTCTCAGGCTCAAGGCCTGGTTCTTGAGGACTTAGAATTTTCAAATCTCAATCTCTCTCAAGCTGTTCTTGATATCGTGAAAGGATACAGAAAGCCTCCTACTAAGACATCCTATTCTGCAAAATGGAAAAGGTTTTCTATTTGGTGTGATGTCAAGCAGTTTTCTCTTTCTGTGGCAGAAATTTCAGTGTTACAGGAATACCTCACATATCTACATTCCCAAGGGTTAAAATACACATCTTTAAAAGTGCATTTGGCATCAATTTCAGTTCACAATTCTGCTGGGAAAAATGTTTCCATATCAGCTAGTCCCATTTTCAAAACTTCTTCAAAGGTTTGTGCCATCTGCACTCTCCTATTAAGGAACCAGTTCCGGGTGTGGGAGCTGAACATTTGCATTGCTTGGTTCATGAAACCTCCTTTTGAGCCTATGTCTTCTACTCATATTCAGTACGTCACATGGAAAACTGTGTTTCTGGCTGCAATCACTTCTGCCAGAAGAATAAGTGAACTACAAGCATTATGTGTAGAGAAGGACTACCTCTCCTTCCGTAATGACAAGGTAGTGCTTTGAACAAACAGGAGTTTTCTTCCTAAGGTGGTTTCTGATTTCCACTTAAATCAATCCATAACACTGCCAGTTTTCTTTACTGAACATGTCAGTTCAAGTGAGCGCAGACTACATAGTATGGATGTAAAAAGGGCATTAAGTTACTATGTGACCCACACCAGGGACCATAGAGGTGATAAGCAACAGCTTGTTCTCACTTATGGGGATGTGGGAAAAGGCACCCCAGCTTCCAAGAGATCAAGTCTCTCACTGGATAGTCCAATCATCCAGTTTTGATATTCAAAATCTGGAAAATAGGCCCCTGCAGGCCTGAGGACCCATCCAACTAGAGGTACAGCTGCTTCTATAGCAGCCTCAAGAGATATTTCCTTAGTGGAGATCGGTAAAGCAGCTACTTGGAGACAGTGCACACCTTTACTAAACATTACAATTTGGACATACAGTCCAGAAGTGATACCAGGTTTGGCACAACAGTCCTGCAGAGCCTCTTTCCTAAATAGGTCCTCTGCCGACCTCCAAAGGTATTGCTTTGAAGTCTGCAGAGAGTTAGGAATATAGAAGAATACATGGGGCTAGAAGAAAAAATTACTCACCTTAGTAATCTTGTTTCTTCCAATGTATTCTTCTATATTCATAACTCTCCCTCCCTTCCTCCCCTTCCAGAACCAGAGCCTCTGCATTCCTACCCAAGTCTTTTTGGTTTACTAGTCCCAAACACAGGCATACATGTTTTAATCCTGGTGGAAATTGAACTGTCCTTTCTTTTTCCAGGTGATTCTGGCACTTCAGAAAGGGGTCTTGTTAATATAATAATTATTATTATTATTGTTATCATTATTATTGCTATTATATAGTTTATGCTGTCTTAGACAACTTTAGTAGTTTCACTATGTAGGTGTAGTTAAGTAGTATAGCATAGGCTGCCTTGTAGGCTCCTTAGAAATTTGAGAAGTTGACGGAACGTTGCAGCAGATGAGGGCAGCAGTTTGAACAAGTGTCATGAGCCAATGATGGTTCCATCATTTGCATAAAGTTCCATTTACTCCGGGCAGTTTCTACTTAGGAGGCAAACTGCAGAGAGTTATGAATATAGAAGAATACATTGGAAGAAGCAAGATTACTAAGGTGAGTAATTTTTTCTTATAGACCGATAGCAATACTTCCAGTCTTAAATAAAATCCTTGAGAAACTGGTTGCCTCACAAGTGACTGACTACCTCTCCAAGTATAATCTCCTGTCCCCTAATCAACATTGATTCCAAAAAGGCCACAGTATCCAAACTGTCCTGTTACAGCTCACTAATGATGTGCCTCTTGCCATGCACCAGGGTCTCCTCCTTGTTCCATGTTTATAGACCTCACAAAGGCTTTTGGTCTAATTGATCACCCACTCCTACTATCAACCTCCTATCCCTGGGTTTCTCAGCTCAATCTGTAGGCTGGTTTAACAGTTACCTATCCCACAGGACTCAAGTTGTAAAATTCAACTCGGCAACATCAGAAAAAATGGGTATGGATGTTGGTGTTCCACAGGGATCTATTTTGGGTCCTCTTCTTTTCTCCATCTTCATTAATAATATAACACAAAATGCCTCCCACTGCTCATCTTTACTGTATGTTGATGACCTGGTCCTTACACAAGCTCAAATAACATATGTGATCTTAACCATAACCTACCTGCGGCTTTCCACAATGTTCAGTCCTGAATCACCAGTCATAGGTTTGTTCTCGATGTTAGCAGAACACAGACAATGCTTCTTGGCTCATCTGCCAAGCTAAAAAACTGTTGTAACCTCTTTAAAATCTCTTGTGCTGACGGAACCCTGCTGGAGGTGGGGAGCTCTTTCAAATAGCTGGGGGTTCTCCTTAATGAATCTCTGAACTTTGATCACCACATTACCACTACATGTAAATCTCCTCAATACTAAACTAGGGATAGTATACAAGACGAGCCGTGTTCTCATCCCCCCTGCAAGGCTGGCTGTTGCCAGGGGTATACTACTTCCATCACTGACGTACAGGGCTGTTATCTACAGCAACGCATCAAAGGCTTCCCTACATAAATGGGATATGACCTATAATAATATATGTCGCTATGCTTCTGCCTCCCTTAGGTTAAAGCATCGCTGATTGCTATACGCGGTGTTGAACTGGCCCTCCCCAATGGCCCACCATCTCCACTCATTTGAGACTCTACTGGACAGCATATTAAGATCTGATCTGGTTGTTCCCTTGGCTTCCTACTCACCCCTCAGTTCACCTCCTATGGATTCTGATCTGCCGACCTCTCCTTGCTTCACATCCCGGAGGCAAAACATCCAAAGATATTTCTGTTTTTTCTTATGTGATACCTGGTTATTGGAACTCTCTGCCTCTTGATGTACACCTAGCTTCTAGTCATGCGATGTTTAGAAAGGGAGATTGTTCCCTTCTTGCTGAGTGCATCAATGCTCCTGTTTCAATACCCCTTGATCTGTCCTCCTGCTCTGTCCTGTGCCATGATTTCATCTCCTGCCTCCGCCTGTTTTTCCACACTCTTCTCTCCGTGGTCCTCTCTCACTTTCCATGCTATCCCCTGCTGTCTCTCTCACTTTTCATTCTGCCTCTTTTCTCCCTTGCATACAGCATCCCTCGAGGCCTGTGAGTGCATAATGTAGTCGATTCATTAGTTTTTAGAAATAGTAACTTGTTGCACTTATGTGATGTCTGAAAACCTGTTCTTTTGTTTATTGAAGAGTCTGTATATTATTTGGTTAGACTTACACTCCTGCATTTCTAATATGTTGCATTGTGACATTGTCCTGCCTTTCCATCTGTTGCTCCGTTTTTCTGCTTGCTATGTTGTAACCTCCCAGGTCGTGTCTGAAAATAGCCACTCTTGTGTCTAGTGCACTCACCCAGTTATCAAAAACTAAATAAATAAATAAACTGGGACTCCTTATCCATCAGAAGACAAAAAAGGAATCCATTGGCAGCATATCACATAACCAGGGGTTCAAACAATGTGATATCCCACCACATGGACATAGACTTAGAGAAACAGAAAATTTGGGGACTAACTATCCAAAAAGTTCAGAGCAATTATAGTAAAATGGAGTCAAAATATTACATTTCTAAGAGATGGAATTCTGTTGAGATAGAAATAATGAATTGTAAATCATTGATGGCCTTTTAGGAAGCACAGAGCACCCTAATATTAGATGAGTGCAAACGCTTGACAATTAAGAAAGCAAGAGTGAATTAAAATACCGCTGTGCACTGAACTAGTGACACTTGAACAATCCCTGTGCAGCAAAAAATGTAGATAAACACTAACGTTTGACAACTGAGCAATTTAGAGCTAACCACCATATTACCATACTACTGTACATTAGTAAATTACTTTTTAATATATGGATATGCCATTTAATAGAGTAGTAAAGCATATACATTTTTTTTTTTGTAATACAACTCTGCAGAAGGGATAATAGTATCAATAAAGAGCTGTAATACTATCATTCAGAGCCCGTAATACTATTGTTCGGAGTTCTGAACGATAGTATTACCACAGAAATTAAACAGCGCAAGTGTAGGACTCTATAGTGTTAAGAGACTTGCTATGGCATCAAGCGCAGTTGCCACACATGTGTCGTCCTGATTTTTTAAGCATCCCTTATGGTTGGCTGCTTTCTCTCTGTAGGCGGGCAGAACAGTTTTAAAAACATGGCAGTTGTCTCTCGCTTAGCGAGAGTAACTGTAGCCATCGTGCTTTCACCATTTTTTTATTTTGTTTCTTTATTTTACATGTAAAGCATTATCTGGTTGATCCTGCCTTCAGTCCCTATGTGAAACCAACTAAAATGTACAACTGCCAACTTGAAGCTCACAGAAATTAATCTGAGCGAGTCAGTAAGCATGAAGTACATTACTCCAGCTGCCGTTAGAACAGCATAGCCCCCCAAAAATGCAGAGGAACACTACTGTAGTCGGGTGGCTGTTCTCACAGGATAACCCAAATATAATGCTTTTTTATAGAATCCATATATAAAAAAATAACATAAGAGAGTGTGTGTTACAAAGGAGTAAAACCATCTCGAGATTCTGAGGACATGGGAACCTCTCGAGCTTTGCTGTCGAGGTTCCCTTGTCTCCAGAACTTCTGGATGGTATTATTCCTTTTCAATATATGGATTCTTAAAATAATATCATTGAAAAGCATACAGAAAAATCCTGGTAATACCATCACTCCTGGAGTGATAATACCACTATTCATGACTGATAATACTATTGTTCAGGTGCTGTAATACTATCGTTCAGGACCTGAACTATGATATTCATAAAAGCTGAAGAAGCGAATGCCGTCTGCAATGTCTTCCAGAGCATGCCTTCTGATTGGCCGCTTTTCCTCTGTGGTGGGCAGAACACACCGAAAACATGGCGGCTGCTTTTGCTAAGCAGTCACGAGAATCATCGTGGTAGCACCAACAGTTTTTCTTTCCTTTTTTAAAACTTTTCTTGTGGATTATCAGCAATCCGACTCTCTTTCCCCCGGCTCCTCTTGTCGCAACCATGGCTCAACCGATACCCCTGCCAACAGACATCAATTGAAAAAAAAAAAAGGGCTAAACAAAGCCCACACCACCTGCTGATGCACACAGCAATGGGGAACCCTGCGACACGCACGTGGATCCGTTGACTCTACTGGCGAAATGGAGGCGAGTCAATTCACCTCAGATACATACTGTATATTAAAAAAATAAATATGTTACTGTGCATCACAAGGCTGAAATCCCATCTCAAGGTTCTGAGGTCATTAGAACCTCTTGAGCTTCACTCTTGAGGTTCCCTATGTCCCCAGAACCTCTCGATGGGATTATTGGAGGGATAGTGAAGATTAATAAAGTAGAGGGGGAGGTGGGCAGAGGGAGACAGTGAAAAGGCAGAGATATTGAATGAATACTTTTGCTCAGTATTCACAAAAGAAGAAGAGGAGGAGTTACCTAAACTAAACAGTAGAAGCACTCTGGATAGTGGGGTTGACACCAGTCCATTTACAGAAGAAAGAGTACTGAAAGAACTCCTAAAACTCAAGGTGGACAAAGCAATGGGGCCTGACGGGATTCACCCTAGAATCCTAAAAGAGCTAAGGGATGACCTAGTGACACCACTAACTAACTTTTTAACAAATCATGGGAAGATGGGGTGGTATCCGAGGACTGGAGGAGGGCAGATGTGATTCCCCTTCACAAAAGTGGGAGCAAGGCAGAAGCAGGAAACTACAGACCTGTTAGTTTGACCTCAGTGGTGGGGAAAATGATGGAATCACTTCTGAAAGAAAGAACTGTTCAGTACCTAGAGGTCAGCGGGGCACAGGACCCAAAGCAGCATGGATTCACAGCAGGAAGGTCATGTCAGATGAATCTAATCGATTTCTTTGACTGGGTGACCAAAGTAATAGACCAGGGAGGGGCTGTGGATATGGCCTACCTAGACTTTAGCAAGGCATTTGACACAGTCCCGCACAAAAGATTAATAATCAAGTTAGCCAGCCTGGGAGTGGGTCCCAGGGTGGTAGCATGGGTAGAAAACTGGCTGCACAACAGGACACAGAAGGTAATAGTGAATGGAACACATTCTGAAGAAAGGGGGGTTACTAGTGGAGTACCTCAGGGCTCAGTACTGGGTTCAGTCCTCTTTAACGTCTTTATAGGTGACATTGCGAAGGGTCTGGAAGGAAAGGTATGCATCTTTGTGGATGACACAAAGATCTGTAACAGAGTTGATACACAAGGAGGAGTAGAAAGGATGAGAAGGGACTTGGCAAGGTTGGAGGAATGGTCAGACATATGGCAACTTAGATTCAATGCAAAGAAGTGCACCTGGGAAATAAAAATCCAGGAGAAGAATACACAATAGCAGGGGAGGTACTAATGACAACAATAATGGAAAGAGATCTGGGTGTAGTCATACCAGATGACCTAAAGGTGGGTAAGCAATGTGAGAAGTCAGTAAGGAGAGCCAGGGGGATACTGGGATGCATAGGGAGGGACATCACAAGTAGAAAAAGGGAAGTGGTTATCCCTCTATACAGACAGTTGGTGAGACCCCATCTGGAGTACTGTGTGCAGTTTTGGAGACCTCATCTATGCAAGGACATAGACAGGGTGGAAGCAGTCCAGAGGAGGGCAACTAAAATGGTGCAGGGTCTACATCAGAAACCATATGAAGAGAGACTGAGAGAGCTTAATATGTATACCCTTGATGAAAGGAGGGACAGGGGGGACATGATAGAAACTTTTAAGTGCCTCAAGGGAATCAACAAAGTCCAGCAGGCTAGCATCTTTCAGAAAAAGAGATTTGTAAGAACAAGGGGGCACAATTTAAAGTTAGAGGGGGGACGGCTCAGGGGTAATGTGAGGAAATTCTTTTTCACGGAGAGAGTGGTGGACGCATGGAACCGCCTTCCTGGAGAGGTTGTGGGGTCTAAAACAGTGGGGGAATTCAAACATGCATGGGACAGACATAAGGCAATTATAGTGGGAGGGTTGCAGGAAGTAGGCTGTTGGTTAACTAGAATCTGCAGCTTATCCAATAGGTAGGGAAATGGGCAGACTGGGTGGGCCAAGTGGTCCTTATCTGCTGTCAAAGTCTATGTTTCTATTGCCTTGTAATGCACAGTAACATATCTATTATTCTATCTGTAACACACACTCTCCTGTCTATTATTCTATTTTCATTGTATTTTTACTTAGAATCTTTTGTTAGCCTAGGCTGATATAATTCTGTTACTTACTTTTAGCGCTCATTAGAGTAGCACCGTCTGGGTTTAGAGTGACATTTATATTGTGTTTGGATAGAGTGTTTTTTTAGGACAGTATTAAGGTTCATAGTGAATAATATGTCATTTGTAATACATTTTAAATAGTAGATGGTGGGATGAGAGTGATAGGGAACTTTTACTCGTGGTAATTATGGGCTTTATATCTAGCTCTTGCAAATTATTATGGATTATATGTCATTATATACATAGTATATTTTTACAACATATGGTTATTTATATATGTTGTGTTTTATGCTATAATAATGCTGTTTGGATTCCACACAATGTGTCATGCATTTAAAATAGTTTAATTGATTGGCTTTGTGGTAACATGTTTCACCATAGGACAACATTGTAAATAGGACTTGCTTATTTTATTTGAAATTTATTTGAAATTAGTTGACCGGGTTGGTCCACTGAGACAAAGTGTCCCTATTTAGGGGTGACTGGGAATTAATTACAGTCAATAACAAAAAGTACATACAGGATAAAATGCACAGGCAAGATCAGATAAGGTTTTACAGTATTGCACAATCTAGGGCTATATTATTGCACAAATCCTAGTGCAAAAACAGTTTTCAGGGTTAATTACACTTCAAGATGCATTGCAGAATCTGGATACAGGGACAAGGATCAAGGTTACAGCATAAGTGTCTGCAAGGCTCGCCACCCTAATACACATGATATATGCAGACAAGTATAAAGTGCAGTAGGCAGTGTCAGTGATTACATTTGCAATGACTGCCCACAGGCAGGTAAGCCTAAAGTTCCTCCCCTTCCCTAAAGTTTCTATCGTGTATAAAAATAAACTTCCACTTCTTCTCTGAGAGGGAGCTTCAGGAGCCCTGCCACTGGAATCCATTGCAATACTCACTGCTGCTGTCTGCACTGCCATAGTAGATGTCACTTGAGCCCATGACAATAACCACTGATGCTCTGCTCACAGCACCACCAAAATATGTGTCACTGGAAACCATGGCATTACCCACTGATGCTGGCTGCAGTACCACAGGTGGTACCACAGGAGCCCATGGTGACACCCATGGGTACTGACTACACCAACACAGTAGGTGTATCTGGAACCCACAGTGACAACTTCTGGCGCTGGTGTACCACCTACTATTGCAGGGACAGTATCTGATGGAATCAAATACCACAGATTTTTCAGGATACTAGATGCAGTTACTGTCTAACTAGTGAATCCTATCACCTAGGATCCAATCAGATGTCATCTACTCAATATGACTATCTGGGATCCAAGGTAGACATTCAGCGTTGGATCCCACTATCTGATCTTGGATCTGAAATCAGAATGGGGCCAGATAGGATCTTGGATTCAGAGATGAATAGATGGACTATCCTTTGAATCATATTAAGATAGTCAAAATAACTATTTGAGTATCACAGCTGCCACCACAATAGGTAACACAGGAGCCCATTGGGTCTGACAGTACTGGCACTGTAGATGCCACTAGTCCATGAGGATACCCCCTGGCACTGACTGCACCACCGCACACTGGAGCCCTTAGCAATACCCTCTGGTGCTTACTGCACCATGACAGTAGGTATCATTGGAGTCTATAGTAATACCATCTGGTTCTGACAGCACTGGCACTGTAGATGTCATACTGGTTCTGGCTGCACCACAACAGTAGGTACCAAGGAGCCAATGGTGATGCCTGTTGGTATTGACTATTGCTACAGTATACATCACTGGAGCCCATGTTAAATTTTATACATTATAAATAAATGAAATTGCTTATTTCAAACAGTAAAGGAAGAAGAAAATAAGCCTCACTCCAAATGAGCCATGATTTCAACACAGCTCTTAGCGTTCTTTGCTGCCATACTAGTGTAACCTCCCCTTGGGGTAAGAGTATTAGGTTAGTGCACCGGGCTGTACATCTTCAGTTACCTTGTGTGGGTTCCATGCCCCAATCCTTCTGAGGGTCAAATTTTCACTTCCGGGGGGCTATCCATGATTAGGGAATGCTCTGGAGGGTGGGCTTTTCTGGCTGGTCAGGGAGCACGCACGCAGGAAAAGGAGAAAGAGAGTGAGTAGAGGAGCCGGAGGAGCAGAGCTGACTGCCCACTCCAGTTTGTTTCTTGTTCTCGGGAGGTGGGAGGAAGAAGACCAGCCTCAAAGACATGGCAGCGGCCATGGAGTAAGACCCCTGGCTGGGGGGAAGACCCAAGCCCTGTTGGGAGGCAAAGAATAAGTGGCCACAAGTGGGATTTGAACCTGAAGCAAAGGAATCAAGATGGCCGAGCAGAGAGAGAATAGAACTTCACGTCCCTGGGTGGGAAACACCCCATTAGTAAGAGCCCTGGGAGCTCAAGTTATGTGGCTGGGAGGAGCAGTGCTGGGAGCGGAGGGGTATCCATGGCCTGAAGGGGAAATGTAGAGCCATAGATAATGTTGCTGCCCTTGAGGAAGATTTGGAACTGGCTTTATCGTTGGGGACGTACTACCCATATTTCGAGGGGCAGTTGCCTATGAGTGGAGCATGGGGATAATAATTTGGATGAGGACAAGCTGCCCCAGAGTTTTGTGGTCAGCAAGTCTCTTAGCAATGATGAGCAACTGATGCCTAGGTCCTGCCATACAGGAGAGAGGAACAGCATAGTCAACATGGGATCTATAGCTGACATTCCCTGTGGGATACAAGACTGTGCTGTACAAGATGTCTAAGAACGAACTGCATGCTGCCTAGAAATTAGGGGTCATCAGTTCCACGTCCCTGTAATATGGACATTGAAGCCTAAGATTTATAGACATTATGGACTCTGATCTGGGTCCAGATTAAATTTTCCCACAGGATACACATCCATTATTTGGCTCCATGGAGTTGTTATGTTGTTAAAGGATCCTGTTGTTAGTTTTAATGAAGTTTTTTGTCTCTAGTTCCCTACAAATCTATTCTGCAACTAACCCCAGTTTGCCTCTTAGCCCAACACCCCATGGGAGAAGATTTGCACCCCAGTCGGAAGAACCATCAAACGTAAATCATTCTAGCAGATTCTGTTGTAGTCCCCCCTTCCCATGCACATTTATAATCAGCTTACCCCTAGACACCAGGGAGAGGGTGGGCTACACTAGTTTGACCCCACCGCAAGCCTGGAACATCATATCCATTCAGAGTCCAGAGTCCAGCTTTTAACAGGTAGGAGCTATTACGGGCATCTTAGGTTTGTAAACTTAGAATTCTAAGCTGGTTTCATGTTCCTGGTTATTATAAGAAGGTCACTTCCTGAAAGCCAAAGAACATACAGTGTATGGTGGAATGCGGTTGTGTATGGAAATCCATACACCACAAAAAGTTGTTCTGCTGCAGTAGTGACGTCCTCACTAATGCAGAACGACTTTTCGTTCTGCGTTAGTGAGGACGTCATAATACAAGGGGCTACAGCAGACGTCCTGATTCGTCCCTTGCTGTGTGAGAGGGGCACACGAGTGTGCTGGGCAGCGGCAGTTGTGAATCAACGGCCTCGGCAGAACCGAGTGAAAATACAGAAAAGTGAGTCTCTTTTTGTCTTTTTTTCGGGCACCATACACTATTAAGAACAGTTTATGGTTACCCATACACTGCAAGGCTATTCTTCCACCTCGTAGATACAATGCTGACTTGGAGACCTCTCGAGCTTCGCTCTCGAGGTCATCAGTCGGCATTGTATCCACTCGGTAGCCTTGTAGTGTATAGAAACATAGAAACATAGAATTTGACGGCAGATAAGGACCGCTTGGCCCACCCAGTCTGCCCATTTCCCTACCTACTGGATAAGCTGCAGATCCTAGTTAACCAGCAGCCTACTTCTTTCTACCCCCAACCCCCAGAATTGCCTTATGACTATCCCATGCATGCTTGAATTCCACCACTGATTTTGACTCCACAACCTCCTCCGGAAGGCCATTCCATGCATCCACAACCCTCTCTGTGAAAAAATACTTCCTTAAATTACCTCTGAGCCGCCCCCTCTATCTTCAAATTGTGCCCTCTTGTTCTTGCACACCTCTTTTTTTGAAAGATGCTACCCTCTTGGACTTTGTTGATTCCCTTGAGGTACTTGAAAGTTTCTATCATGTCCCCCTCTCCCTCCTTTCCTCGAGGCTATACATATTAAGCTCCTTAAGTCTCTCTTCATATGTCCTCCGGTGCAGACCCTGCACCATTTTAGTTGCCCTCCTCTGGACAGCTTCCATCCTGTCTATGTCTTTGCGGAGATTGGGTCTCCAGAACTGCACACAGTACTCCAGATGGGGTCTCACCAGCTGTCTGTACAGAGGGATAATAACTTCCTGTTTTCTACTGGCGATGCCTCTCCCTATGCATCCCAGTATCCCCCCAGCCCTCCTTGCTGCCTTCTCACATTGCTTGCCCACCTTTAGGTCATCTGGGTCGTATGGGTAACCATACACTATCCTATATATAGTGTATGGTGGAATGCTGTTATGCATGTAATTCCATGCCTGGAATATGCTTGTTCTGCTGCAGCAGTGACATCATTATGTTGTTCTGCTACAGTAGTGATGTCACTACCACAGCAGAACAACTTGGAATGCTGCTGCATAGTTGCTTTCCTCTATCCAATTAAGCTGGAAGTTGTTGTTTTTTTAAATTGAACTTGCAGAAACATCTGCAGCACACTGTGTCAGTTAAAAAAAAACCAAAAACGAAAATGTTGAAATTTCTGTTCTTCTTTGTTCGCTTCACTAGCTGGTTTTGTGTGATTTTCTATGCTGCAACTGCTCATACACTATAAAAGATCATGTATGAGCAGCCATTGGGCTGGCAATATAGCCTAGAGGTTAGAGGAACGAGGTGTGAACGAGCTTGATACATCCAGCGGGCCAGACCTGAGTTTGATTCTCACAACCTCCACTTGCATACTGTGTGACTCTGAGTAAGTCACTTAACCGCCCAGTGCTCCCAGGTCGCCCCTGAAAACAGGCACTTGTGCCTAGTGGGCCTTACCTGGTTACCAAAGACTAAATAAATAAAAAAAAAAATTAATTAAAAATAAATACACAAACCAGGATATTCTTGTATCTTGAGGTTCCCTTGGTAACAGAACACCTCTCGAACTGTGCTCTTGAAGTTATCTGTTACCAAGGAAACCTCTCGATGCAAGAATATCTTTGAGTATGACTGCTCATATGCAATCCTCTATATGTTTTAAAGCACCCTGAAGACTCCTGGAAATATCTCTCATAGTTGTCCACTTTGTCACCCCCTTTGTCCAGGAAGACTGCACAGTTTTCAGGCTTCTTGCTGCCATGGTCGCACTTTCTGTCAGGCATGACTGTCTTATGTTGGGTGTCTATCACACTGTCACCTCAAGAAACAGTGAAAATAAACAGTTCTTTACTTGTTTAGATTAACTGGTAAAATGAACACGGTCAGCCTGCATGATGAGTCTGTGGCCAGGCTACATTACTGATACTGAAACTGTGCTGTTAAAGGAAGTCTCAACAGACTTAGTGGATGAACAGCTCTGCTTCCCAGAATGGCCACATGCTGAAGCATCACAGGTGGGCAGATACAGTTTGTAGCATCACATCTCAGTTCTCTTGGCCATCTTTGCCCTTAGGCCGTGGTTGTTGGGTATTTTACAAACTTAAGTCAGGTCTTGCCTCATTCTTCTAAACTCCAGAAAGTAAAGGTCTAGGTTGGAAAGTCTGTGATCACATGACTTATCTATGTTTTTAACCCTTTAATCATTTTGGTTGCAATTGTTACACTCTCCAATCTCAATATACAGTATCTGCCCTCTACTGTGGAGACCAGAAGTGCCCACAAAACTCCAAATGCAACCTCAGCAGGGATCTATACAGTGGCACCACAACCTCTCTGTCCTGCTAATTAAATTTCTCTTGATATAACCCAAAATCTGATTACACTTTTTGTATTACTTGTTCGTACTGCAAAGACTGTTGGAATCCCCCCTCATAGATTTCTTTGACTGGGTAACCAGAGTGGTGGACCAAGGGGGGAGCAGTTGATGTCGCCTACCTTGACTTCAGCAAAGCTTTTGACACTGTTCCACATAGAAGATTGATAAATAAGCTGGGTAGGCTCGGGGTGGGTCAGAAGTTGGTCAACTGGGTGGCAAACTGGTTGACGGGCAGAAAACAGAGGGTGGTGGTAAATGGTATACAGTCAGAAGAGATGCAAGTCACAAGTGGGGTACCTCAGGGATCAGTCTGGGGCCAGTCCTCTTCAACATCTTCATTAGTGACCTTGCAGATGGACTAGAAGGTAGGCTTGTCTGTTTGCAGATGACACCAAGATCTGCAACAGAGTAGATGATCCAGATGGGGTGGCAGAATGAGAAGAGATCTGGATAAACTAGCAAAATGGTCAGAAGAGTGGCAACTGGGATTTAATGCAAAGAAGTGCAAGATCATGCACATAGGGAAGAGAAACCCTGAAGCCACCTATAGGCTGGGAGGGGAGTTGCTAGCAGTCATAAAGGAAGAAAGAGACTTGGGCATCATCATCACTGATGACCTGAAATCATCCAAGCAGACCTCTAAGCAGTAGGTAAGGCTAGGGAGTGTTAGGGTGTATTAGTAGAGGTATCACAAGTGATAAGAGGGAGTAATAATCCTCTTTACAATACACTGGTTAGGCCCCATCTGGAGTACTGCGTGCAGTATTGGAGGCCACACCTTCACAAGGACATTAACCAAATTGAGGCAGTCCAGAGAAGGGCAACCAAAATGGTGCAGGGACTGCATCAGAAGACATATGAGGACAGATTAACAGAGCTCAATATGTATACCCTTGAACAAAGGAGGGAGAGAGGTGATATGATCGAGGCATTCAAACACCTTAAGGGCATTAACAAGGTGAAAAAGTCTAACACGTTTAAATATAAGAAAAACAGCAGGACAAGAGGACACAGCACAAGATTAGAGGGGGGCCGATTAAGGGGGAATGTGAGGAAATTCTTTTTCACAGAAAGGGTGGTGGATGCATGGAATGGCCTACCTCAAGAAATGGTGGCTATGAATACAGTGCAGGGCTTCAAACAGGCATGGGATAGGCATAAGGGAGCAATACAAATGAGTATGAATAGATAGGCCACTGACAGAGCAAAGGCCGATGGCACATTTATAAGGTAGAAAAAGAAATGGGCAGACTGGATGGGCCTTGCGGTCCTTACCTGCCATCAACTTCTATGTTTCTATGTTTCTATGTTTCTCCCCCTCCCAATCTCCTTCCTGGTCAGACACTTTCAGTTGTAGGTTATTCCGTGTATGTGAGGCTTTCTCATTATGTGTGCTAAAATGCACCCCTGTGCATTTATTCAAGTTAAATTGCATTTTAGCCTGCTGCCCCCAATGTAATATTTATTGAATTTGCTCTGCGTATTAGCTATGGCTTCCCATGAGTGGCTATTGCTTCTCATGACACTATTGTAAGAACTTTGAGAAATAATAAAATATTTAGACACAGTTCAGCTTCTGTTTTATATTTCTCCCTGCAATTCACACCTGTACTTCTTTATTATTATGGAGATTTGCCATGTCTGCTCTGGCTGCTTCTCTGTATCTGACATCACTCTTCCGTTTATGACTCCTAATCTGTTGCTGTAGAGATGCTTATGATGTTCTAAACAGGGGATTATGTGGGCAATACAGGGTCACATATTTTCAGATCAAGTATGAACCTGAGTTATGGACCTGGTTCACTATTTTGCTAAAAAGCTGGCCTGTCGTTTGGAAATGTCTATCTAGTTGTTTTTCCTAATCTTCTAACTATTCAGGGAAATGTCTGTGCTTGTTTTGCTTAAGTCTAGCATAGAAACACAGTGTCATCTGGAACTTTGTTTAGGAACAGATGAGATAAGTGGTGCTGAATATGGTAAACTACTGGCTGGCAGTATAGCCTAGAGGCAAGAGTAATGAGCTGTGAACAGGCTTGGTACATCCAGCAGACCAGACATTGGTTTGATTCTCACAACCTCCACTTGCATACTGTGTGCCTCTGAGCAAGTCACTTAACTGCCCAGTGCTCCCAGGTTGCCCCTGAAAACAGGCACTTGTGCCTTGTGGGCCTTATCTGGTTCCTAAAGGCTAAAATAAATATCAATTTTCAGCAATGGAGATTCATGAAACAATACTGCCCCCTAGTGTTTCTTGTTACTGAATCAATGGACTTTATTTGCAAAGGGTGATGCAGGGCTTGCATCAAGCCCTACATCACACCCATTTTTTGTCACAGCTGCACCAAACTCCTTTGATGCATCTGCACCTGATTTTAGTACATCAGGTGCAGTTGCAACAGCTTCCTCGTTTGATGGTAGCTTGCATTAAAGATGTGCTGCAAGCCCTGTAAAAAGGATTCTCCAAATGGAGCAAGTTAAACCAGGAAAAAGCTGGTCTAAATTGTGGCATGTGGTGCTCGGGACGGGAGAATGCCACAAGCCCGTGTAACAAACGATCGGCACAACAGGGGCTTGCGACTTTCTCTGGACTTTCAAAATTGAGCACAACGTGTGTTGAAATGAAATGAACTAGAGCAGAGTTCAAGCCCCATTTTGTTGACTTAGGCAAAAATATGTTTGTCAAATGTTCTCAGCAGAAACATAAGTAAAATTCAGCTTATTCATCTTAAAGTCCGTTGATGTGAGACAAAAATGTTTACTGTGTAAAAGGTACTACATAAAAATATGACCATTTCTCAAGAGAGAATTGTGATATTGTTTAGCATCCAACAATGCCTAATCTCGAAGCATATCTAGCCCAGCTCCCTTTTGGCCCTTAATGTCCAGATACTTCACATAGGAAGGACAGCTGCCCACCATTTTACCTCAAAAAAAATCCTGAACTGAAATATATCGACATCTGATGTCACTACCCAACTCAGGCAGCGCAGGTAGTGATGGGCTCTCCCCCATATTTCTAAAGCTGGTTGCAGCCTGTATTGCCAAACCTCTCTCATTTGTTATTACCCTATCTCTGACCACATCCACTGTCCCAGAATTATGGAAAGAGGCAAGGATCATCCCTATCTTTAAGTCAGGTGATGTGCTCCTCTCGGATAACTATCGACCAGTGTCTATATTATCCCACATGGGGAAAATACTAGAGAACGTGGTTCATCATCAGCTAGCTACATACCTGGAAGAGTATTGCCTGCTCTCCTCGATCTACATGGTTTTAGAAGGGGTTATAGCACTACTACAGCTCTAGCAAAATTCACAAACCATGTACTATGTGAAGTTGACGGGAAATCTTACAGGAGCCATATTTGTCGACCTATCAAAAGCCTTTGATATTGTCAGTCATAGGCTTCTCCTAAAAGAACTAAATTCTCTCGGCTTCCCTGATAATACAGAATGTTGGGTGAAAATTTACCTAACATATAGAACACAAATGGTGTGATTAGTGGATATTCTGTCCCGCTTCCTCCAAGTCTGCTTGGGAGTTCCACAAGGGTCTATACTAGGTCCACTTATATACTCCATTTTTGTAAACCCTCTACTAAATTAGCAATATAGCTGTAAAAGTATCATGTATGCAGATGATCTGATTCTATTTCATAGAGTTAGATCTCATTCTAACCTGTCTGGTACACTGAAGGAGGATTTTATCTCTGCAGCACATTGGTTCACTCAACAAAGGCTACTTGTTTTTTTTTTTTTGTTTGTTTGTTTTTATTTCTCTTTTCCTGGTACCACTTGGCCCAGAAGAGCTCTCGCAGGCATCCGCACATCCTCAGCTCTACCTCCAGGCCTGAAACTCTCCGGCTCCTGGCACCAGCCCGGCTATCGCCTCGGCTCAGAGCCCTCCCAAGGTGGGGCTGCTCTATCCAACCAGGGTGCTCTATCTGTAAATTCAGGCCAGGCTGGGTTCAGCCCCAGAGCTGGATGAGTCCGGGCAGTGGAGTCTGGTCAAGGGGACAGTGCCATCGCCTATCTCCGGGAGCGGGGATTTTCTTGGCTGCATTGTGTCCCTCCCCTCCACCCCCCCCGGCAGAGCTTAGATGTGCAATGGTGATAGGCATGCCTGCCACAGTTCCGTGTCCCCTCTAGTGTGCCTTGTGCATTGCAGTGCCTCCGGTTGCCACCGGGGGCCACTGCGGTACTGAGCAGGGCCCAGACCCGAGAGAGGAGAGCCGTCCTCTGGATGCTCGATCCTCTTTCCTTGCCGACCCCCGGCCGTCCAAGCTCATTCCCAAATCCGGGTCACTGGCATGACATGGCGTGATGTATAGCGGCCAGCGTCTCAACCCTGAATGCCACTGGGCTGGCCACAAAGGCTACTTGTTAATGCCAAAAAAAAAAACAAGTGTATGATATTCGGATCTAAATAAAGGCTATCTAGATGCTCCTCTTCTCAAATAGAGTCTCTCAATATTCTGTCTCCAGATAGATCCTTGATAGAGCAAGTAAAAGACTTTAAATATCTGGAAGTCACTCTTGACTCCTCAGTAACTTTCTCCACACATTGGACTGACAGTCAAAAAGGTAAACCAGTGACTAGGAGTATGCTATCACCTTAAACACTGCCCGTCACAGGAAGCAAGGATATCAGTAGGAAAAATTACCATCCTTCCCATTCTGGAATATTGCTCCCCAATAATCAATCAATCAATTAATCAAAATCTTTATTTATCCAGGTGGGCACCATTAAGCAGGGCTCATTTTCAAGATGGAATAAGATCCCTTACACCTCCATGTCAGGAGAAGAAATTCTTTTTCACATTTATGGAATCTTTATAAACTAGCGTAACATCCCCCGAATCCTGTCTCTCTGACATATAGACTCCAATCTTCAGGATATTGTTGGTTGCTACTAATGGTGAGTGGAGACATAGAGTTAAATCCTGGGCCAAGACAACCTGGGGGGTTACATAGATACATAGATACATAGACAGTGTCGGCAGATAAGGGCCTATGGCCCACCCAGTCTGCCCATTTGAGCTTGTAAGTTCAGTTTGTTTTCCTAGAAGTCTGTTGTACCTTACCCCTGACCTCCAGAATTCCTGTATGTCTATCCCATGCATTCTTAAATCCCGTGATTGTTTCAGCCCCCACCACTTCCTCTTGCAGGGTGTTCCACTTGTCCACCACCCGTTCTGTGAAGAAATTCTTTCTCATGTTGCCTCTGAATCGTCCTCCCTCCAACTTCATCCCATGCCCTCTAGTCCTGGAACATCTTTTTCGCTTAAAAATAGTGTTTTCCTGCACCCTGTTCCTCCCTGTAAGATACTTGTATGTCTCTATCATATCCCCTCTCTCCCTCCTCTCCTCCAGGGAGTACATGTTCAGTTCCTTCAACCTGTCTTCATAGGACTTGTGATGCAATCCATGCACCATCTTTGTTGCCCTCCTCTGAACCTTCTTACCATGTCTATGTCCTACGTAGGTATGGTCTCCAGAACTGTACACTGTACTCCAGGTGGGGCCTCACTAGTGTCTTGTATAGCGGAATTATGACCTCCCTTTTCCTGCTGGTAATGCCCCCTGCCTATACATCCCAGCATCCTATTGCTTTACCTGCTGCCTTGTCACACTGTTTCCCTACCTTGAGGTCATCAGAGATGATAACCCCAAGATCCCTTTCCTGCTTGGTGCATGCTATATCCTCACCCCCCAACTGGTATATTGTGCCAGGGTTATTGTGCCCCATATGCATAATCTTGCACTTCTTTGCATTGAATTTCAGCTGCCAAACCCCTGACCATTCTTCAAGTTTCTGCAGGTTGCTTCTCATTCTGTCTACACCCTCTGGTGTGTCTACTCTGTTACAGAGCTTTGTGTCATCAGCGAACAGTGAAATTCTGCCTTCTAGGTCCTGCGCCATGTCACTGATGAAGATGTTGAATAGGACCGGTCCCAGCACTGATCCCTGTGGTACCCCACTGGTCACTCTTCCTCTGTGGAGTGACAGCCATTTACCACCACCCTCTGTGTCCTGCCACCCAGCCAGTTACCTACCCACCACACTACTGTCCTGCCCACACCCATATTCCCCAGTTTGTGTAATAGTCTTCTATGTGGCACAGTGTCAAAGGCCTTGCTGAAGTCCAGATAGGCCATGTCCACTGCCCTCCCTGATCCACCTCCCTAGTCACCCAGTCAAAATTCAATGAGGTTGGTCTGACATGAACCTCCCTGGTGAAACCATGCTGCTTGGGTCCTGTAGTCCATTGACAACCAGATGTTCCACCAATCTCTCCTTCAGTAGTGCTTCCATGATCTTTCCCTACCAAGTGAGGCTGACTGGTCTGTAGTTCCCTGCTTCCTCTTTGTTTCCACTTTTGTATAAGGGGACTACATCTGCTGTCCTCCAGTCTTTGGGTACCTCCCCTGTTTCCAGTGATCGGCTAAACAGGATAGCCAGAGGTTCAGCCACCACCTCTCTTAGTTCTTTAAGGACCCTGGGATGCACCCCATCTGGCCCCATTGCTTTATCAACTCTTATTACTTCCAGTTCCTTCAGGACCCTTTCTCAAGTAAAGGGACTTGTGTCCATTTCTGCACCATTCTCACCCCTTGTACTCCCTTCAGACCCATTACCCTCCTCTTCCTCAGTAAAGACTGAGCAGAAATACCTGCTCAGTATGTCAGCTTTACTGTTGTCATCCTCCACGCGGCCCCCATCCTCCCTCTTCAGTCTCACTATCCCTCCCTTTGTCTTTCTTTTTTCACTTATGTACCTGTAAAAGGTTTTGTCCCTCTACCCACTGATTTTGCAATGTGTTCTTCTGTCTGAGCTTTGGCTTCCCTTACAGACCTCCTGCCTCCCTTTGCTTCTCCTGGTACTCTCCTATCCCTCTGCCTGTGTCTTTTGTATTGCCTGAATGCAATCTTTTTGGCTTTCACTTTCTTTGCTACCTCTTTGGAAAACCATAATGTCTCCTCTTCCTTTTCCTCTTGCTAACCTGCTTAATACATAATTCTGTTGTTCTTGTAATCCCATTTTAAATACTGCCCACTGTTCCTCAACCCCTGATTCCTGTCCCATTCCCTTAATGCCTCTTTCAAGTATCTCCCATTTTCCCAAAGTCTGCCCCCAAAATCCAGGATACGTGTTTTTGTGTGGTTTGGTTCTGCTCTTTCTGTGATTTCAAACCACAATGACTGGTGGTCACTGTTTCCAGGTGCTCCCCACTGTTACTCCCATCACACTGTCCCTGTTTGTGAGCACAAGGTCCAGTATTGCCTTCTGCCGAGTTGGTTCCATGACCAGTTGCTTGAGGAAGGCACCCTGAAGGGAGTCCAGGATAAATCTGCTCCTAGTTGATGCTGCTGCTGGGATGCTCCAGTCCACGTCTGGAATATTGAAGTCTCCAACCAGTACTACCTCACCCTTGTCTGCCATCCTTTGGATGGCTAGCATCAACTCCTATCTGTTTCTTCCTCCTGGGCTGGTGGTCTATAGACCACACCCTGTGGATGGCTGTCCCCATTTTCCTTTCCAGCTTAACCCACAGTATCTCTCCCCCATTTTGTTCCTCCTGGATCTCTGTGGCCCTTATGTCATTTTTCACATAGAGTGCCACTCCTCCTCCCTTCCTGCCTGCTCTGTCTCTTCTGAATATGTTGTAGCCAGGTATGGCCATCTCCCAGTCGTGGTTATCATTACACCAGGTTTCAGTGATGGCCACAATGTCCAGGTCTGACTGCACCATGACAGCCTCCAGATCTTCCATCTTGTTGCTAAGGCTCCTGGCATTTGCACATATGGCTTTCCATGATTTGACCTCCCTAGACTGTCTCACTGTTCTACTCCAGCCCCTTCCTTGGTTGTCATTTATCCCTGGTTCTCCTTGCTGTCTGCCCGTCTGCTGAATTTTGCCCCTTTTCTGCTTATCCACCTCTTGGGCACTAATCTCCATCTTTTGCACACTGCTTTGCAGAGATAGCCACTCCTCTGGTTCACTGGTTTCACTGCTAGCTGTGGGGGGTGAGCATCTAACACATCTAACACATCTAACACATGAGAATGCCTGTAGTTTGACAAAGAAGATAGATCTGGTGAGGGTGTGGGCTGAAAATACTAAACCCGATATTATGGGCTTTTCTGAGTCTTGGCTTCAAAAGGACATTTTGGATAACGAGGTCCAGGTGGAAGGATTTGGATTAGTTAGACAAGACAGAGGTAAATGTGTGGGGGGAAGGGGGAGTGTTATACATAAATAATAATTTGGGCTCCTACAGGACTCGATTCACTGAGAATCTGAAGGGAATGGTTTGTTTAGTAATTGAACTAATAGTGAGTAAGCTTATGATAGATGCAGTATAGTGTATGCACCATCCAGAATCAAGTTGACCTACTTTGATGAACTAGCAGTCACACTTTTAGACATAATCAAGGGAGCTGATCTAATTTTATTAGGAGATTTTAATGCTGATTGGAATAACAGTCAGGGAAAAAGACTAAAAGAGGGTTTTGATATACTGGGGCTAAAACAGATAATACATGGAACAACTAGAAGTACAGGTAACACAGAACAGGGGTCCTTGTTGGACTTAATATTTATATCTAAACATTTATTAGTAACATCTGTAGACTTAATGCCACTGAACTTGAGTGGCCATTGTCCAACTAGATGTGTAATCGAATGGGCAAACCCTAGGCGGGAGTCTCCACTGGTTACCTGGGTAACAAAACGGAAGGTTTTTAGTGCTGCTGCCTTTAGGGACAGCTTGCTTAATGAAAAATGGAATCGGATAAAACTTATACCAAAGTTGGATTTAGCAGTTCAGGATTTCATTACTACACTGACTAAAATCATAAAATGAACATGCCCCCAAGATAAGGAAGGAAATAAGGAAATACCAGTTGCCATGGGTTACAGAAAGAATCACAATATTTCTTAGAATAAAAAATAGGCTTTGAAAAAAACTAAAAAGACGAAATCCCCTGATGATTGGGCCATTTTTAAAAAATGGCGAAATAAATGTTCACAAATAGTACGGTGGCAAAAATATGGTATTATAAATTAGGTATGGGAAACGCAATGGATCCTAGGAAATTTGAGGAGTATATGAAAAAGCTCCAGAACCCAGTAAACTCTAAAAGACCCATACATATAATTGACAATCAGTTGTTGGTAGAGAAGGAGAACTTAGTGGCAAACTTATTAAATGACTGTTATATTGATTTACCTGACCTGCACCTTCCGGATTCCGATCCGGATTCTCCTGACTTAATAAAACCGGGTCCAGCCTGAGGTCTGAGGAGCCTGGAATTGCAGCATGGGAGACCCAGGTTTAGGTTCAGGGCCCTAAACATCCTAGAAGTAGAAAAAGAACTGACAAGGTTAAAGAAAGGCAAGGCCCATTGCCTGGATGAGAATGATCCTGAGTTTTTGAAAATAGGAGCGGACATACTAGCTCCTGTTGTTACATATTTATTCAGCTGGAGTCTAAGTATTGTAACATTTACTGACCTTTGGAAAATAGAGAAAATAGTTTCGATAGACAAGGGAAGGGACTCTAAGTCCCAATCAAATTATAGACCAATAGCCCTGCTTCCTGCACTGTTGAAGGTGCTCGAGAGATTTGTGCACATGCAGCTGTCTGAGTACTTGGAGAAATATGATCTTATCACAAACAAGTAGTATGGGTTTAGGATTGGGAGGTCCATGGACACAGCCCTCATCAATTTTAATAACCTTATAGTTGTGCCTATGAATCAGGGCTGCAGTAGGGGGGCCATGTTCATGGACCTCAGCAAAGCTTTTGACCTGGTGGATCACAGCGTAACCCTGGAAAAATTGTACAAAATAGGACTACGTGAGGAATCCCTGTTCTGGTTTAGATCATATTTGTCTCAAAGAAAACAGTGCGTTTCTGTGGGAAATTCTTTGTCAGTATTGAGGGAAGTCAGGAGAGGGGTCCCCTAGGGCTCAATACTGGGGCCCCTTCTATTCAATATTTATGTAAATGGTCTCTCTAATGTCATAAAAAATTGAGAGGTATGGCTATACGTGGACAACACCATTATAGTGCCGTCCACGCCCAGCCATTCCATCTTGGAGAAGAAATGGCAGGAAGATGTATCAGCCATGGAAAACTGGTTTTGTGAAGTTAGATTACTGATGGATCTTAAAAAGGCTCAGTACAGTCAGCTCCACTTATAGCGACCACGCCTAATGCAGGCAGCTGCTTATTTCGGGCAATTCCCAAAAACCATTTGCCAAGTCAATAGCAGACTATTTAAAATTCTCTGGTTATAACGCTCTAGAGCCACCTGGTATCTCGGGCAATTTTCGGCCAATTAAGATACAGTTTAAGATGTGCTTGCTGCTTTCACACACAGGTGCAGTTAATTAGCGGCAGTTAGCAGTTCATTAAAATCACCTTACCTGGCTCTGATCTCGCATTCCTTGCAGTGTCCTGCAGTTGACGTATGGTGCTCCATTTCAGCCCCATCCAAAATTCTATTTTAAAAAAAATTAAGAGCAATCCCCTGCTCCATACCCTTTCTCCTCTTACCCAGGACTGACCCATCTGGTGTTCGTTAGACACTCTGTTTTCTCCCTAC
Source organism: Neoceratodus forsteri (assembly GCA_016271365.2). Classification (NCBI taxonomy): domain Eukaryota; kingdom Metazoa; phylum Chordata; order Ceratodontiformes; family Ceratodontidae; genus Neoceratodus; species Neoceratodus forsteri. Next base: position 260,112,106 of record CM057457.1, on the reverse strand, counting down.
TCTTGCAGCCCCATCCATAGCACTCTGTTTAAAAAAAAAAATGAAGAGCAATCCCCTGCTCCATACCCTCTCTCCTCTCTCCTCTTACCCAGGACTGGCCCGTCCGGTGTTCATCAGACACTCTGTTGTCTCCCTACCCTTGCAGCCCCATCCATAGTGCTCTGTTAAAAAAAAAAAAAAAAAAAAAAAACCGAAGTGCAACCCCTGCTTCGTATCTTCTCTGCCACTACAAGGAAATCTCTGTGGAAAGCCAGCATACTCCAGAGCAAGAAGACCATACAGGTACAGTAGTGCAAACTAAAGTTATAGCTGCTAACCTGCTCAACAAGTGAAGCACTGAGTAGAGTACTGTACTGCACTGCATTTTGTGGAGTTGCAGGGGGTCCATGCGAATTAAAAATATGAGCGGAGTTTTATTTGCAGATACAGTATACAGTATACGCTGAAGATTACGGTACTCCTGAGAAATTACAGGTTACCTATATAACAAGTAAAGCACTGATTAGAGTACAGTGTGAATTAAAATTAAAATGCAAGCCCAGTTTTTTTATTTTTTTCCCCAAAGCGTATGTCGACCAGTGTCTACAACGGGCAGAATCTGTTACACAGATGTGCCTGTTCTAAGCGGCTTGGACTGTATATGATGTTTACAACCAAAAATAGATTGCAGGAAAGTGGTAATTTGGAACTATTTTTTAATAGTAAACAACCAATACCCAAGACAAATGTCTATAAGTATCTTGGGGTATGGGTAGATCGGAGATTAACATATGAGGATCAAGTTAATGTGGCAGTAAAAAAGTGCAATCAGAATCTGGGTGTCTTGGTGGATCTCAGCTCCCCTTGGGAAGCCCATCAGGACTAAACTGATAAACCAACTTTTGCTACCTGTCCTAAATTACGGTGCATTGGTGTACAGAAATGCCCCCCAAACTGTCCTAAATAAAGTTAATCAAGCCTATTATAGGCTTGCAAAGTTTGCTAGTGGAAGTAGATTTGGAGAACACCATTGCAAAGTGTACAACAAACTAAATCGGATAGCACCAGATTTAACAAGCATTTGTCAATGCCGAACGTTCGCTTGCAGGTATTTGCAGTGGTATTTGGCACTTGGATATGGCTTAAAAAAATCAGTGACAAAGAAGTACAAGCATTTGTCAATGCCGAATGTTGCTTGCTTCTATGTGCTGTTTAGGTATTTGGAAGTACTGAGTGCAAATGTGAAAATCTGGACCAGTTTAGGTGTGCGTAGGAACGGCGCACCCACACTTGTAAAACAGTCATTTTTAGGAATTTTTCACCAAATTTTCAACATAGCCATTTTAAGACCTCTGCTCATGAACAGTGTCAATGTGATTTTCTTAAAGTGTCCCATACATTGATTTCGCACACCGACTGCGCCATTGTGCGCTACATGAGCAGAAACATGTTTTGGGCAGGATGTGAAAAATGACAGCTGTACTGCTCATAAGGAGGTGTGGTAAAATGGCAATGTTAAAAATCTAGAGTGAAAATATTGAAAATTCACAAACTTACGAGTCAGCGTAGGAACTGCTAACCACACTTCGTAAAACAGTCATTTTAAGAATTTTTTCACAAATTTTCAACATAGCCATTTAAGACCTCTGCTAATGAACAGTGTCACTGTGATTTTCTTAATGTGTCCATACATTGATTTCACCACGCCGACTGCGCCATTGTGCGCTACATGAGCGGAAACATGTTTTGGGCAGGATGTGAAAATGACAGCTATACTGCTCATAAGGAGGTGTGGTAAAATGGCAATGTTGAAAATCTGAGTGAAAATATTGAAAATTTATGAACTTACGAGCCTGCGTGAGGAACTTCCCAATGCACGCCAGAACAAACATGTTCTTGATTTTGACCACCATTACATGACGATAAACATTGTCATGAAGATGTTGCCTGGAGGGTGATTTCACGCAGTGATCTGGAAATCACCCTTCGGCCCGAATAACACCATGACAGTGACATCATTCATGAGAAGGGTCCCAAAACCCCATGTTGAAAATTAGCAAAATTCCAAAAAATGCCTGAGATATGCAATAAAGTTGAAAACCCCCTTTCTAGCCCATTATACAGCTTACCGGCATTTCCTCAGTTCGCAGTCGGCTTTGAAGAGTGCAGACGTGTTCCCGGTCCACCGAGGATCGTCGCGCCGAGCTCGGAGGTAAGTATGGGGTGAGGGGATGTGGGGAGATAAGTGCAGTGGGTGGGTGCGGGTTGTGGGAGGGGGTCTGGGAGGACAGCGTGGGACCATTTTCAATTTACAGGTTTAAAAAAAAACAGATGGCGTGGGACGCTTGCCGCTGGGGTGGGCTCCCAGCGTGGCAGAAGGATGGCTGGGGGCCTGGAGCCGACGGGAGTTGGGCACCCTCGTGGCAGACAACGAGGACGCACGCTTGGGTGGGGCTCCCAGTGTGGCAGCAAAGATTTGGGGCAGGTGACGGTGTGTGCGACAGCGGTGGTTTTCTTTGAAGAGAAGACCACTGCTGTCATACACAGCACTGCGTCCCATTGGTGCAGGACTGCCACGCCTGCTCAATGGAGCAGGGGATTGCAGGGGAGGGGCACACCTCCACAGTGTCCCATTCTCCCAAGACGTTCATTGCGCATGCGCGCAAGCGAACGTAAAAAGGGAAATTCAGTGGTCCACTTGGTGTTATAAATTAATAAATGCAGACCATTCCTGTCCCTTAAAGCCCCAGATAACATCAAGTTGTAGAGATAACAAATTTGGTTTAAGAGAGGCCTCCTTTGATATGGTATGGACTAGGGTTAACAATAGATTTGTAGACATTGCATTGATTTCTACACTAGGCCAAACTTGGAATGCTGTTCCAAGCTTCAAAAAATTGAAAGACGTAAAGTGTGCTTTTCAGTCAGAGTAACTTAAATATAATAATAAAGGTTGCACTTGCTATGACTCTTAACTTCTTAATTTATTGTACCCCTTTTTTCTTTTATTTTTATTCAGTGTTATGTAATGTCATTTTTGCATGCTTATACACATGTATTTGCTGTCGCTAGATGTTTGTGTACAGGGCGTTATTTGTAAACAGGAATCTTTTTACTGATATCCTCTACTGGCTCCTGTCTCTAAACCCATTGCCTTCCCTTGGCTCATATTTTTCCTTGGGTGATCACCAGATTACGGTCTACCGCCCCTAGCCCAGCACCTTGGCCCAAACTTATCACCAGGCTAACTCACCCTCCACGAGCCCCCAGAGTGACAGCTGATCTTATTGCCAGCTGCACTATCCTCACATATTCTGTGAGATCCACAGCGCGGGATTCCTTGTAGCTGGGTTCCCTATTCATACCCAGTGCCTTTTGGCTAGTCTGTCTCATCGCCCCACACTTCCGTACACCTGGATTATAGCACCCCCTCTCTTACCCTGAGTGTTTCAGACATACCTAGAGTGCTAGGAAGTGACTCCCCTGGCTGCTGTCACCCCACCCCCAGGGTGTTTCCTCACTTGGTGACTTGACGATATCTACGGCACTCACGACTGGAGCCATGGCCCCCCCCAACCTAGCTCAGGTCTTGGCTAATAATGTAGGGCCCCAAGCCTCCTTGCCCCTGCTTAATTCTCCCCGTCTGGGTAACAGCAAAAGGACCAAAAATCACGCACCTGAATGTGTGCAGTATCCTTCACAACCTAGCTGAACTTATGGCCTGGGTGGTCCATTACAATCCTGACATTATGGGGATCTCAGAGACCTGGCTGAAGCCTCACATCCCTGACTCCCTGTGTGCTCTCCTGGGTTACAGCCTTATCAGGCAAGACCGGGTAGGAAGCAAGCGAGGGGGCAGTGTGCTCCTTTACTATAAGGTTAACCTCAGTGTATCCATCATTGCCCCTGGACTCCCCGCATCCCCTGCCATCAAGTTACTACATGCCCTTCTCCTGCTTGGGAATATTAAAATGGTGCACCTAGTATGTGCACATAACCCTCCCAAGGGAGGTGCACTTGGGCTCTCCGCTCTTCTTGACTGCCTGAGAGGCAGGGTTGGCGCGAACGAGATACTTGTTCTGGGCAATTTCAAACTCAATTGGCTGGGGCCCGATACAAAACAATATGAATCTCTGCTCTCAGGCTTGCTCTTAGCCAGATCATAACAGTACCCACAAGGTTTACCTCCCAAGGGGACAAAGGTTCCCTCATCGGCTGGGTACTGAGCAACAGACCTGACCAAATTGTCTCCTCAGGAACCCTCCTGGATGCCATCTCCAATCACTCCCCAACCTACTGCATTTGGGGCAGCTCCTCACCCAAAATCCCCTGCAAAGTGATCCAGATGAGGGACTACTCAAAATGTATACTTAATGACTATTTTATGGACCTACAACACACTGACTGGTCCAGCGTCACTGCCATCAAAGCTCCTGTAGCAGCCCTCGACCTGTTCCTTGCACTTTTTGTCCCTCTGCAAAACAAACATGCCCCACTCACAAAAAGGAGGGTAAGGGGCACCGCCACTAGGTGGCTCCATGGAGGCTTATTCTCCTTTATGAAACGGAAAGACAAATGCTGGGAGAAATACAAGATCTCCGGTAACATTAACGACCTTCTCGAATATCGACAGCTGAGAAACTTCTGTAAAAGGGCCATCCGAGCTGCCAAAAGTGAATACAGTACTGCCAATCTGTCCTACTAGCCACAGCCAAAAATCCTCAGAGTTTCTGGCATACCATTAACAATTTGGTCAGTGGGTCAGCCAGGGAGCCAGTTCCTGGCATGCACATAGGTGGAGTCAACTGCAACAACCCCCTAACTATTGCCAAGGCTTTTAATTCCATGTTTTCTCTCCTACCTGCTCCCCCTCCCACCAAGCCTCCTGCTCCAAAGCCCCTGAGGGGGGCCCACCAACAGACCGCCTTTCTTCCTTAGATGGGTCTCTGTTATGGAGACCCAGAAACTCCTTGCGGGCCTCTCCCCCCACTCTGGGGCGGGACATGACAGCCTTGAACCTAAACTACTAAACCTAGGGGCGCCCCTCCTTGCCTGGCCTATCTCTCATATCTTCAATTCTTCCCTTATCTCTGGGATCATCCCTGATGTATGGAAAGTGGCAAAGGTTGTCCCTGTCTTCAAACCTCTGAGATTAGGACCACGATAGAGCAAGGTAAACTAACTGGTGCTATCTTCGTGGCTCTCTCCAAGGCCTTTGACCGGGTTGACCATTCCCTCCTTGGTGCCATTCTACAAGCACATGAATTCTCCCCCCCTGCCCTTTTCTGGTTCGACAACTACCTTAAGGGCAGGCAGCAATACACCTACTTAAGTCGGGCTCTTTCTGATCTTGCCTCAGCTAACTGCAGGGTCCCCCAGGGTTCTGTCCTGGGACCCATCCTGTTTTCTCTATTCATTAATGAGCTGCCCTCAGTCCCAACCCATGGGAACACCACCCTGTACGCGGATGACCTCGTCGTCCTGGCCAGCTCCCAGAACATCTCAGTTATCAACTCCAGGCTTAACTCCAACTTTGAGCTTATTCACAACTGGCTTGAAGGCCATAAGCTGACCATCAACCTGGATAAAACCCAGTTTATGCTCTTTGGGTCGGCAGCCAAAACCAACTCCTGTCCAGTCTCCGTTACCGTCCGTGATACCAATGGCACCCTCCTGCAGGCCGTGGACTCCATCAAGTACCTGGGCGTAACCCTCGACCTGCAACTGGTCTTCTCCATGCATCTTCAAAATGTATGCAAGGCCACAAATGTCACGCTTGGACTTGCCTACAGAGTAAGCAGTTGCCTTACCCTGGTTGCCAGGCTTGCCCTGGCTAGGGGGATACTCCTTCTCATGCTGTGTTATGAGCTCGTATCCTTTGCCCCTCTACCACAATCCTGCCTCATGAAATGGGACACCGCTTACAATAACATATCCCACTTTGCCCTCTCCGCCCCCCGACTCACACATCGCTGTGAGCTGTACTCGCGCCTGGGGGTGGCTTCCCTCCATAAGCACCGCACCTTCGCCCTCAGTAACTTCATTGATAACATAATCAGAACTGCCTCCCCCTCAGTGCTAGCCCTCCCCCTCAAACACGTAACCCCCGGCCTACCACCTTAGATCCAGTGCAACCATGGATCGCCTGATTCCAAAAACCTGCACCCATACTGGGGACCGAGCATTCTCTGTCCTGGTGCCTAGATTTCGGAACTCCCTCCCTGTCGCTATCCATTCCTCTCCCTTTCATTTATGCTTTAAAGCGTCCCTCTGGAGCTTCCTTAAAGCAGCCTCAGCCTGTCTTTGTGCTGCATAATCCCCCGCTATGTCCCTCCCTGGCCCCCTTCCCCCCCCCCCGGTCGACTGGCTCGGGGGTGATGCCCTTGAGCGCTGCTGCTATATATTGCTTTAAATCTCATTGGTACTTGCACTTAGCACTCTCTCGCACTTCCTGCTCCATGTCTTGGGGTGGGGGGTCCCTGTCATTTCTGTACCCATTGCCTCAGGCTCCCCTGACTGACAGAGGTTTGTCATCCTTGTTTTACTACCAATATCCTACCATTGTGCTTTATAGAAACATAGACTTTGATGGCAGATAAGGACAGCTTGGCCCATCTAGTCTGCCCATTTCCCTACCTACAGGATAGCCCACAGATCCTAGTTAACCAACAGCCTATTTCTTCCTACTGCCCACAAGAATTGCCTTATGTCTGTCACATGCATTCTTGAATTCTCCCACAGTTTTAGACCCCACAACCACCTCAGGAAGGCTGTTCCATGCATCCACTACCCTCTCTGTGAAATAATACTTCCTCACATTGCCCCTGAACCATCCTCCTTCTATCTTTAAATTGTGTCCCCTTGTTCTTGCAAGTCTCTTTTTCTGAAAGATGCTACCTCTTGGACTTGGTTGATTCCACTGAGGTACTTAAACATTTCTATCATGTCCCCCCTCTCCCTTCTTTCGTCAAGGGTATACATATTAAGCTCCTTTAGTCTCTCCTCATACAGCTTCTCTTGCAGACCCTGCACCATTTTAGTTGCCCTCCTCTGGACTACCTCTATCCTGTCTATGTCCTTGCGGAGATGGGGTCTCCAGAACTGGGCACAGTACTCAGATGGGTCTCACCAACTGTCTGTACAGAGGATAACAACTTCCTGTTTTCTGCTGCTGATGCCTCTCCTTTACATCCCAGTATACCCTCACCCTCCTACTGCCTTCTCATTAGCTTACTACCTTAAGGTCATCTGATATGATTACCCCCAGGTCCCTTTCCTTTTTTGTTGTTACTACATCCCCACCCATTGTGTATTTTCCCTGGGTTCTTGTTTCCCAGGTGCATTATTTGCACTTCTATGCATTGAATCCTAGCTGCCATACTTCTGACCATTCCTCCAACCTTGCCAAGTCCCTTTTCATCCTTTCCACGCCTCCTTGTGTATCAACCCTGTTGCAGATCTTTGTGTCATCTGCAAAAGGCATGCCTCCTTTCTTCAGTCTCTCTGCAATGTCACTGATGAAGACATTAAAAGGACTGGACCCAATACTGAACCCTGCGGTACCCCACTAGTAACCCCTCTTTCTTCAGAGTGGACTCCATTTACAATTACCTTCTGTGTCCTGTTGTACAGCCAATGTTTACCCAGGCTACCACCCTGGGACCCACTCCCAGGCTGGTTAATTTGACTATTAATCTTTGTGTGGGACTGTGTCAAATGCCTTGCTAAAGTCTAGGTAGGCCATGTCCACAGCCCTCCTGGTCTACTACTTTGGTCACCCAGTCAAAGAAATCTATTAGATTCGTCTGACATGACCTTCCGCTGGAACCCATGCTGCTTTGGGTCCTGTGCTCCACTGACCTCTAGGTACTCAACTATTCTTTCCTTCAGAAATGACTCCATCACTTTCCCTACCACAGAGGTCAGACTGACAGGTCTGTAGTTTCCTGCCTCTGTCTTGGTCCCACTTTTGTGAAGGGGAATCACATCCGCCTTCCTCCAGTCCTCGGGTACCACACCATCCTCCATGATTTATTAAAAGAGTAGCCAGTGGTTTCACTAGTTCCTCCTTAATTCTTTTTAGAATTCTGGGGTGAATTCCATCAGGACCCATTGCTTTGTCCACCTTCAGTTTTAGGAGTTCTTGCAGAACCCTTTCTTCTGTGAAGGGACTGGGATCAACCCCCCTATCAAGAGTGCTTCTGTTAATTGGATTAGGCACTTCCCCCTCCTCTTTTGTGAATACTGAGCAGAAATATTCATTCATTATCCCTGCTTTTTCACTGTCCCCCTCTGCCCACCCACCATTCATTCTGTTCAGTCTCACTGTCCCTCCCTTTGTCTTTCTACGCTTGCTGATGTACCTATAAAAGGTTTTATCCCCCTTCTTAACCAAGTTGGCTATCTTTTCCTCAGTTTGGGCCTTTGCTATTCTGACTTCCCTCCCTGCTTCCTTCTGCCTTAACTGGTACAGCTCTCTGTCCTGCTCCTTCTGTGTTTCCTTATACTTCGGAATGCTATCTTTTTCTTCCTGACTTTCATAGCCACCTCTTTTGAGAACCATAGTGGCCTTTTCTTTCATTTTGATTTGTTTATTTGCTTCACACAAAGGCTTGTTGCCTCTGTGATGGCAGTTTTGATGATTCCCCATTGTTGCTCCACACCTCCTTCTAGCCTGTTTGCTAGTGCTTTTCTGAGGCACTCTCCCATCTTGCCAAAGTCAGCCCTCCTAAAGTCCAGTACCCTCACTTTTGTATGGCTTGACTCTGTAGCTGAGTTTAACGTGAACCACACTGTATGTTTTCTACTTATCAACCCCTGGTATGTATCTCATTGCTATTCTTCCGACATTGCTGCTGTTGCCTGTTGTTCCAAATACTGTAATATGTATCTTATTGCTATTCAATCTGACTTATTGTTTTGCCTGATGTCCTATATGCTGTAAGCACCCATTGTCATATGCCGGTTGCTCTTGTATGTTTTTCTTGACCTTGTCTGATGCATTGTCTGTATCCTGTAATCCTCTCGGGTCACACCTGAAAATAGGCACTAGGCTGTCTAGTGTGCTTACCTGGTAAACAAAAGCAAGCAAATAAATAAATAAATTCTTGTTCCTGGATAAAAAATAAAAGTTTCATCATCATTATTATGCAACAAGTCATTCAGCAACAAGACTCCCACCCGTTCCAAACATCGAGGGAGAGAATGCCAGCAAACATCACTCCCCCCCCCCCCAAACCAGGTAAAAACAAATGTTTGTCAATTACTGTAAGCCCATTGCCAAATTAACTAATGTCACCTCTCTAGCAAGAGACTAAAAGGGCTGGCAGTGAGATTTTACCTGTGGCCATTTTGTCAATTACTATAAGCCCATAGCCAAATGAACTAATGTCTTATCTTTAGCAAGAGACTAAAAGGGCTGTGATTGAGATTCTCCTGCGGCCATGGGTTCATCAAGTGACCAATGTGTATAGATGTTTTCTTAAGAACTGTGTAAACTATCATCATCTGGACTGGTTATATGCCAAGCTGAAATTGGGATGTTGTACAGAGGGTATTAGCTAACAGCAATCCCACTCCTTTCAGGTGGGGGAAGATTGTTAGCAGTGTTATGGTTTTCTAACAAGAGTGCACTGGTACAAATGTATTTGAAAGAGTCTGCTGCTCAGTTACTTGCTAATTGCTTTAATGTCATCTTTTCCTTTTTAAGTCTGTTGCTTAAAAAAAACCCATTGAATGTATGGGTTTCTTGTTACCTGCTAGCCCTGTGAACCTCACAACACCATGCGATTCATGTGAAGTCTGCTACACTGGGACTAAGATTTGCTCTTGGGCTAGTATGAAGTAAATCAGGTTCTTCCCACATATTCAGCTACCAAGTATGGGTTTGTGTAACTAAAACCAGGTCATAATACTATTATAATTACTGACGCGCGCTTTTTCCCATAGGGAAACCCAGTTATAATTTGACGTTATAACCAGCTGCCCTGGTTATAACGGCAAACAGACGCTGGGTTTCCCTTGGAGCATGCATGCCACTTATCCGTCCTCCTTCAGTGTACTGCTGGATTGTTGAACATCGCCTATCGCACTTCAGGTGAATATATATTTTTAATTACAAACAAAATCTCTTCCTCTAATCACTGGCAGGAAAACCAAACAGAAAATATTTAAACGTATATCTGGTTTCCTGCCAGCACACCTAGAGCCAGCAGATCTCTTCACCTCTTTGTACTGAGCATCCACAGCTCGGCAACTCCTCTTCGCTGGTAAGCTTAAAAAAAAATAGCATACATGTTGTGACTTAAAAAAATTAACTATTCAATGTAAATTGTCAGACCACGGACCACAACAGCACAGACTCCTGAGCAGTCTGTCACTGCCTGACCGCCAGTCTACTGCCTGATTTTTTACAATTGCTGAGGCGAAAAAGCGCAGGCCAGCAATTATAAAAAACAAAATATGGGGTGGTGTGTAAAACTCGATTTTACACACACCCTCGTTGTGGGATGCATTTCCATAAACCCTCGGCCGCCCTCAGGGTTTATGTAGCATCCACAACTCGGGTGTGTAAAATCACATACACACACCACCCCATATATTATTCTCTATATAATATACAGTATTGAGAGGCAGCCAGAGCAGAAAAAGTCAAGAGGTCAGGGATCTTGTTTTTGTGCACTTTTCCTTGGTAATAAAGAAAAAGTGGGAAACAATTACAGAAACTATATGAAATATAAACTGAATTGTGTCTAAACCTTAATTTTTTCCCACAATTTCCCAACTGTGTCAGAGGTTTAAAAAAAATTGCTTGCGTTGATTGTGTTATTTGAGATTTGTTGTCCCGTGAGTGTACCATTGTTTTGTTTTTCCAACAACAGGAGTCTGCTAGTGATGTTATACTGTACAAGTTTGCAGTCATCTCGTGCCTGAGTGGTTGCCCTGGAGATGGAATCTGGAATGAGTAACAGAAGAAAAGTGGGTAACAAGCACTAGTGTATGTCAGAAATCATAAACCAGCCAGCACACGGCGATGGCGGTTGGATTTCCATCATGCGACACCAGGTTCGTAGGAGCGAGCCGAGTCACTGGAGGGCCAGCCGGGGGGAGAAGGATTGAGCATCCCAGGGACAGCTCTCCTTCTCTGGGGGGAAGGTAGGGGACTGGTCCGGTGCCTGCTGGCTCCTAGCGGAGGCTGGGAGTATCACAGGATGCAGGGCCCAATACTAACCAGGGGAGGAGCGGACATCGGCGTAGGCCATGACGTCACTATGCTACCCCCAACAGAAAGCCAGAAAAATTGCTTGCTGGCCTTCCAGATGATGGCTCTCTGTTCCTAGGGGCCTCCAGCACCTTCCCAGTGCCTCCTGTTCCCAGCAGAACCCCCGGGCCCTAGATGGATGTGCTGGGGTTATCCCTCCCGGTGCCTTCCCCCTCAGAGGAGAGGGACCCGCACAGTGAAGGGATACACCGGGATATCCCAGGGGTCAGCTGTGATCTGGGGACTAGAGGAGGGCTGGGCAAGGACAGAAGAGATCAGGGGAACTTGTCAGAGCCTGAAGGAGTGGAGGACCAGCGAGCAAGGGGGCGGAAAAATAGATAATACAAAAAAAAAAAAGAAATTACAAACCTATAGCTTGGTCTTTCTGACACACACTAGTACCTGTTAGCCACTTTTCTTCTGTTGCTTCTTGTTTTTGTGAATGTACTCCCAGCATGGACTCCCTTAGCCACCCTGCACTTTAGTACATTGGAGTTTTTTAATCTGGAACAAGTGCAAATTCATACTCTACGCTGTGGTTACATGCCGTTTAGCATTCTAATAGCAGATTTTATTTTCTCCATTGGCCCACAAGTCCTGTTCTAGCCTTTCTGAGCTAAGTTTATTGTTTTATACATAAAAAAAAGTTTTATCTTTTGCTTTAGTTAGATTTATGATACTCTGCGATATTTAGGGTGTTATTTAGTAAATTTAAGTCCTGTGTTTTTTTTTTTTCTCCAGTTCTAGCAGTTCTTGGAACCTTAGAAAACATGGTCAGCCGCAGGTCCCATCTCATACTTAAGGAATCAAAAACTGATTTAAAAAATGTAAAAAGCACAACAAATTAGGCTTAATTCTTTGGTGGTTTAAGGCAAATATACAGAATATAAAATAAACCATACATCCCAGAAACTGGGGTTTCCCGTCAAATTGGCATGACTGAGAAACTAAAGAAGAAAAAGGGGCCTACAGATTGTTTAAATGCAGTTCCTGGACATATTTTCTTAGCAGTTTACCACATAATTATATAGAAAACTGCCCATTGTAATTAGGTTTTTTTTTTTCAGTAAGTTTAGCATAACTGATAAATCCTAAAAGGAAATTGGGCCTACATATTTCAAAAATTGTAATCCTTAGCCAATTTCCTGGTGAAAGCAGACCACCATGATCTTTGCTGTACTATTTGGGCCCAGACCACTACTGAAAGCTTGTGATCTTTGTAAGGTGTTTGCACTAAGGTATGAAAAAGGCTGCATTTTGGTTCTGGTCTACTTACTGTATATGTCACTTCACTGTTCTCTTTAAGGGAAGGTCCCCTCCGCCTTTTATTCTGTTTCCCTGCGTAGTTTGTAGGAATGCATAATGATTGCCTCTATTGTACCCTCCTAATTTTATCTGGGTTTAAATGTAAATGAAGGTATTTAAATCTGGTGTGAAAGTCTGCCTGACTCCTTTGTAAATCATGACCCGACTCGTGTAAGGCATCCTGGAATTTTATGATGTCTTGAGGCTAAAGCCTACAGTAGTTAAGTAAGGACTAAGCCATGAGAAAGGATGGGTCTACTGTGAAATTAATCCATGGTCGGGGGATTGAGGCATGAGGCCAAAGGCCGAGTGCCTCCAATGACCCAACCATGGATTAATTCCACAGTAGACCCATCTTTTCAAGTGGCTTAATCTTCTTGTAACATGGCAATGATTGTATGACTAATATTCTCTGAATAAATGAGAACAGACAGACTGATTTAGTTTTGGAATGCTTTATGCTGAGTTGTTAAAAACGGTGTACACACAGTACAAAACGGTTGGAACACCTATTGGGAAATATCGTGGCTGCTATTTGCTTTGTAAAAATAGCTTTCATTACAAGTTTTAAGCTTTCTAACATCAAAACATATTTTAAAACTTTTCAAAAACTTGCAGTTAACTCTCTTCGCTAGGTTCTTCGATTTTCATCTGTGTGCATTACAAGATATGGGTTGCACTGCATGATGGGAGTATGCTAAGGTACATCTTCATGTTTTGTTCCTGCAGTTCCTTGGCAGACCAATAGGTGGCTGTGAAACAATGCTATTAGCACAGCACTCTTTTTCCAAATGTGAATTGAACCAATCTGAAAAAACATTCATAGTCCAAGTGTTATTTTTCTGAGTATTCACTTCACTTTTTTCCTCTCTACCGCATTAATTTCATGTGAAGTGCTGGGACACATAATGTTATTCAGTGGACCCAGAATGCATTGCTCCAAAGGTTGCTTACATAGCAGTAGATTACAAGTGATTGTAACAGTATGTAAATGTTCAGTTCTGAAAAAATATTATCACAGCATAATTAACAGTATATGCTGAGTTGAACTGTAGAATGTTTAGTAAGTCATACAGATATGCACCAGTAACAACATAAAACAATGTTGAAAAAGTGAAAAACCCTGTGCCAGAATTTAAAAAAAAAAAAGTGATCAGAAGAAACATGTTTCTCTTTATCTTCTGATGTCCATATTTATTTATTTATTAGCTTTTGGTAACCGGGTAAGTGCGCTAGGCAACAGACCTGACTATTTTCAGGCACGACCCGGGAGAGCACAGGACATTGGCTATAATATGCAGAAATGCACAGACATAATATAGGTGTACAGGAGCAAAACAAGACATACATTGGGTAGCACAGTAATAGTTACATAAGGGTACATTTTAGGCATAGATCATAATAAGGATGTAAAATAAAGCAATTAGGGTAACCATAAGACAGCTGAGGACAGTAAAAACATCAAGGTTCATAGCCACCTAGACAAGCATATTGCATGGGAGAACATTAGTGTAGTACTGAGTCAGACCCGACAGCCTGCAGTGGGACAAAGCAAATTAAGAGCATTTGCATTGGCAGAGGCTAGAAGGTGGGTGAACAGCAGTTTTGAATTCTCGATGGGAGGCTGAAGTTTTCACCATAAGGGGAGTGAGTTCCAGAATTTGGGAGCAAAATGGGCAAATGCCTGTTCACCCATTTTGTCATGCAAGGTCTAGTGGAGAGCATGGGGACAGAGGAAGACCCGAGGTATGGGTGTGTGAGGCAGGAGTCAGGAGGTTGGCAAGATAGACAGGGCAGGGAGGTCTAGACAGGGAGTCGATAAAGCAGCCCAGGAGTAGCTCGAATATCCTTGGGTGACAGCCAATTTAAGCCAGCGTAAAGGAGACAATGGCGGGTAAGGCGTGGGGCGGTTAAAGTAAATCTACAGATGTTGTTGTAGACAGTGTCCCATTTGTGGAGTGCAGCAGAGTTTGCAGCAAAGAGGAGGGGCAGAGCATATTGGAGCTGGGGTAAGAGAATACCTCTTGCAACAGAAAGTCTAGCGGAAGGAGTGAGGAAGTGGCGCATGCGATAAGCTCCGCGTATTTTAGCATTGACGGCACGGCACACCATATTGACATGTTGAGACAGGTCAAGTGTGGGATCCAAAGTGACCCCAAGGTACTTGAAGGACTCAGTGTTTAAGATGAGGGAGCCATCAAGGCATTGAACCCAGAGCCTGTTCGCAGGGGCAGACAGTTTCTTAGAGGATCCGAATAGCATAGCACAGGTTTTTTCTAGGTTCAGGACTTGGTGGTTGCAAGAGAGCCAGGTCTGCAGGAATTGGAAGTCATTAGTGAGAGTGGAGTTGATGGCAGCAACCGATTTTGACCCAGAGTAGAGAACAAGGTCATCTGCATACATAAGAGTGCAGCTATGCCGGGTCATGGTGGGAATATCATTTAGGAAGAGGGAGAGGAGTAGAGGTCCAAGAGTGGATCCCTGGGGAACTCCACGGGAGATGTTTAGGGGGGAGGAAAGGGCCTTGTGAAATGCTACTGCCTGAGTCCGATTGTCAAGATAGCTATGGAACCAGGAGAGGGCTTGGTCAGATGCTCCAATGGATTGGAGTTTCTTTAGCATGAGAGGATGGTGTACCATGTCGAAGGCTTTAGACAGGTCGATAAAGACGGCCCCAGTAAATAGGCCATGGTCCATATTATTTCTGATGTCATTTGTAAGTTGTGTAAGTGCAGAGGTGGTACTGTGACCGGGCCGGAAACCATGCTTACTTGTATACTGCTTTTGTCTATGGTGGATCATCAAGGTAATCCATGGCGCGGGTCACGTGATGGCATCCAGCTAGGCTGCAGCTGAGGCCTAGAGCTCTGCCCCCGGTCGCTTCCACCGTTAATTTTTAAAGCCATCCGGTATACAAAACGGCTAAAAAAGTGTAGATATCGCTTTATATTAAACGAGTGGCACTCGGGAGAGAAGTTTTGGGCCCACCGACCGCTTTTTTGCGCCGTGATGGAGGTCGATATCAAGCAGGCCACCGTCCGTCACACACCACCAGCCTCGCCTGAAAAAGCGGCCAAAAAGCAACGGAATCAGGCGAATACTAAACCAGAACGTGGGATCGAGAAAACCCAAACGCCCAGTCCTCTCACAGAAGAAAAATTCTTACAGGAATTAACCCCGCTGAAAGACCTTCTACACGAGTGGAGTGGGGAGCTTAAATCCCTCAGGAGCGACCTGGTCTCTGTATCCACCCGGGTGGCTGATGTTGAAGCCAGAGCCTTTTCACTGGAGCAGTGGAGAGATAGGATCGACTGGAGGTTCAGGGGCTCAAACAGCATGTTAACAAACTGCAGTGCAAGACCGAGGACCTGGAGGTAGAAACCGGAGAAATAATCTGCTGATCTTGGGCCTGCCTGAGGCCGAGGAGGCGGACTTACTTGCATTTCTTCAGAGCTGCTGCTCAAGGTGGTGGGGCCCTCGCCTGTCAACTCCTCTTACCATCTGGAGCGGGCCCACCGCTCCTGAACCTCGACCCCGCCGGGATCCCTCCGCGCCCAATTATTATCAAGTTTTTAAGTTATATAGGCGCAGCATGTATACAATAAGTCCCGGACCTGAAGGAAATATTGTGGGGTCGGCTAAGCTTAGAGTGACCCAGATCTGCCAAAAGAAATTAGAGTGAAGAGAGCGGCCTACCACGGTGTGGTCCAGAAGTTGATCGCGCTGCTATTCCTTCAGAGTGGTCTACCCTGACTCTTCGGTCACATCGAGGCTCAACCTTCTCCTTCAACACCCCAGAGGCGGCCCTGAAAGACCGCGGTTAAGCTGCCGGATTTATTCAAATATGCTGGGTGAAGGACACTGGGCGTGTTCTCCTACTGCACTGGTTGGACTGACTATGACCTGTGGGCTAAATAATATGAGCTGAGACTGTCGTTTTATCTACTTGCGAAGTTACCTCCAGTGATCCCCCCTCTTTTTCCTTTCCTTCTGTCTGCTTTCCCCGTTTGTGTCTGTAGGCTATGTCCCCTCTCCCCGTTGCCTGTAACAATTTT
The DNA here is from genome assembly GCA_016271365.2 of Neoceratodus forsteri. Classification (NCBI taxonomy): domain Eukaryota; kingdom Metazoa; phylum Chordata; order Ceratodontiformes; family Ceratodontidae; genus Neoceratodus; species Neoceratodus forsteri. The sequence continues at coordinate 260,095,507 of CM057457.1, read as the reverse complement.
TGTTTGATTTTGGGGCTATTCCTGGTTTTCGTCCTGTTAGGCTCCCTCCCTTCGAATGGCTCTCTTACCTGGTCGCTTCAGGCTGGAGGTGGGAAGTCCTGGCTGCTGCATGTCCAGGTTGACTCGGAGCTCCGTTCCCGGGCCTTTTGGCACGCCTATCCGGAACCTGACTGCACGGAGGTGGTTCCCTGGGGGACACTTCCTGGCAGTGGGACCGGTTTGGTCCATGGCGGTTTTCGCTCCCAACAGCACCGGGCCTGTGTGGTTAGCTCCATTATATAGAAGCTGATTCCTCACTAAAATGGTATAATTTGGGAGATGGAGTTTACGTGGGTGAGTGCCCCTTTTGGTACCTTCTTGTGTCGGGGGGGTAGGGGGCTTGCTTATGGTAAAGTTGGTTGTTGGTTTTTTTTTTTTTCCTGGGGTGGTTCTGATGTTCTGATTGTTCTGATCTCTAGTTTGACCCTCTTCTCTCAATTGAGACTCGGGGCTGGAAGGGCCGGGGAGTGGGGCTGCTGGGTGGGTTTCTGGTGGCTTGCTGGATGGGTAATTGTGAGCCTAAAATGGGGTTGCCAACTTCACCCCGATGGGAAAATCTTGGGTTGTTTTTTTCCGGGTGGTGGGACCTGATGTCTGTTGCAGCGGATATCTGTGTAACCAACCCTTTCAGGGTCTGGATCTCCATTAGGGGGGTTCTGGAAGTTCGCAATGGGGGTGGGAGGGCTGGAGTGTCTTTACTTTCTGTGGCACTTAGTTGGGCTTCTGCTCTGGCTCTTCAATGTACATAGTTTATGTGTGGGGTTCATGGTTCATGGGTATGGGGGGGGGGGGGGGTAGTACTTGTATTATTCGGACATATGCTGTTGGTGGGGTATCTGGGTTGTGGGGGGGTGGTGGGTTACTAGGGATATTGTTGGGTATCCTATCTATGCTATCCTCGTTGTTACTTGGTTCTGTGATATATGTGAATGTGTTATCAATCATCTTTGGATTATTTTATACTATGCAAATGAGAAAGTTTTGGATGTTGGGGATACTTACGAGGGATGGGTGGGTCGGTTTGTATTAGTGTTTGGATGGGAGGGGGCATTTCATGGTTTGCCAGTCTTAGCTATGTTGTAGTCTTTTTGGGTTTTGTTTGCTGGGGTCTGTCTCAACGATATGGTAATTTCGGGATTGCGGGCTGGCAGAGGTATTTGGGTTTTATTTGGTATGGGGGGCCTTTCCTTCTCTTCTGGGTGTGTAGTTTTCCTGGGCATACCGTTAAAATGTTCTGGTTATTTGGCACTATATTATTGATTAATAAATGGCTACTAACAGAATCAAGCTAGTCTCCTGGAATGTGCGCGGACTCAGGGATCGGGTTAAAAGGGCACAGATTTTCAATCATTGTTTGTTAATTCAGGTGGACATCCTTTTGCTTCAGGAGACGCACTTGAGCCATACGGACACCAAGCTCTTATCTCGCTCGGGCTTTTCACAGGTATTTCTGGCTGGCGCTTCTAATCTGAGTAAGGGGGTGGCAATACTGGTTAAAAGACATGTTCTTTTTGTGACAGAGTCGGTGGTCTCTGATCCGGATGGGCGGTTTATTTTGGTCAAGGGTTCTCTGAATGGATGCTTAGTGATCTTGGGCTCGGTATATGGCCCGGTTGGGGGCTGTGCAGACTTTTTATGACCCTGGTAGGTAAGATCAGTAGCCTCCTTCCTCCCACCTTATTTTGGGTGGAGATTGAATGTCCCCTTTCATCTACCTTAGATAGGGAACCTCAGGATAATCGTTCCCTACTCTGGTTCAGAGGTCTCTTCAGGATATGATTTCAATGTTAGGGGTTTGTGATCCCTGGAGAATTTGAATCCTCCTTGCGGGCCTTTACCTTTTTTTTCTCAGCCGCATAACTCCAAGTCGAGGATTGATTATTTTTAGTCAGTAGGCTCTACTATCGAATCGTTTCTTTCTGGCATTGACCGATTATTCTCTCAGATCATGCCGTGGTCTGGATTACCTGCTCCTTGGACCCCAATTTGGTAGAGATACAATTTGCGGTTAAATACTCAATTGCTTAAGGACCCTTCTATTGTCTCGTCTATTAGGTCCCAGATCTCTCTTTTCCTTGCGGATAATCTTGATTCCACCCCGAGGTTCGATATGGTCTGGAGCTCATTGAAATGCTATCTTAGGGGAGAGCTGATAAAGATGGCCTCGGCTAGGAAGAAAGCTAGGTTGACAGAGGCCACCTCTTTGTTAAGCAAAATTACGGCATTAGAAGCTAATTATTCCCTATCTTCTTCCCTAACTTCTCTTAAGACTCTTCTTGTTGCTAAACGGGAGTATTCTGAACTTCTAAAGGATAAGATAGAGTATTGCTTTATGAGAACTCAGGCCAAATACTACGACCATGGGGAAAAGGCGGAAAACTCCTGGCCTTACGCCTTAAGACTCTCAAGGTTCGAGGATAATTCGCCTTTGATAACTCCTTCTGGTTCTATTGTTACATCCCTAGAGGTATTGCTGATGTTTTGAGAAATATTATATAAATCTTTATAGTAGTCCCACGCTGTCACGTGCCGACTTGAGCATTGCCTCATACTTAGAAAATATGGACATTCCCTGCCTGGCTCTGTCTCATCACCAAATCTTGACTGCCCTATCTCTTTGGAGGAAATCGAAAAAACCATCGCCTCACTGACTGTAGATAAGGCACCAGGGCCCGATGGCTTCCTGGCTAACTTCTATAAGACTTTCTCCAAAGAGTTGGCTCCCTTGCTCCTCAAGCTTTATGAATTTTTTTCTTATGCGGTTGACATTGATCCCACCCTGTTTGAGGCCACAGTTATTTTGATTCCCAAGCCGGATAAAACTCTTACGGACCCAGCAAATTACAGGCCTATTTCCCTTCAGAATTATGATGTGAAGATCTTCGCTAAAATTCTTGCGAAAAAAATAAAAAGTTTGGCTGGGCCTACTTAGCCCTGAGCAAGTTGGTTTAGATGTGGTAGGACTTCTGCTGACCACTTAAGAACCTTGTTCTCATCTTCTCCCACATGCTCAAACAGTTTCGTATTCCGTAGCTTTGGTCTCGTTAGATGCTGAAAAGGCCTTTGACCGGGTTGACTGGACCTTTTGTGGGCGGTTTTGGGGAGAATGGGATTCCCAGAATCATTCCTTAACATGGTGAAAGTCTTGTATAGAGCCCCTTCAGCCAAAATTTATTGTAACGGGGTTTTTTCCTCTTTGTTTCGGTTATATACGGGCACCAGACAGGGTTGTCCTCTCTCGGCCCTTTTGTTTAATTTATATCTGGAACCACTATTAATTAAACTTAAGGCTTCTCCTATGGTTAAAGGCTGTAGGCTGTTGCAACATGAGTCAGTTCTCTCTGCCTATGCGGACGATATTCTCCTCCATCTGGAGTACCCAAAGGAGTCTCTTAGTGCTGCAATTGAACTTGTTAACCAGTTCGGTTCCTTTTCCCGTTATAAATTAAATACTTCTAAGACGGAGATTCTCCCACTTAATGTCTATACCTGTAGGCAAGATTTTGCCTCCTTTGGTATGAGGTGGTCCCCTAAATCTATCAAATATTTGGGAATCCATTTTGCTACCGAACCGTCCATAATGAAGAACTTGAACTTAGACAGCATAAAAAGACGTATCCAGCAGGATCTGAAGCGGTGGTCAAAGCTCCCCATCTCCCTCTGGGGCCGGATCAACATCGTTAAAATGAACATCCTACCCCGAATTTTTTATCCCCTTAATTTGTTAAATTTGTGGCTTCCTATCGCTTTTCTCCAGCAATTTCACACTGTTTTCGGATTTTATTTGGTCCGGGAAGGGAGTTAGACGTTCCCTATACCAAGCTTTCTCTTCCTAAGGAGAAGGGTGGTCTTAAGCTCCCTAACATTGTTTTCTACTATTGGGCTACACACCTCTCGAAGCTTGGGAAGTGGCTTTCGGCGGACCGTAGTATGGACTGCCCGTCCTGGCTCCAGGTGGAACGTTCAATGCTTTCCAAAGCCAGGCTTGATACCCATGCTACATACTTTGTTCCCTTGGCGGAGTTAGAGCGGTGGATACCTGATAATGTGTTCCTACTGTCTCTTAAGATATTGGCTCAATGTTTGGCGTCTCTAGGCATTCCGGCTCCCTCTGATTTTGGACAGCCAGTGGTTCTCAACCTAGTATCAAGCTGGGCAATTCATGGATTACTCCTGATTGGCTTCCATGAATTGCTGAGGCCAAGGTCGAAAGCTTTTATCATCAGGGTTCTCTTCTGACCTCTGGAGATATCTTGGACAAATTTGACATTCCTAGGAGAGATATTTTTAAAGTCTATCAATTGAGACATCTTTTGGTCGGCCGATTTGGTACCTCCTTCAAGGAGCCTAGGGCTCATCCCTTTCTCTCTGAGATCGTCCGTCTTGCTTCTCAGCCGCACTCTATCTCCTTAATTTACTCCTATCTTCTTAATTATAAGTTTCCCGAGATAAGTGAAGGTTCCTGTGTCTGGTCCTCATTACTACCTGAGAGTACGCCAGATTGGTCCCGTATTTGGAAAGATTTGCACAGGTTTCACACACAAGATAGATTTAGGCTAACTCAATACTACATTATTAATAACCTGTATTACACTCCGGTGAAACTTTGTAAACTCAAGAAACTCTCCAGTTCTAACTGTTCTAGGTGTCTGCGTGAGGAGGGTAATCTCCTCCATGTTTTCTGGGCCTGCTCTAAGGTTGCCCCCTTGTGGACCCTTATTAGGGATAATCTGGATCCCCTTCTGGGTCTATCGGTTTACTTTACTCCTGGGATCTGTGTTCTAGGGGACTACTCTCAGATAGATAGCGAAGAGCGACGTTTTTATATGGCTTTGGTGTCTATGGCTGTCAAGAGGCTTGTTCTGAGGCATTGGATGGATCACCTGGCCTTGTCCTATGCTGAATGGTTGACTGAGATTAGCGCTCTTCTGCACTCGGAGAGTTTGATTGCTAGTTTGCATGGTCGATGGGACTTGTTCCAGAAGAGGTGGGGTAAGTTACAGACTCTGGCTTTGCTTTAGTAAGCCGGTGCCCAATCCCTGTAGTCTGCCATTTCTTTTAGTGACTTTGGTTTATTTATGTGCCCAGGAATGTGTGGATTATAGGTTGCTCTATCCTACGGAGAAGATGGTCTGCACCCAGAACATGTTTGACTTGGGTTGGAATTAATGTGTTGGGGGGAGGGAGACTGGGGGATGGGTGGTGGGTGGGCTGATGGGGGGAGGAGGGGAAGGGGTGTTGATTGTTATATTGTATGATCTTGTTGTGGTTGTTGTTTTTCTGTATTGAAAAATTGAATAAACTTGAATTTCAAAAAAAAATCAAGGTAATCCATAACAAACCATGGTCTACTTTGGAATTAGACCATGGTTGATAAAGTACCAACTGTTATATTTAGGCCAATAGAAATTCATTATTTCAGTGTGCAGATTTAAGCCATGTTACAAAGGGACTTAACAAGACCATGTAACAGAACTGAATGAAAGTATAACTTCTGCTGGCTTGTGCATGTAGGCATCATCAACTCCCATGATGCCTTGCATGAGTGGGGTCATGACTTTTGGAATGGAGACAAACAGGTTTTCACACCAAGGCAAAACAGAGTGAATCAAACTCATATATATTTACATTAGGATACAACTAGGGGGATGCAAGAGAGGGAATCATTGTTCATGCCTACAAACTACACAGATATACAGAAAATAGGTTAAGGGGACTTTCCCTTTAAACAAAGCAAAACAAAATAAAAAAAAAAACACTGTCATGGAGAGGGTTACCCCTGATTAGTCCAAGCATAAAGTGAACAGCACCCGCAACTAAACAGTAAGCACTTAGACTCACCAAAGCTGAATTAAATGTAGTCCTTTATTGATGAAGCATAGTGCATGATAGCAACACACCCTAAGGGAAAGGAGGGAGAGGGGGGGACATGGTAGAAACATTTAAGTACCTCAGTGGAATCAACAAAGACCAAGAGGGTAACATCTTTCAGAAAAAGAGATGTGCAAGAACAAGGGGACACAATTTGAAGATAGAGGGGGGATGGCTCGAGGGAAATGTGAGGAAGTATTTTTTCACAGAGAGGGTGGTGGGACGCATGGAACAACCTTCCTGAGAGGTTGTGGGGTCTAAAACCGTGGGAGAATTCAAGAATGCATGGGACAGACATAAGGCAATTTTGTGGGGATAGGAAGAAATAGGCTGTTGGTTAAATGGGATCTGCAGCTTATCCTCTAGGTAGGGAAATGGGCAGACTAGGTGGGCCAAGCGGTCCTTATCTGCCGTCAAAGTCTATGTTTCTATGTCCAAAAGAACATGAACAGCGCTGCAGAGCAAAGAGTGACTCTTTGCTCTGCAGTGCAGTTTACATTCTTTTGGAAGTGACTCTTTGCTCTGTGGTGCAGTTCGCATTCTTTTGGACCTGGCACCTTAGGGTGTGTTGCTATCATGCACTATGCTTCATCAATAAAGGACTACATTTAATTCAGCTTTGGTGAGTCTGAGTGCTTACTGTTTAGTTATGGGTGCTGTTCACTTTATGCTTGGACTAGTCTTTACAGTTTAGCACTGTAAAAGCTTTCCTGGTGCTCATTCTACCTTTTTGCCACAGTTTACCCCGATGACTGACAGCTTGCATCAACAGGTTTTTTACCCTTACAGCAGTAAGTGACTTCAAAGGTGACTTAAAAAGGCTTCAAAGTGCAAACAGTCATCTTTAAAAAAGAGCATTAAAACTGCTCTGAAAACATATTTATTTCACTTAGCGTTCCCAGACTCAAATGATGTTTTGTGTACCACCATCTGTTATTTTTCTGATTATGTTTTAGAATTTTAGGCTTTACGTTTTTTTATTGCTGTTTTAATGGTTTTTAATGTTTGTTGCACAGGGCTTTGATCTACTTGGAATTGCACTTATAAATAAAGTTTGATATGATATGATATATGATCTCTGAAAGAAGGGACAGACAGGAGTGTAAAGTCATCTGCAGAGCACTAAAAAAATCACAGGGTGTGTAATAGGGGGAGCCTCGATGCTACTGATGGCAAAAAGAAGTATAAGGAGAAACACACCATGTTTTTTCTGTCAGTTAAGGAGCCCAATAAACCAGCGGAATCAATAACTGTGCCTTCCCTTGAGGAGATTAAGAAAATGTGGCAGTTTTTTCCAAGGCATGCAGGCTACAGGGAATCTGACCACTGCTTCCTCCTCCCAAGACCCTGGTTCTACAACAGGTTCCTGTGCAAAAAGGGGAGGAGGAGGTGGAGGAGGATGAGGTGGAACTGATGGAGCCTGAGGTATCCCTGGACAGGTCTTTAGTTCTCTTCCAGAGGTTAATGAAGATTTTTTTTCTACTACTCTGCCTTCGTGTCCCAAGTAGCAGACACGTTAAAGGGTACCTAAACAAGCCATTTTTTAAAACTGCAAACTCCAAAATCTGGCATCACAGTGAGGTAAAATAAAGACTGCTGTTTTTACGTTTATGCTAAAATTGCATTTATGTAAATAAAATAAATGCAGTTTCATAGCTTTTGAAAAATGTAAACATCAGCCATTCACTTTCAAAAATCAGCTTTGGTTTCTCCCTAAGATGTCTGCCAAGTGTGTTAAGTGATGAGTCATGATGACATCATCGGAGTCAGAGACAGAGACCCACATATATTCCTATATAGTGCTAACTAGTTCTTCTTTCCCTCTTTGTTTTGAATTGTTGTACCACAATGATCAACACCATGTATTAACTCATGGATTATTTTGATCAGTAAACATGTTAGGCTATGATTTTGTTCATTTTGTTTACTTTAACTTGAGGAAAATGTACAATCCAGCTGACTTTTTCTTTGGCAAACTGCAGTACAGTACAACACTTCAAATACCTGATGATCTAGTGGTTATGTGATGCACTGAATTGTGTTTTTTGTTAACCAGGAGAGATGCACTAAGCTGAAAGATTGTTTACAGGTGTGGCCTGGGAGCACAAGGAAGTTTAAGGACTTGCTCAGGGTCACAGCAAATTACCAGTCTGGTTCAGTTCCAAAGCTCATGCTCTCGTGTTAATCCAAAAATAAGGCTTTCTTTTTCCATGTGAACCCCCTGCACCTAGCCTGATTTCTGTTGAACACCCCACCATCTATATCCTGTCTGTAGTACTGCATGGAGCCGTATATGTGCTTACGGTCTCATGAAGAGAATTATCACACCTCAGACTGTAATCTTGTATCTCAGAGAGTTGTGCACACCTATACCGATACGCATCATCAGCTGGCACTGTTAAAAAATGCCTCACAAATCACTCTCCAGTCCACATTCTCAATGTTTGACTCCTGCTTGTACATTAAACATTGAGTGGATCACCACCCTTCTGCACAGTGAAGGTAGTATGTACAGTTCCCCAGTTGTTTTTTCCCCCGCCTCATTAACCAACAACTAGGTCTTCCTGGAGGGCCAAGCAATAAGCATCATGACCCCCCCAGAAAAACTGCTGTTCATGCCCTCATAAGGGCTACACTTACAGTGGATAACAATATTATTAGAAGGAGAGGCATACTAATATCATAAGCGAATCCACCCATCTTCCAGTCTCAGTCTTCTCCTTTAGCTGTGATCTACAGAACCCCACAGGACCATTCCCAGCAATTCTTTTCCAGTACTTTTCTGTGCCCTACTGCACAATGCGAGTTGGCTGGCTACCTCCTTTCCAAATCTTGAATGAGCTATGCACAACTCCCTCAATACTGTCCTAACAAACTTCAACACCCCCCCCAACCCAATGGTAATCTCCCCACACTGAATTAAAGTAACAGTTTAGGTGCAGCCCTTCCACTTTGAGTGTTTGTCATTGCTGTCTACTCTCATCCACAGGCAGGTAGTGATCACGGCGCTGGCAGCCCCACATTTCAGATCTCACAGTGATCTGATCAACGGCCTCCTTCATGCCTTCAACTAACCTGAAGATAGCTGTACCCTGCTGGAATGCCTCTTCAGTCCCTCTCTGGCATTCATTCTTCTCACCTGCTCCCCACACCAAAAACTGATGAGTTCACTACCCTTCCGCATCATGAATGTGGTTAGTACAGTCTCCCATGCTATCTTTACATATTAGTAATAAACATTGTCTTCTGGTCAGCCAGGCTTGCAGCATGGCACAAGTGAAACAATAGGCTTTCCTACCGATATAAGATCTAAGCCACCTATGATTAGGCACTGTTTAATGACGTGCATAATGATGTGCACACCCATCATTTAGCAGTGCCTAACCAAAGGGAGCCTAGATCTTTTAAGGATAGGAAAGCCCATCATTCCCCTTGTTCCCTGCTGCTATCAACCTGACTTACTGGAAAGATATGTTTATATTTGATATGTCAAAATAAAATAGGGACTGTACTACATGCATTCATGATGCAGAAGGATGATGAGCTCACCAGTTTTAAGTGTGAGGAGGAATAGTGAAGAATGAATACCAAAGGGAGACTGAGAAGGCCACTCTTGCAAGGTACTGCTATAATCAGGAAGGGGAGGACAGAAGGAGAGAAATATGAGCAAATTACTGTGAGAAGTAAGATGTGGGGCTGCCAGCACCTTGATCCCTACCTGACCCCATTGTCCTGGCCAATATTTCCCTTCCCATAAAACCAGTTCATGCAATTGTCCAAAGCTGTGTGTGGATATTAATGTATGAAATGGCTGCCACTACATGTTCAATTGTTTCACTACCGGTCTAGTATTGCTTGTAAAGCACTTTGGGATATAATGTGTATGAAAACCACTATATAAATGCTGATTCTTCTTATTATTATTGCTTCTCATAAAAAAGAAGACAAGACAAGCATATATTTGATTTTTGAGAAGGTATGAACTCTAACTTTGGACTGCACAAGAACTTTGCTGCAAAGAGGTGATGGATCTAGGGGGTGGCTCTAACCCCCCCACACACACACATAGTAATGTATTTGCTTGCTGCTGCTGCTGCATTTCACTTTGTTGAAGAAATCTGATATATTGATTGTACAAATGTTTACATTCAAACTATAGATTACATTTGTAGGTTCAGTCAAAAATGTACTAGAAAAGAATAATAGCAGGAAATATAAAGGTTTAATAAAAATGTTAAAAAGTGCATATTAAGCATGCACACCACCCCTGCACCTCCACTGTATCCACCATAACCACTAGACTGCCAGGTTATTCAAGATTTGTACTGCACTGTGGTTTGCCACTGAGAATGTCAGTTGGATTAAAACACAATTTCAGCATGTTAAAGTAAACAAAATGTACACGACCATAGCCTAACATGTGTATTATACAAAATAATGCACATGGTTGTAACCATCTGGGTAAAACAATTCTATACAAAGGGAAAAAAGAACCACTTGGCACTACAGAGAGTCATATATCTCTCTGACTTTGGCTCTGATGATGTCATCACATAACACATTTGGCGGCCATTTGAAGACGCAGGTAAGGCAGTTTTTTTTTAAATTAGAAGGCTGATTTTACAATTTTCAAATGCTCCGGAACCACATTCAGGTAAATTATATAAATGTAGTTTTAGCATTAATGAATACAGCAGCCTTTCCTTTAGTCACCTATGGAGTCAGATTTTTGAATAGTTTGTTGTCAAAATGTAGTTTAGGTATCCTTTAAACAGATGTGGACATAGATGAGGTAGGGTTCATGAATGTGTTGGGCCTGGCATCTTCAAGAGAATGTTGGTACCCATACATTACTGAAAAAGGCTAAGGCCAGAGTACTAGCATCACCCCCACTCTGCCCTGCCCATAGCTACAATGATGGAGAAAGGGTACCAGGTGGACAGGTTGGTGACAGAGTGTCTTAACTCCCACCCTGACCACAAAGGTGTACTGCAAGCTGCTGCATACAAGGAAGCTAAAGTCTCTCTCTCATTCCTTTCCCCAAGGAAAGACGTCAGAGAACTGGCACATATGGCAAGTAAAGCTTATACAAAAGTTGCCTTGCAGTTTAGGCAGGCAGTTTATATTGCATGCACAGCCCGGTGCAAGTAGGTACCGTGGAACACAGTCCTGTCATTGGACAAGTTCCTCTCCACAGAGGATCTTGCTAATCTGGTCATCACAGTTAGAAGCAGATTGGAGGCTAACAAAAGCCAGTTTTCAGATGGCCACAGATGCTACTGACACAGCGTCTAGGACCCTGGCACAATTCATTGCATTGAGAAGGTTTTCCTTGCTAAAGGTGACTACTTTGACCCAAGACATGCAAGCAGAGTTATGTATTTGTCCCTTTGAATGATCAGCACTATTTGATGACAAAACAGAGAAGATGTGGCATAGGGTAGGGCCTCCTGCAGCAGGGCCTACATCCACTATGAATACCCAGTAAAAAGGGGTGCTGGAAAAGACAGGGGCAGGTGAGGAGCAAGACAAAAGCCAGCACCAGCTCCTCAGCCATAGGTAAAATCAAAGCTCTGACAGTTTCATTCTGACCACCATACACTTATTGTCAATTGGAGGGTGCTTGAATTCAGAGTGAGCCAGCCCAAGGTAAAACTTCTGTATTGTGGCATTGCAAGGACCAGTGCACCTGGAAGACTGCTTCCTTACGAGGTGGGTAACTCTTGTGCACAGTTTGCTGCGACAGCTGAGAATCATTGCCCAATAGTGGGAAATGAGTGGAGTGAGAATAAACTGAGGAGTAAAAAAAAAAAAAGTTACCTTAGGCCCCATGCTGTCCATCCCCCACCACCAAGGAGGTGGGGTCTAGCTAAGGCTGGGGAAAGGTCACCATGGGAGTGCATCCCTATGCCCAAGTACCAGGCAGTTGGCAGGTGGAGCACAGAAAACTTGGTTCAAAGAAATTGAATAGCTGTTGAAGTAATTGTAATACCATGACAAAGCTGGCAGTGCATCCACCTCTGGGCCAGAACGTTATAGGTTCTAGTCCCACAGAAGGACTGGGCTCATACCATAAGCACTATTACCTGAGTGCAGTACTAGGGAGATGCTGAAATGTCGATGTGTGCCATCCAGCAGATGAGACGTGAAACCAAGGGCCTGCCTGACTTTTCTGGTGGTTGCTAAAGGTGATAGGAAACAGTTTGTTCGTAGGTTGGAATTCAAGTCCATTAGCTAATAAAAGCCTTTTGTGGACTTGCCACTAATCGTGGAGGTACTGAAATTTTCTATCCCCCATAAACTTATCTAGTTGGAATTTGAAGGGATCTAAGCTGGTGGCGCCTACCATCTGCTCCGGCAGTTCATTCCAAGGGCTCACCGCCCTTTGGCTATATCAGTTCCCTCTTCTATTAGTTTTACACTGCTCTCCTTTCAGCTGGTGTGTATGCAGTCTTGTTTCCCTTAAGGTAACACCCTTTCTAGTCAGACTGGACAGTTCCCAAGTTAGCTCATTGTGAAAAGCTTTCTATGTAAAACACATATCTCCTCTCTTTCTACGGTATAGCATAGAATACAGACCCAGTTCCCCCAGTCTTTCTCTATACGGCTTCCCTTTAACACTTTTTACTACTCTAGTCATTTTTCTTTGCACCCTTTCCACAGCCTGTGCACTTCCGCTACTTATGGGTCAGCTGACTGGAGTTCCATATTCCAGGATTGATCGAACCATGGATTAGTACCGGAGCAGTAATACTTTGCTGTTTCTACTCTTTATGTTTCTTAGTATGTTACCTAGCATTTTGTGTGCTTTTTTTACACACTCGGGCCCAGATATTCAAACTGTGCCATTTTGTGGCACAAGCCCCTGCGCCGCTCAAAAAAGTTGCGCAGGGGTGTGGCCAGGGTGATATTCAATGGAGCTGTGCTATTGAGCAACTTCTTTGAATATCGCCCCCTGGACACACCCACTGTGCATGGTGCAGTGGAACTGCGCAACCGCAAGTGGTCAGAGTGGAGCATTCAGATGTGGTGGCGCAAGTTCCATTGCACCATGCGCAGCACCTGCAATATTCAAAAGGTGACATGCAAATGGGGCCATAATTTATGCAAGGTGCACGGGGGGGCCATTTGCCTCTAATTACAGCCCCATTTGCAAGCCATTAGCATGCAGGTGCACCAATCCCCGACGAATTGCACCTGGCGCCCTGCCAGGCAGCAGCCTTCGGGGACCGACGCCCCCTGCAGCCCGATTGCGGGCATAATAGTATCCCCCCGTAGCCTGATCGTGGGCAGCACAGTAGTCTTCCCCCCCTCAGCAGCCCGATCATGGGCATGATGGTCTCAACCCCCTGGTAGCCCGATCGCGGGTATGGAATGCAACACCCCCTCCCGAGTAGCGATCACGGGCATGAATACAACTTCCCACACCCGAGTAGCTGATCGTGGGCATGAATGCAATGCCCCCCACCCCGAGTAGCCCGATCGCGGGCATCAGACCTCCCTCCCAATGTCCAATATGCCTGGTGGTCCAGTGGACCTAGAGTGGCCCATCATGGCGCCATCCTTACCCCCAAGTATGTTATCCATGGTGATCTTGAGTGGCCCCCCACCCACCATACAGAGCCCTACCCGGCTCTCCCCGTCAGCAACGGGTGGCAGCACCCACCACCTGCCACCCTGCCGCCCGCCGACTGACAGCTCGGTGGGGCTGCATGCCAGTGGTTCAGAGCTGCGAGCCAATGGGCGTGCAGCCCATACCCTACAAGGCAGTCCAGATATGTAGATGAATTAATTCATTCACATATCTGAACTGCTGCTGTAAGCTGTAAGGCTATGATGGCTCATGCTATGAACCAATAGCATGCAGCTCTACAGTTGTCGACAAGGAGGCGGCAAGCGAGTCGGTGCTGCTGCCCACCCGGCTGACGGGGAAGGGGTGGTGGGCTCGGTGTAGGTGGTGTGGTGGGGGATGACTAGATCACCAGGGATAACATACTTGGGGTGAGGATGCCGCCTAATCGAGCTACTCTAGGTCCATGGACCACCTGGATATTGGACATTGGGGAGGTCTGATGCCCGCGATCGGGCTACTCGGGGGATTGCATTCATGCCTTGATCGGGCTACTGGGGAGGACTTCGAATTATGATCGGGGCATGGGGGGCACCGCCGAGGTCGCAGCGGGAACAAGTGGAGGGCCACCCACAGGCGGCAGCTGCTGTGTTGTGTCCTGCAATGCAGCAGCTCACCTGTGAGTGGCCCTCAACTTGATCCTTTTTTTTTTTCAGTGTAAAGTTGTGCAGGCGCAGGTAGGGGTTGCGCCTGCATAACTCTGCACGGCCCAGCTGAATATTGGGCTGTGCAGTTTATGCATGGGCATGCCCCCCCCACCCATGCCTGCATACACTACTGATGCGCCCTGGCACACCGGGATTTGTGCAGACGCACTTTTCCCTTTTAAATATCGCACCGGGGTGCATCAGTGGGTTGCGCATGGTGCAACACTGTTGCGCCATGCGCAACCCTTTTGAATATCTGGGCCTCTGTGTTTTGTGTTTTGAAACTAAGATTGTTTGTCACCCATATACCCAACTCCTTTTCTTTTGCTACTCTTTCTATCTGCTGGTTATTAATTGTGTAGGAGGCATTTAAATTGTTTGCACCGAAGTTGCACCTCTAGATGCCCTCTTGTTTTCTTTTTAGTGCCTATCCTATATTCTGATATGTTTTGACCTTTTTTGTTATATGAAATATTCTAATTGTGTCGCCTTTGTAACCAGCCTGAATCCCAGTCACTTCAGCAGTTGCTGCTCTCACTTTTCATACTGCCTGAACATTCTATGACATGAATAACACCATTCCAGGCCATTCAGAGGAATGCATGCAATGGTGTAACTGATGTCATGGAATGTCTTAAAATTAAGAAAACAAAGAGCAGAGTAGAAACTGAGGATAGTAGAACTCTTATTATATCTGACAGTACCACAAACTATATTAATTATTTATTAAAAAAATGGTAAAAACAGTAGAATACATAACTGGCATGAAAAGAAAAATGGGAGAGCAATTGACTAGCATAGTAAAAATCATTTCCTAGCACCTTTAATGCTGGGACATTAAAGATTCCATGTTTTTCTCAAAAGGAGTAGCAGGATTTGCCCAGTGAAGGCAGCATTGCCCAAGCTTTCCTTTCCTGGACAACAGTAAATGAATGAATGAATGAAGATAATACATAAATAGATTGATACATAAATACATGCATACATACATGCATGCATAAATACATGCATACATACATACATACATACATATGTAACCCCCCCCCCCCGTTCCCTGGGGTTACTAGAATTCCATCAGTGGCAGTGTTAGGTAGGGAAGGCAGCTGGTGAATATCTAGTTAAGTAAGGATTAAGCCACTCGAAAGGATGGGTCTGCTGTGAAATTAATCCATGGTTGGGGGGTTGGGGCATAAGGCTGAAGGCCAAGTGCCTCCAATCACCCAACCATGGATTAATTCCACAGTAGACCCATCCTTTTGAGTGACTTAATCCACTTGTAACATGGCATTACATGGAGCAATAATGCCATGTTACAATGTTTTACAAAATCATAGCACAGACGAAAACTTTTCTTTCATTGTCTTATAAATTGTATTGAAATGCATTTATTTGTTGGTGCTGTGAAATTCGAACACCTCGGTCAAACATATCATGGATTTTAAAGATATCCCGCAGGAAAAATGATGGATTCAATAGAAACAGTTATTTTCCTGTCCAGAGAATACTTTGTCTCATTTATTTACTTAAAGTACTCTTATTAAATTGTTCAGTGCAGCGCAATATCCCCGATAACCCTGGTGCATTGTGGGATTGACGTAAGTCGCCTTCCTCCTGCATTGCAACATGGGAAACATCTACCGATAATACTCGGTCACAGGTGACTACTGCATTATTTTTTAACACAATTTAACATGATTCGTTTTGTTTTACACTCTGAACAAACATTATGCTCCTGTGGTGAGTATAACTTGTCTTTCACTCTACAGCAACGGTCCACTTATGTCAGTTGGGTGGGTGGGAATCAGTTTTGTGCCTTGTTTAATTTATATATTTTGGAGTATACTGCTTTCTGTTTTGGTGGATTAGTTTACTAGTACATTAGCAAGCATGGTCTACAGTGGTATTAGATCATGGTTGCTAATGTTACCACATGGTATGTTTAAACAAATGGGACTGCTTCATTTGTCTTTGCTTTTTATTGCCATGTTACAAATGGATTTTCACCTTGTCCCTCTCTGCTGTTTTGTTTCAGCTGAGAGGTGATGTCATTTAGAAGTCTTGCAGCAACATAAGCCACACACAGTTTGTGTGAGAGGGGGAGAAGTTAAAAATTCTGGAGTCAGTCTGTAGTTGGAGTTCAGTCCAGCAGCTCAGAGAGTGAGTAGCTCAGGGATTGAGCAGTCTCAGTTTTCTCACCCTAGTGGAGGACATCCTTTCCTGACTTGTGAAGTGGTGGAAACCATTTCCAAGGGTTCCTGTGCCTTTGTCCCATGTGGGATGAAGTGAACTACAGAGTATTTTAGGGGCAATCCCCTGATCCAACCTTGAACTTTTGTGAAGCTGACTTTGGTGTACGAACTGTGAGTGGATTCTGACTCAGTTACCTAGGATCTGTACCTGCCTTTTTTCTGAGGGGTGACACTCTGATAAAGGGACCCATTCACCCACTTCTGTGGGGATTTTCTCAGAAGATTTGTATTTTTAAAGTTGGCTGACAATAATGGATGTCCCATATGCAACTTGCCATTTGTTCGGGCTTTAACCTTACACTCTAGTGGTTTTCCTGATGTTAAATGTAATAAACATTTCAAGACAGCATCATTTTCTACAGTTTCAGTATTTTGCTGAGGTGTAACTCTGAAAGAATGGCTTGGTATGAACGTGGAAGCAAAAGATGGGAGACCCCTCATGATCAGTTCAGCACTTCAGGTTCTGTAAGGGCGCCTGTTTTCTGTCAGTGCACGTGGCCAATACCTGAAGTAGTTTATCCCTTGTATGTGGGTGTGTTTCTAGTTTTTGAGCCTTTAGTACTCCGTTGTGACCAGTGTGCCACATTCCTGTCCTATGCAATATGGGAGATATTCTAAGTACTGGCCAAGCGCCTCTTTTCCAGAAGATTTTGTGTGTGTTCACAGTGGCTAGTTCCACATTCCAGATTTCAAATCCTGTGTCATATGGGAACTGTTCTAAGTACTGACCTAGTGCCATTTTTAGGAGAAATTGTGGGTGTTCACCATGACCAGTTCCACATTCCAGAAGTGTAATCCTGTGATATATGGGAGGTTTGGGATTTCTGTTTCTACAGATGTGTTCTGCATTACCTTGTTCCACGAAGTGTAAGCCATTGGGGGTCCATCTTTGCTTTTGTATTCCCAACTGTGTTTCGGAATAAAGACACACTCTAGAATCCCAGCCTGGTTTGGACAATCTAGTTACTGCTTCCTGAGTGGATTTACTGTGTACCCCTGTCCAGAAGTGCAAACCTAGCATAGTCCTTAGTAAACATTCTCTACTCAGGACCTGGATTTTGATATAGGTCTGTTTGTGTCTACTACACACTTTCTGTATTTTTTCTTCTGCTTTAGCAAATTGTTTTGTACCCTCACCCCTCTCTTTTCCCCTAGACTATGAGAGGTGTGCCTACTAGTTAAATAAGGGGCCGGTGGGGGGTTACACATACATACATACGTACATACAGTATATACAGTACGTACATACAGTACATACAGTACATACATACGTACATACAGTACACACATATGTACGTACGTACATACAGTACATACAGTACATACAGTACACACATATGTACATACATACATACAGTACATACATACATACAGTACGTACGTATGTACGTACGTACGTACATTCGTACATACATACATACATACATACGTACATACGTACATACATAAAGTATTCTCCCAGTAAACTGATTCCAGGCAGATCTGTATAAAAGGTAAACTGATCCTGGGTCCATTTGTCAGGTACACTGATCCTGTTGGCCATTTGAACAATCTGATAGGAGCACATTTTTTATAGCGTCACTAAGCAGCATCCCTTGAAACACACACCCAAGGCCCCACGCTTTGTGACTATGGTAGAGGGCTATATGAGAGCTGTAACATTTTGGCCATATAAACAATTCAGCATATTCCACATGTGGCCACTTCAGCCTTTCTGCACTGCCATGACCTTTGAGTATAGTATTGCTCACTTTTGAAACACTCACCACTTGTGTTTTAATAAACTTTCTGGCTCTTGGTATCCTTCAACACACTAAGGTTTTAATGTTTAGGGGAGGAGTGCCTATTGTCTTTTTTTAATTTGCATTTTTTTCTGCCCTCAGGAAGACTGCCTTCCCCACCAAATTAGGTGCTTTCAGTTCTGTCTGCCAATAAAATTCTGCCCCCCTCCCACACACACAGTCCCATATGATTTACCCCTTATAACATAAACCTCTGGGGAGCCAACCAGAGGGAAATGAGTGTTGTGTTAGCAACACAGCTCCTGCTGCATAGTGAAGTAGCACCCACTGCCCTTTTAGGCCAGTAAACAGTAACTTTTAGCCTGAGGGTTTTCTTGTTTTGTTTTGTTTTTAGAGGAAGATTCTGCCTCCTTTAGAAACAGTTTTGTGTGTGTGTGTGTGTGTGTGTGTGTGTGTGTGTGTGTGTTTAGTTTATGATTCGAACAACATGAATTAGAATGGCCCTATCAAAATAGTGCACTATCTGTTGATGTGTGATGCCCGGAAACATGACGTGAAGTTGCTTTTCAACAGACTCACTATGCACTGTGCTGATATCGAGCATTCTAATATTCCAACCCCAGAGCATTAGCTTTTGTTAATGCCACACATTGTCTGCATTCATTTTGTTGTGATATAACAGTATTATTTTGTCTACTTTTAAATGTGTGTTTAATGCATGTTTGACACTGAGAGGTAGGAACAGAGGTGTTCAGGGATATCCCTCTGTCCTAATGCTGGACAGTTCAGAAGTATGGTGAGGGGTTCTGAATGAGCACTAAAATAAGAATCATCCCTCCTAATGTGTGGGCAGTTGAGAAGTATGACAGAGGGGTTCTGAGGGGTACCATGAGTGATATCCCTCCTAATGATATGTAGTTGAGAGGTATGGACAGATGGGTTCTGAGTGATAAAACAAGGGGCATCTCTCCTAATTTATTTATTTGTTTTTTTGGTAACTGGGTAGGTACGCTAGACAACTGAGTCCCTGTTTTCAGGAATGACCCGTGAGAATACAAAGCACAAGAAAACATTAGGCCAAAAACACAGGTACGCATCAAGTCAAGCAAGACATAAATACATTAAAATTGAGCAAGATACAAAGACGGCAAGCTAACAGTTTCAGGGTGAGGGCAAATACAGTTAGGAATATAGCAGGATGACAAGCAATTAGAAAGAGGAACATTTTGAAGAATAAGACAAGTTGTGAGGCACTAGAGAAGTATGGACTGAGGGGTTCTGAGGGGTAAAATGAGGAACGTCCTTCCTAATGTGAGACAGTTAAGAAGTATGGACAGAGGGGTTCTGACTGAGGGGTGAAATGAGGGATGCCCCTTCTAGTGAGGGCCGCTTGGGAGGTATGGACAGATAGGCTGTGTACAGGACAGTTCAGAAATACTATGGGCATTGTTAAATCTGAGAACATGGCAACTCTGTCTATAGGCAGTTTTAAAAAGGCACTGACTCTATTGGAACCACTTTGACAATGTGCAATATTTAGGCACAATTCAACTTAGATTTACTATTTTTTCAATAATTTCCACTCCTGTTTCTTTATCACTTAGGGCATTTGCATGAAAACAGGATCTCTGCCCTATCTGCTCTGGTTGATTGTCTACACCTGAAATCATAGTTCTGGGTATGACATCACAGTTGGGTTGCTGTGGAGAAAAGTATGATGTCATAAGAGGATTGTGATGTCATGTGTAGACACGCAGGCAGAGCAGATAAAGTCTAGGGGTCAGTTATCCTTTTCTCATGTAACTTTCCTCCATAATAAAGAAAAAATTAGAAACATTTACAGAAAACACATGAACTATAAACTGGATTGTGTTGAAATCTTTCATTTTTAAAAGTTTAACCAATAGTGTCTGGGGCTGTTTTAAGGATTAGGATTAGGGACAGCAGACGTTGGCAGAGATTCTGTTTTCATTTACTGCCTGCTGTCTCACTAATGTAAAAGATGAACCCTGTCCTGATTACAGAAAAGACTGTGAAAAGGGGCACAGCAGCTGGACATTGTGTCAGGTATTCAGTACTGGTACTGGCCTGCCCCAAGGCACCAGCCTGCTGCAAACAGCATGTGAATGTGCCAGACGTTGCCATGCAGAATCAGCTCATTCACAACAGAATGAGCGCGTACAAACAGGTTCCAAAATTACCACAATGAAAAAAAAAAAGAAAATAATTTTTAAACAAAACATGATCAGAGGGAACTAATTGCAACAATTTAATCAGCAGCTTAATGTGGATTTAATTTGTTTCCATTTAATTTCCAGCGCATGCCTTTTATAGTCTGAGTTACAGTCAAATCAGCTGCCTTTCTAACACACACACACACACATATATATATATATATATTTATATGTATATATAGTTATTATTTTTAATCAATATTCGTAATAATGGGTTAGGTCATTTCCGTTGATGAATCCACCCCCCCAATCGAAACATTTTTCGTCTAATGACACAATATGAAGAGGGATCGACACGCTCTAACAATATCATTAATAGCTGTATTTTAAAAATGATTATCGCTATAATTTTTTGTTCCGATGTAATTTCATCCCCTTTTATCAATTCCCTTTCTGTGTGATTCTCTTCTTTAGGAAGCGCGTTATAAACACATTATGGATAGCTACATTAACAGGAGATGTGCTTCCTCTATTTGCATTAGAGACTGTTCTATTCCCCCTTCCCCTCCTTTGCTGGGTGTGAAAGGGCATCATTATAAAACGTTCCACATGGTGAGGGAAGCAAGCATTAACTGTGCTCGCAGGGAAATGAGGTTGTGATAGATTGTGAAAGTTATGGAAAGCCATTATGTTGAAATATGAACCCTCCTCAATCGCCATAATGAAACGACAGGCCCATTAGAATGCCTGGCACAGTGAGAGAGAGAGAGAGAGAGAGAGAGAGAGAGGAGAGAGAAAGCCTACAGTAGGTGTCATTGACCCTCATAATAAAACTGTCATGTACAACAAATCTATCTTCCCACTGGGTTTCCAGGATGGACAGTTCCCCCTCCCAGCTAACTCAAACATCCAAGGATTTAGATCAGTGGTTCTCAGGCCTAAAATCCCGGTGGCCTCAAAGGGCCACAAAGTTCAGCCACCAAAACTTATTGGTGGCCTGACTCCATATTTTCTTCAACACAAACCCCTTGATGTAACAAATGTCTTTTCACAACATATACAGAACATCAAGGCTCTGATGTATTTTTACTTGAAATGCATCTTCCATGTTCTTTTGAAAGTAAGAAATTGTCCATTCCATTTGCTTTGCACTTAAAGCTTTTAAAGAGCTCCGTGGCCTCAGTAAATTGTGGTGGAGACCACATTCGGCTACAGTGGCCTCTTTAAGCATGGCTGGTCTAGATGGATGTTTGCTCCTTTGTTAAAAACAGGAAGAAAAGGAATCTACTGTATTTTGTGGCACCTTTCCTACAAACTTTATCCAGAGCTCTTTACTATCCAGGAAAAAGCAGGGGGAAAGAATGATGTTGTCCATTTCCTCACACAGGGAGACTTAAACAACACAGAGCTGGATTAAAGAGAAACTAGAGGGGAAGCACAGTAAGTTGCAGTTGCAGGATTCAAACCTGGGTCTCTGTGTTCGGAGCTCTGCACTCTAACCTTTTTATGCCAAAACTGCCTCCCTGCTTTGTTAAAGCAGGTTTTGCAACTTTTGTTCACAAAGAGCTAACTTGAGGCCAGTGTCCTGAATGGTTTACAGTACTAATGTTAAAAGGGAACATAAACAATATTGTATACATTTTTAATATCATTATTTGAGCACGTGTGAAGCCTGTTTTATCACCCCAGTGTAACATTTTGTATTTTGAAATAGTCCTATGTGTTCCTTATTTAGGGCCGCATATAATGCAGAACTTTTCTTGCCCAATATTCATGTTTTTATTAATTACTTAGCAGTTCCAGAACCCAGTGACATAAGTGGAGCTGCAGACTACAGTGAAGCAGAACACAGTGCCATCAGCTATTTTATTAAGAAAATATCAACACCATTGTTTATGCTTCCTTTAAAGATGTCCTTTTCTATGATTCAGCTCAGTGAGAAACAAAATAGTAGATGACTCTGTCTGCTTAGACCAGCTTACTTATTTTGTTATTCTGGAGTTGCTGTTTCCACTGCTTGTTTGTAACCTTACCTCATGACTCAGACATGGAACCTTTATAGAAGTGCACCTGTGCTCAAAGGTACAGTCCCAATGTATTTAAATAAAATACATACATACATACATAAATATTATTTGTAACCACTGTGCTTGGATTGACTGTGAGATTTTGCTTGAACACAGTTGGAGAGCTTCATCTTGACGATTTTACATGTGACGGAACCCCACCCCCACCCAATTACTTGTATAGGTTACACAGCAACAACTGGGAGGACATAGGAGACTTAGGGTCCATCTCGTCTGCCTCTTCAGCTGTCAGAGAGTGGCTTACCAAATTTGCCTGTGGGCCCACTTTTAGACTTAGCAGATGGATTAGAATCTACTCATGCTGTTTAGAAAATGGACTGAAGATTTCCTGGTCTCTGATTAGCTGGTATCCACACCGGTGGGGGGGGATGCATTAACTATCAGTAGAAACTAGGAAATAAAAAGTGCCAGCCCAGTGTACTGCCGTACAACAAAAGCCATTGTGCCACCTCCAAATTAAAAAATAAATAAATCACAGCCATGTTTTCTTCTTGTTTGGTGAGTGACACCCCCCCACCACCAATTGCATTCATCAGGAACCAAGTGCCATTCTCAATTAACTGCCAGACAAAACTGCAATCCCAATAGTAATCTGCCACACAGTGACTGAGTTTTATCAATTTTCTGCCTTTTTAAAAAAAAAATGGCTTTTATAATTGAAAGTATTAGCACTAGCACGTGGCATGCTCAGCGCCAGAGACATCCTGGCTCATGGTGACTGCATCCCCATCACCCAAAACATAAAAACAAGACAAACAGAATAATTTATCTTTTTTTTTTTTTTTCCAAAAAGATAATCTTATCTCCTTAATGGCAGAGTAGATTACTGATCATGCTGCATCAGTGACCAGCCATCGCCATTGTACTCCGCTCCTGTCCAAGTCTGTTGCTGCAGGTTGTGAACTTGCGAATCACCCCCAAAAATTTAACGTATCACTGGCAAGCCCAATGAGATGGCAGTTACTTACAGAAGAAGAAGGCAGTAAAAAAAACACAGTAGTTGAAGCAGTAGAAGAAACACAGCAGTAAAGTACACTTCATAGTAAAACAACTGTGAAGCACTACAGTGCCCTCTACTAGCAAGTATACCAGTAGAGCGACTACCTTAGCGCTAAAATTACTTTCTGTTCATTTTGGTAATTTTTTTGATAGTTTTTTATTTTATTTTATCTCTACTTCATAAAATTGTCACATGTAGTCCATTTTCTAAGTGCAATAATACCCTCCTATGTGGGTGGTATGGGCTATAGCAGACCTTCCGGGGACTATAAGGTCCTCTACCTATGTTGTTGGGCCCCATTATGACCTTGGGTAGTCTGCTATAGCCCAGTACTGCCCACCCTGTTGGGTATTATTGCTTACATAACCATCAATGCCATTCTTCTAGCTAGCTTCTACAACCTCACCAGGTAGGCTATTCTACATGTGGACCCCTCTCTTTGTAAATTAATAAAGGAATAATGCATGACAGGGTGGGTGTCGAGCTGGGATAACATCCCGCCTCAGGTGATTGTACACAAGGCCACATGTCGAGTGTGTCCAACCCCCAAGAAGTGATATTATCCCAGACTGTCACCCACTCTGGAGTGCATTATTCCTTTTATACATGCCTCCTTTATTTTTTTTTAAAGGAAAAATATATTTAAAATACTTTTTTTCTATTTTTTCTTAGTGGCAGTATACCTTTTGAAAAAAGAGTCCATGGTTTCTCTCTTGCCCAGCAGGTGGCAGTGCAGTCTTGTGGTTGCTCTGTATCCCAGTGTTGCTGCTAGTCTGATCTCTGTCTCTCTCTGGATAGCTGTTTCTGTCTTAGTTTTACACTGTGTGTCACATCCTTTTGCCACCACCACCCCAATGTTTCTTCATGTTCTGCTGGGAAAGTGTGAGACACTGTTGGTGTCTATCAGAGAAGCTGTATGGAAATTTAAATCATCCGACGATCGCTTATCTGCAGTAGAATGAGAACCGTTGCAAGGGAAGGTAAGGTGCATGATGGCTCCGGGCAAGTGCTTTTGTTACTGAACAGTGCCAGTTCACAGTTTGGCTTTACTGAAATCGTATGGATTTTTTTTTTCTATGTGGGGGGGGGGATCCTCCTTAGCCAATGAAGTGCTGCCATTGATTGAGGAGCTGGGTAGCATGAGGAGCAAGTGTGCCACTTACGCTACTCTAGGACTAAAGGACTATTAGAGATAGGAAGAAAAAGCTAAAGCCACTGACCAGATATAGTCACTGGCCGCTTCATCAGGTAGCATAAAAGAGCAGACTCGATGGGTCTGATGGCCCTTATCTGCTGACAGAATGTGTGGCTGTCTGTGGGGGTCCAGGCACAGGTTGTAATATTCTCCTTATCTACTGCTCCCCTGAGGCGGTGGGGAATTTCCTGCAGGAAGTTGCCAAATTCATCATCAGTGAAACATTGGAAGCCCCCAGATGCATTGTCATGGGGGATTTCAGTGTTTGGGCCAACTATGAATCTTCCTAGCTTGGTCATAACCTCCTCCAGACCATGTCATCGCTGGGCCTGTCACAATTTGTTTCTGCCGCAACACACCAGGACGGGCACTCATTGGACCTGGTGTTCTCACTGGGGCTTGAGATAAATGATCTCAAGACTGATCGGGTGGCATGGTCTGATCATTGCATGGTGTGGTTAATGTTCAGGGCACCCACCAGATGCCCTCCCCATACAGAGATAATGAGCTGCCATCCTTTGCAGGGATTGACCCCAGAGGGCTTTTTGGCAGCAGCTGATCTATCTAGTGTGGGTAATGCATGAGTCAGAGGCATTGGTGCCATGGTGGGCTCTTATAATAGGGTACTATCTGACGCCATTGACTCCCTCGCACCTGTCCATGTATGACCCAAATCTTCCTACCTGAGGTCCCCATGGTTTGATGGGGACCTCAGGGAGAGGAAGAGAAAGGGTCGGAGGTTGGAGAGCGGCTGGAAGAAGTCTGGCCTGGATGAGGACAGACTGACCCTGCGCATGCATTATAATACATACCAGGGGGCAATCAACCATAAGAAAGCAGAGTTCCAGTCCAGGGAGATTGCTGCTGGGAAGAACCAACCAGCTGCACTTTTTCGGACTGTTGATAGGCTACTTCATCCAGCCTGTCTACAGCTGAAGAAGGTTTTTTCTAATGCTGAATCTGAAGAGTTTGCTTGGTTCTTCTCAGACAGGGTGTCTGGTATCTGGCAGGAAGTTCTTCCAGTCAGCCAGGTTAGAGCTGGCAGTGGTCGCCTGAAGTGTTCTGAGTGCACTCCTTCTGGTTGGGAAGAGTTTAGACCAGTAAAGGTAAGTGAGGTCATTAAGGTGGCGACCAATCTGAAACACACTTTTTGTGAACTGGACCAGGTGCCGATGCATTTCTTGATGAGATGCATTGACACCGTTGGTTCGGTGTGCCACCCCTGATTGCCCGGTGTTTTGTCTGAGGGGTCTTCCCGATGCCTTGAAGGAGGCATTGGTAAGACCACTCCTAAGAAACCATCTTTAGACCCGGAGGCAGGGCAAATCTATCCAATCTCCAATCTTCTTTTTTTTGGCGAAGATTGTGGAGAAGGTAGTGGAGCTTCAGTTGGAGGAGCACCTTGTGACCCATGAGTTATATGAATCTTTCTAGTAGGGGTTTCGGGCAAGGCACAGCACAGAAACCGTGCTTGTTCGGCTGCAGAATGATGTCCTCAGGGCTAGAGATCAAGGGGAAAGGACAATTCTTGTTCTTCTTGATCTCTCTTCAGCATTTGGCACTGTGGACCATTGTGTGTTGTTTGACCACCTTAGGGTACTCTGCGGACTCACCGGCACTGTCATCTGCTGGTTTGAGTTGTTTTTAGCCAACAGGAGGCAATGAGTTGTGATGGGGAATTTCTTCTCCACCCCTAGACCCCTATCTTGTGGAGTACCTCAGGGTTCGCTCTTAGCCCCAACATTGTTCGCAGTGTACATGCTGCCCCTGGGAGGGATCATTAGGAAGTATGGTCTGGGTTTTCATTGCTATGTTGATGATACCCAGCTATACTTATCCTTTGCCCCAGGAACATCCAACACGGCAGATGTGCTAAACAGCTGCTTTGCCAAAATCAAGGACTGGATGGCCTCTAGCTGGTTGCGACTAAACCCTGATAAGACGACGGTATTGGTGGTGGAGTCGAACAGAGTACGGGATAGAATGGCCTCTGGATCACAGACTGGACTTGTTCTGGGATCTGTTCCATTGAAGGCCTCCTCAAAGGTGCAAAATCTTGGTGTCATTCTGGCAGGGGTTTGACAATGGAGGCACAGGTGTCTTCCGCCGTCCACTCCTATTTTTTCCATCTCAGAAATGTTGCCAGGATAAAGACCCTTGTGTCCCCTCTGGACCTCCCCACTTTGATACATGTCTTAGTCACATCAAGGCTTGACTACGGTAATGCATTCTATCTCAGGGTTGCGGGAAGATCTCTCCACTGGCTGCAGCTGGTGCAGAATGCAGCTGCCCGGTTACTTACTAGGCAACCAAAAGTTTGCCATATTACACCAGTACTGCATGATCTACACTGGCTGCTGGTCAGGTGGAGGATCCTCTTTAAGGTGGGTCTTCTTACCTACAAGGCCCTACATAACCAGGGCCTTGGTTACCTGTCTGACCTTCTTGCACCGGCTCTCTTGATCCGCCCCCTCCGCTCCTCCTGTGGGGCCCCCTGGCAATTTTATTTATTTATTTATTGAAATGTTTCACCAGGAATGGCACACTGAGCAACAAGATGCTCATCTCACGGTGCGACCGGAGGGGGGGGGGTACAGAGGAGAAGGAGTGTATATGATACATAGCAGTTGAGTTGCACATTGGAGTCATGAAATAAAGAGTGTCATTGCATGCTTTGTTACATGAATAAGAGTGACATTACATACTTTGTTTCCATGAATAAGAGTGACATAACATACTTTGTTTACATGAATGAGAGTGACATTACATATTTTGTTTGCATACCTACATACATGCCTACATTACTAGTATTAAATTGAATTATAGTTACACAATGTTGACAGCTTAGAACTTGAAGCCTTGAAGGCTTTAAGAACAGTGAGTGGGGAATAGGTCTGGATAAGTTACACAGTACATAAACGACTGTACTGACTAAGGGAAGACGTTTGACAGGGAGAAGAGCAGAAGTGCAGTATGGGGCAAGTGCGTGGGTTGGTAGAACAAATATATGCCAGCCTTTGTGGTCAATTGCTAAGCCGCTGATCAGGCCGTGTAAGGTGAAGTGGGAGATGATGGGGGGGGGGCTGAAGCAGGAAGAGGGGAGGAGGTCAGGGGCATGTACAGTTTGCCATGTAGAAGTTTGTGAGGGCAAAGGATAGAGAATGCTTGGAGGAGGAATGGCGGATTTGGGCCGGCAGGTCATTCCAGAGCATAGGGAGATGGCAGGAGAAGGCTGATTGGCCTGCAGAGGTCCGTCGGTGAGGGATTACCAATAGCCAGGAGTCATTAGACCTGAGGGCATGAGAGGGGGTTGGTGGTGAGGATAGGGAGGAGGCGAGGTAGGGCAGAAGGGAACCGAGCCAGAAGTTAGAAGCAAATTTAGCACTGTGGAGTGGTCGCCGGTTGCTCAGGGATGGTAGGGCCAGAGAATAGAAAAGCTTGCAGTGGTGGGTATGAGGGAGGGCATCGAGGGTGAAACTGCAGAAAGCATTGAAGAGGGGGTCCAGTCTGGATAGGGTGGACTTGGGGGCGGAGCTGTAGACTATATCGCAGTAGTCGAAGGAAGGTAGTATCATTTTCTGAACGATTTCGCGTCTCACAGGTAACGGGAGACAGCTGCAATTTCTATAGACAGCGCCAAGCTTAGGGCGCAGTTTTTTCAGGATAGTGTCCATGTGGGTGGAGAAGGAAAGGTGTCAGTCAAGCCAGACCCCTAGGTACCTAAAGGAGGACATGTCTTCTAGGTCTGTACCATCAAGGGTATGGAAGATCAGTGGTGAGGTAAGTCTGGATAGTCTCTGCCTAGTGCCAAAAGTCAAGGAGACTGTCTTCTTGGCATTGAGGGAGAGTTGGTGGGAGTTAAACCAGTGCTGTACCTTGTTGAAATCAGTCTGGAGACTGGAGGCGACTTCCTCATGGGACTGGCCAGAGGTAAAGAGGACTGTGTCATCTGCATACATATGTATTGAGGTAGTAGAGCAAGTTTTTAGCAGGTCATTTAGTAGGATGGAAGAGAGAATAGGGCAGAGCACTGAGCCCTGAGGAACACCAGTGGTAATAGGGAGTTGGGGGTGAGGTGGAATCAGCTATTTTTACAGACTGGGTTCTGTCTTGCAGGTAGGCTCTGAACCAGCTAGTGGCCATCGCGGATAATCCAGCACCAGATAGGCAAGATAATAACGGGGGGTGGAATACAGTGTCGAAAGCTTTGGCTAAGTCAACGAAGATTGCTGATGTAA
Organism: Neoceratodus forsteri; assembly: GCA_016271365.2. Lineage (NCBI taxonomy): Eukaryota > Metazoa > Chordata > Ceratodontiformes > Ceratodontidae > Neoceratodus > Neoceratodus forsteri. The sequence continues at coordinate 260,066,635 of CM057457.1, read as the reverse complement.
TTAGATCTTTGTCCCTGAGAGGATGGAATCCGTGAGTTTTAGTAGGGAGGTGGTGGTGGAGTGGTTTTTCCTAAATCCAGACTGGAAAGGTGTGAAGAAGTTGGATTCAGAGAGGAAGTGGGAGAGTTGTGAGAGCACGAGGAGCTCCTGGAATTTTGCAAGGGTGGGGAGGAGGGAGATGGGGCGGTAATTTGCAACGGTAGTGGGGTCTCCTCCTTTTGGTAGTGGTAGGACTGTGGCATGCTTCCACTCCTTGGGAATTGATTCAGTGGCAAACAAAAGGTTTAGCAGGGCAGCGGGGGGAGCAGCTATGGCCAGGGCAGACAGGACGAGAAGTTTGGTGTCTAGACCATCAGGTGATTTTCCCTTAGTGGGGTTCAGGGTGAGAAGGGCATCTAAGGTTTCCATGGGAGAGATGTGCCTGAAGGAAAAGGAGTTCAGAGCCGGGCAGTGTAGGGGTTTCAGCTTGGAGACTGGGCAGAGTTTCTGCTGGAAGGGAGGCCAGGAGGGTCATTGCACATGAGGTGAAGTAGAAGTTGAACTCGGAGGCAACCAACAGGGGGTCAGAGAGGAGAGTCCTTTGTGAGAGTAGAAGGGGGGTGGGATTTGTTGTTGTGGGAGGGAGTTGATGACGTTCCAAAATTTAGATGGCCTACCAAGATTGGCGTTTAGGGTATTGTTAAAATATTCGGCCTTGGCTAATCGGGTGGCCTTGGTGCAATTGTTTCAGAGCATGCAGTAGGTGATGTCGCCTTGGAGGAGCATAGTTTTGTAATTTCGCCATGCCTTGTCACGGACTTTTTGGCATGCTATTAGCTCAGGGGAAATCCAGATATAACCCCTAGGTGGCGCTATCCCAAGGGCTACTACCCCGGCCTGCTTAACTACTAACAGGTTGAGGGGCCTAGGTCCAATGGCGGGTGCCTCCACCCAGAGGTCAGGGTTTGCAGTAGTTAAACTAACTTGGTCACTGCCCTCTGGGACACTGTAACCCCCCTTTCTTCCCACTAGTGGCCCACACAATGCATTAGGAATATCTTCACAATGGTCACTTACCCCCAGGACTGTCTCTGTCGACTGGACTCTGAGGACCCCTGTAAAATAAGACGATACAGTGCAAAAACCACAGTACAATACTTTAACATAAACGAATACCTCAGCCAGTGTAACTTTGCTGAAACCAATAGATCTGATTTATTTAAGGAGCTGTAACAAGGAAGGGGGAAATCGGGTTAATTAGGTTAAACACATTAATAATCACAGTACTGTGCGCATATTCAGAGTCCCAAATTGTCACTTTTACTGGGTACCCAGGATGGGGGAGGGGGGCTAGCCAGGATCGATGCAGCTGGTTGGGGCCCTGTGATGGAAAAACACTGGCACAATACCCAAATTGTAATCTGGAGCCGGTTGGCTCAGTTCGTGAAGAAATGAAAAAAAAAACAACAATTAGATGACACACTTGCAGTTCGATAAACAGATGGCAGGGAGCTACCCTGTTCTGTACTCACAAACTCAGTGCTGAGAACTGGATGGAAGGCAGATTGTCCTGGATTGCCAGGAGGAGCAGACCATGTGGACAAGGTCCTTGTGACTGGACCCCACTGCAGTTTAGAGCAAATGGATGTAGTCTGGATTAAGCTGGGTTTACTTCCAGCTTCATGCACTCAATTCACTGTACAGGGGATTTGAAATGCTATTCCCCACAAACACTACACACATGTATATGTAAAAGGAAAGTACTATACCAGGCAGGCTGCTTCTCTATCCCGATTGCAATTACTGCACAATACCCGGGAGAACACACAGCAGATTCAGTTCCTGACAGACCGAGTGTGATTTAGCTATTTCTCCAGTCTTCTACAGGGTGAGCCTGGTTTCTGCTCTTCAGATCTCCTTGATTCTCTTCACAGGTCGGATTCAGTCTGAACAGGCGCTTGCACAAACTGCAGACTGAAACTTAGGGCCTTACGCGAGATTCCCACGCTAAAACTACATACCGAAAAAAGCACACAGCTCCCTGTCTCTTCACAGCCCAAACTGATCTGATCTTTCCAGTAGACAGAGCCAGGCATTTCCTTTGAGTTCCTTCCAGTTCAGTTGGCTGGTTTGGCTGTCACTCACAGTGAACTCCCCCTGTTGGTGGAAAAAAGGCACCGAAGTCAAAACTACATTTCCCAGAGTCACTGCCCTTACAATCCCCCTTACAGCTGGCTCCAGAGGAGAGTCCAAGTTCTGATTCGCCCAGAGCAGGCTCTATTTTAAAGGATCCCCACCATGATTGGTCCAATTCAGCAGTTCAGAACCAACATGAGGAAGCTACTCTGCACTGTCCTTACTACAAGAAAGCAGGTTAAATCAAACTGCATTTTCATTATTACTCTAACAGGTTACAAGCAAACAATTACATCTTTGAAGAGTGCTCCTTCTGCCTACTTAGCGATGGCAGAAATGGAGCAATTTGGCAGTAGCTCGAACGGGACTCAAGCAGGAAAACACACAGTCCCCCCATACAAACTAATTATTTCTGCAAGCAGATAGCTCTTAAAGAGACAGTACCAGAGGCTCTAAAAGCACTCACAGATAAACGCCTTAAATGCCAAACACCATTCAGGCTTGAAGCATTCAAGCAAGCTCCTGGAAGACTTTTTGGGAACCCCTATTTTCAGGGGGGTTACACCCTTCCTGGCCTGGGAAAGCTTGACGTCCACGTCAGGCAAGTACCCCTATAAGTTTCAATACACCCTTATACATTTACATCAGTATCACATTAGGCTTATACATGTAATCATCAGTCAATATATCACTTTACCAGAAACACATTTCTGAAACTTTGCAGTACGTCACTCTTTACATAGTATTACACACACATTGTACCATATCTCAGGTTATTACCTCTTGTACATGAAACCTGAAGAGAGGGGGCCCTTCCCTGTCAACTACCTTGGGGCTAATGAGGCAGGGGCACCATACCTAGAGGGCAACACAAGTAACTTGGAGTTAGCACTGATGTTCAGTTTGGGCAATGAGCTTGGGGGCACATACACTCCTTTATGGACAACATTGAGAGGCAAGTCCACAGGCCTCCCAGGGGAATCATAATTGAGGTGCACCACAGGCTTTACAGCTCGACCAGTCTTTCTAGGGGGAACTGTTACAGTCTCTGCACTCTGAGCCTCATTTTCAGCATTGTCCTCACTTGTCAGGGGAGTCTCCAATGGGGTAAAAGGCTAGAACTTGGGGCATTTTCAGCTCCAGGAGTTACAATCTCTGAGTCCACAACACTTGGCTCACATGGAGAGCTTTCTGACACTGACAGTGAATTATCAGGGCACTCAACACACTCTTCTTGTTCTGGTATGTCACCAGTCTGTTCCAGTCCATCATTTTCCTCCTCTGAAAGCTCAAACGGTTCAACCATACACAGTGATTCCATATCATCTGACTTAATGCTTTGCGCTTCACTTTCTGGGAGCATTGGCTCCAGGGACAAAGCAGGGGGCTTAGACAGTCCAGAAGGCCCAGCTTCATCTCCAGAATTGACTAGGGGATTTCCCCGAAACAATTGACTCAGTTATTCAAAACCACACTCACTTTCCTCTGACATGGACTGACAGTCATGTTCAGCTGGGACTTGTGGAGGGGAACACTTTAACTCAGCTTCTGTAGGTGCAGACTTTCTTGATTTTTTTCTTAGCAGCAGCTCTAGTCACTGGTCCAGAGGGGGCATTTTCTGAGGGCTCAGACTCAATCAAGATTTGTCCAATGGGCAGTAAATGATTTCTATGCATTATTTTAACATCTTTAGAATTATTCTCAGGCCTTGCTTTGTACACAGGCAGATCATCTAGTTTGCCCACTACAATGTGAGGGAGATGGTGCCATCTGTCAGCAATCTTGTGTTTGCCATGCAGTCCCAGATGTCTTAGCAATACCCGATCTCCCTCCTGGAGTTCCTGTGCTTTCACCTTTTTATCATACCTTTCTTTGTTGGCCAGATTTCTTTTGGCAGCCATGGTTTGAGCCAGTTGGTACGCATGATTTAGCTGGGCCTTTAACTTTTGCACATACTGTAAATAGTTGTCAGCTCGAACCCCATCAGGAGAGACCCCAAAGTACACATCTACTGGCAGTCGAGCTTCTCTTTCAAACATCAGGTGGTAGGGGGAGAACCCAGTGGCATCACTTTTGGTGCAGTTGTAGGCATGTACCAGGGTGCTAATTAGTTGCCTCCATCTAGGCTTGACCTTTGGTTGGAGGGTGCATAGCATATCTAGCAAAGTGCGGTTGAAACGTTCAGGCTGTTTGTCTCCCTAGGGGTGGTAAGGGGTGGTTCTGGACTTTTGCACTCCCCACAGAGAAAGCATCTCTTTGATCAGACGACTCTCAAAGTCTCTTCCTTGATCAGAATGGATTATTTGTGGAGCCCCACAGTGAACAAAAAAGTTTTCTACAAGTACTTTTGCCACAGTGGATACCTTCTGGTCCTTGGTGGGGAAAGCTTGGGCATATCTCGTAAAATGGTCAGTGACCACCAGCACATTATTAATATTTCTTTGATCTGACTCCAAACTCAGAAAATCAATACAGACCAGCTCCATGGGTGCACTGGTGGTGATGTTAACAAGGGGGGCATCCCTCTGGGGCAAAGTTTTCCTCTGTAAGCAGTGACTACAAGTTCGAATGTGTTGCTCCACATCAGCCCCCATCTTAGGCCAATACAATCTGGATCTCACCAAGTCAAGTGTTCTGTCTATACCAAGGTGCCCCATGTGGTTGTGTAAGGACCTCAGCACTGAGTCTCAAAAAGCAGTGGGCAGCACTAGTTGTTGTTTGTGTACTTGTCCCCCTCTGTCTATTGTTTCTCTGTATAACAGTCTATTGATCAGTTTCAACTTAGGACCTTCTTTGTATAACAATGCAGTTCTCAAATCAGTGGAACATTATTTGGACACATCTTTCCCTGCATAGAGGGCTTCTAAAGCTGATTTGATCATTTGATCTTGGGATTGAGCCCGCCGAATACTGTCATTGTCCAGCTGAGGCAGTGCACCAATGTCTATTGCAGAAAAGTGGCAATAAGCAGCAGGTATACAATTCTCAGAAGGTCCCAAACAATCCACCATACAGTCCACTGCATCCGTGGACATTTGTTCCTCCTTATCAAACTTCTGGCAGAGTGCTTGAATATCAGGTTCTGACAGTCTGACCCAGTCATTCCGGGGAACAGGCCTCCGGGAGAGAGCATCAGCATCTATGTGGTTCAGGTCTGCTCTGTATTCAACAGCATAGTCATATGTAGATAATGCAGAAAGCCACCTATGGCCAGTGGCATCCAATTTAGCTGAAGTCTGCACATAGGTCAAAGGATTATTGTCAGTTTTTACCAGTATCTTAGCCCCATTGTAGCATATCTTTTTCCTTCTCAGAGCACTCATTAACTGCCAACCTCTGCCCCTGAACTTCACTTGATGGCTCACCCTTAGTCACTCGGGTCGTAGCCGCAGCTATTGGTGCAAGTCCCTCCCGAGGTCGCCTTTTCTCAACTCCTCGAATTTCTCTCATTAGCTCATCATAGGAGGGTGGGGATTCCAGTCAATTTGCCAGGCATAACTGAAGCAACAGCAGTTCTGAGAAGGGGGCAGACTTAAGGATCCTGTCCAGCCTGGTTCGGTCCAGTTCAATCGCTGGCAAACTACCCTTTCTGAGGCATTCTTGCAACAATTTTTCCAGCCGAGATACATACATAGACAACAACTCCCCTTGGTACTGTTGTGTATTTCTTACTTTCCACTACAGGTCCTCATCAGAATCTGGGCTCCCATACACATTCTCCAAGGCCTCAAGATTGTCCCGTGCAGTCGCTTCTGGGTTACTGGCCCATTTAGCACAGATGGTAGCCAGGGCAGGACCTCGGAGGCTCTCACTAACCCTCCTTCGCTTTTCGGCTTCTGAGCATCGCCATTCTAGCACTTGAGGGGCAGCATAGTCTATCCAGGTCTCCCAGTCATCCTCCCTTTGGGGGGTGGGGAGGGTGCCAGAGAAGATCCTCAACCTTTGGTAAGAGTCGTGACTAATGGCAGGTGTAGAGATAGGGAGATAGGAGCCTGCATTGGTTCAGCCACCATTACGGGTACTGGAGCGGGAGAGGGTGTTGTGGGAGGAACACCCCCAGGTGGCAAGAATAGTTTCTTCAAGTCCTCCACAGTTTTCCCTTCCCCCAGCAACCATTTAGCAAATTTCTCTTCAAAAGTTTCAGATAGTGGGGGGGGGCTCATTCTGCCCCGGGTCTTTACTGTCCTTAGTTATCACTCTCCAGGCAGTGAGGGCTCCCTCTGGGGTAATAGTCTGTGGCACTTTGGAGCTATCTATGGGATCCTTAAACTCTACTAGGGCCAGGAAAGTGTGGGTGAGAAGATTAGCATGTCGACCCACCACCACAGGGTTTTGTAAACCTTCCACCTTGGAAAGTACTCCCTGTACAGTGTCCGTATTGATACCCAGAGGGATGTCCAAGATAAGCATAGCATTTTGGAGGTCAGTCTTCTCCCCAGTACACCACTCCACCAACCAGTGCACAGCCACTTCTGTCGGGGTACCCATTTATTTTATTTTTTTTCTTAACAGTGGTTCGTAAATATGGCCACTAGAGGACACACAATCCTAGCGGTGAGCCTCCAAGATGTAACCCCTAGGTGGCGCTATCCCAAGGGCTACTACCACTGCCTGCTTAACTACTAACAGGTTGAGGGGCCTAGGTCCAATGGCGGGTGCCTCCACCCAGAGGTCAGGATTTGCAGTAGTTAAACTAACTTGGTCACAGCCCTCTGGGACACTGTAACCCCCCTTTCTTCCCACTAGTGGCCCACACAATGCATTAGGAATATCTTCACAATGTACACTTACCCCCAGGACTGGCTCTGTCGACTGGACTCTGGGGTCCCACTGTAAAACAAGATGATACAGTGCAAAAACCACAATACAATACTTTAACATAAACGAATACCTCAGCCAGTGTAACTTTGCTGAAACCAACAGATCTGATTTATTTAAGGAGCTGTAACAAGGAAGGGGGAAATCGGGTTAATTAGGTTAAACACATTAATAATCACAGTACTGTGCGCATATTCAGAGTCCCAAATTGTCACTTTCACTGGGTACCCAGGATGGGGGGGGGGCTAGCCAGGATCGATGCTGCTGGTTGGGGCCCTGTGATGGAAAAACACTGGCACAATACCCAAATTGTAATCCACAGCTGGTTGGCTCAGTTCATGAAGAAATGAAAAAAAAAAAACAATTAGATGACACACTTGCAATTCGATGAACAGATGGCAGGGAGCTACCCTGCTTTGTACTCACAAACTCAATGCTGGGAACTGGATGGAAGGCAGATTGTCCTGGATTGCCAGGAGGAGCAGACCATGTGGACAAGGTCCTTGTGACTGGACCCCACTGCAGTTTAGAGTAAATGGATGTAGTCTGGATTAAGCTGGGGTTTACTTCCAGCTTCATGCACTCTATTCACTGTACAGGGGATTTGAAACGTGATTCCCCACAAGCACTACGCACATTTATATGTAAAAAGGGAAGTACTATACCAGGGGGCTAGGCTGCTTCTCTATCCCAATCACATTTACTGCACAATACCCGGGAGAACACACAGCAGATTCAGTTCCGGACAGACCGAGTGTGATTCAGCAATTTCTCCAGCCTTCTACAGGGTGAGCCTGGTTTCTGCTCTTCAGATCTCCTTGATTCTCTTCACAGGTCGGATTCAGTCTGAACAGGCGCTTGCACAAACTGCAGACCGAAACTTAGGCCCTTACACAAGATTCCCGTGCTAAAACTACACACCGAGGAAGCACACAGCTCCCTGTCTCTTCACAGCCCAAACTGATCTGATCTTTCCAGTAGACAGATCCGGGCATTTCCTTTGAGTTCCTCCCAGTTCAGTTGGCTGGTTTGGCTGTCACTCACAGTAAACTCCCCCTGTTGGTGGAAAAAAGGCGCCAAAGTCAAAACTACATTTCCCAGAGTCACTGCCCTTACAATCCCCTTACAGCAGGCTCCAGAGGAGAGTCCAAGTTCTGATTCGCCCAGAGCAGGCTCCATTTTAAAGGACCCCCACCATGATTGGTCCAATTCAGCAGTTCAGAACCAACATGAGGGAGCTACTCTGCACAGTCCTTGCTACAAGAAAGCAGGTTAAATCAAGCTGCATTTTCATTATTACTCTAACAGGTTACAAGCAAACAATTACATCTTTGAAGAGTGCTCCTTCTGCCCACTTAGCGATGGCAGAAACGGAGCGATTTGGCAGTAGCTTGGGCGGGACTCAAGCAGGAAAACACACAGTCTCCCCATACAAACTAATTATGTCTGCAAGCAGACAGCTCTTAAAGAAACAGTACCAGAGGCTCTAAAAGCACTCGCAGATAAACGCCTTAAACGCCAAACACCAGTCAGGCTTGGAGCATTCAAGCAAGTTCCTGGAAGACTTTTTGGGAACCCCCATTTTCAGGGGGGTTACACAGGGAAGGTGAGTCCCTCGGACCCTAATGCGGCGCAGGGGGGCATGTTTATCCCAAATGCTAAGGAAGGTGTTCCGGAAGTGTGTAAGGGCAGCATCCATGTTTGTACTTCTAAGGTGGAGGTCCCAGTTAGAGTGAGCTAGTTCTTCAAGGAGGGGAGTGAGGTTTAGAGTTTTGTATGACCATTGGAATACAAATTTGGGAGGGGATTTAATCTGGTGGATTTTGCGGAGTAGGTAGGTGGTATGATGGTCGCCTATGGAGTGTGGAAGTAGGCTGGAGCTGACGACCTGGTGAGGGTGAGAGGTGAGAGCCCAGTTAAGCTGGGAGTGATTGCCAGTCTTGAGGTTTGAGCGTGTCAGTTCCGAGATGGTTTGGGTAAGATTGAGAGCAGTTATCTCAGAGCGAGCTTTGTTGAAAGCGGGGGATGGCTAATTGTGATTAAAGTCCCCCATAATATAAAGTTCACCCGATGGGGCTAGGGACACTAGGTGGCTTAGGAGTCCGGTGACTGTTGCGGTCGGGGTGCCGGGGCAGCAATAAATACCAGCAACATAGATAGAGAGTGAGAAAGGAGGGGACAGTTTGAGCATAAGCAGTTCATAGGCTTTGGGCTCTGAATTAGCAAGAGTGGCAGGAAAAAGGAAAGTCTGAGTTGGTGTAGACAGCCACTCCTCCACCTCGGGTGGGTTGGTCTTGCCGAGTGATATTAAAACCTGGAATAGTGATGGCTGGGTCCTGAAAGTTTGGGTTTAGCCAGGTCTCAGATACGATGATAATGTCGGGGGCATGGTGTGTGGCTAGTACCTGGAGCAGATCGAGCTTGGGGGCTAGGCTTCGAATGTTTAGGTGGAGTAATCGTAGTCCCTGGGGGAGGGAACCAGCCCTAGTATCAGTGGTGGCCTTGGCAGGGGGGATAGTCATTGAGTTAGAAGGACAGGGGGCTGGTGCTGGGCTGGGGTTTGGGTGTATGCACCCCGCTGCAAGGAATAGTAAGGTAAGGGTTAAGTGGTGACGAAATATGTAAGAAAAAACAATATTTGGGCGAGCGCCACTTGAGAGTAGTTTTAGGGCAGACAGCATGGGAAGCACGGGAAGTAATTTGGTGGAGGGTAGCCAAAAGGCATTCATAGGTGTAGAGCAAGAGGGGGGGCTCATAGGGAAGCAGGACCAGGTAGTGGCTGGAAGAGATGCAGTGGCCGTTTGGGGGGCATGGGTAGGATGGGTTAATTCAGCCGGGGAGGCGGGAGGAGCAGGATAGCAACTTATAGGAGGTGTTGGGGAGGTAAGCAGAATAAGGAGGAGATCAGGAGTAGGTTCCTTGCTGTCTGTGCCATAACTGAATAGTGCACAGGAGGCACAGATTATGCCAGTGAGGCATAGGAGGGAAGAGGAGCAGCCACAAGGACCGGTAGAATGACAGCTAGGGGGAGGGCAGTAGGTAGGAGAGATGATACTAGGTGCCAATGGAATTGGAGCAGGTAATAGGGGCGGGGCAAGTAGTGTATTTAATAGGTGGTCTGGGAGGGGATGGTGGGGGAGGGACAAAAAACAGGCTGGCTCTAAAAATTAGTCCACAGCTATCGACCGCTAAAGGCAATCTGACTAAAGGGCTCCAAGCGCCGTATAGCAACTTGGATGGCACGGTCTAGAAAGGCACACCAATTGGAAGCTTAGGGCTGCTCGCCGTTCCAATCAGGGTCCGACAAGTCAGCAGACACACCAATCAGGGAGGTGCTGAAAGCTGGGCAGCTCTGGGTGTTCTGGCGGTATTACCTGAGAGTCTGGTCCGGGAAGCAGGTCCAGGAGGGCAGCAGAAAATATCTGTGTGCTCAGCGGTGGCAGGCGCTGAGTGCCGCTGGGGTCCTGAGGCACCACTCTGGGTGCGGGAGCTATCTGTGAGGGAAAGAGGGAAACAGCGTTGATTATATGTACAAATTTAGTTGGGAACAATAGAAGGCGGGAGACAGGCGGGAGCTCGTAGAGGGGGTGGGGGTGCTATTTCAGGACAAAGGGAAAAATTAGCAATTCAAGGTGGGAGAGGGAGAGATTTAGTGAGACAGAGGAAGGAGGTTTTAGATGGACAGAGTATAATTACTGGGGGGGAGGTCGGGAGCTGTCTGCTGAAAGTATGCTTAGTGCAGGAGTTAGGGGTAGGTGAAAATGGGACAGAGACTAATGGCGCCAGAGTGCGTGGTGTGAGGGAGTTTGAACACAGCCAGTAGGAGGAGGAGGACAGTCTCCCAGAGACCCTGGGCAATGAAGAAATAGCAGAACTCAACAATGGGAGCAGAAAGCAACATAGAAGCAAAGCAGGATACATTAGTGTGCTAGCTACGGCTTACTGTAGCGAGATTTCAGGCATGCAGCTGACTAGAACTTCTACAACAGGGCTGTAATCACTTATAAACATGCAGTTTCAGAAACATTACATTACATCAGCACTTGTATGGCTTAGATTACAGCACTTTTTATGCTTCAGTAATGTGTGTGCATAAGACTGGCGAGAGCAAAAACTTAGTACTATAGGCAAAGTACATGCATCACTAAGAAACAGAAAAGACAGGATGGTTCTAAGAATTAGTCCACAGCTATCGACCGCTAAAGGCAATCCGACTGAAGGGCTCCAAGCGCCGTATAGCAGCTTGGATGGCATGATCTAGAAAGGCGCACCAATCGGAAGCTTAGGGCTGCTTGCCGGTCCAATCAGGGGCCGCCAAGTCAGCAGGTGCACCAATCAGGGAGGCGCTGAAAGCTGGGAAGCTCCGGGTGTTCTGGTGGTATTACCTGGGAGGCTGGTCCAGGAAGCAGGACCAGGAGGGTGGCAGAAATTATCTGTGTTCTCTGCAGCGGCAGGCGCTGAGTGCCACCGGGGTCCTGAGGCTCTGCTCGGGGCAAGGGAGATATTTGGGAGGCTGGTCCGGGAAGCAGGACCAGGAGGGCAACAGAAAATATCCTTGTGCTCAGCGGTGGTGGGCACTGAGTGCTGCTGGGGTCCTGAGGCACCGCTCAGGGCGCAGGAGCTATCTGGGAGGCTGGTTCGGGAAGCAGAACCAGGAGGGTGGCAGAAAATATCCGTGTGCTCGGCGGCAGCGGTTCCCAGGATGAGGTTAAAATCGGATAGCAACAGGGCTTTTAGTGTCACCGCCCCCGTCCTGTGGAATTCGCTACTCTTCAGGGTTAGGGGGCCCCAACCTTGGAGGTATTCAAGGCCCGCCTTAAGTCCCTCCTATTCGCCCAGGCCTTTCCCGATTCTGCTGCTAGTCTTCTGATATAGATATAGTACTCAGCACAGCTTTTTAAGTTTACTTTTTATATAGATTTTTTTTGTGTGGATTTGATTGTTTCTTTCTTTTGTTTTTACTATTTATGGACCTATTTATGTATATTTGTTTATCTGATTTGATTTATACAGTGCCCAGAGCCTCCAGGATTGGGTGTCTTTTAAATAAACATTGCCTTGCCTTGCCTATGTATCAGCGCCCACTCGCATGATCGCGCTGCTGAGCGGGGAACTGTCAGGACTTCATTTTCATTTACTTTAACTTTTTTTTTTGCAGTTTGGAAGTTGATGGGGGTGTGTGCCTTGATACTGAGGGACCAGCTGACAATCTATGGTAAATCGTGCTGCTGTTTGAAACAGCTGGGTGGTAGCATCGAAAGGACAGTGATTTTTTTTTTTTTTTTTATGTTGTCCGGTCATTTGTGCACTGGGACTAGATCCAGGATGTTATGCTGGGATAACATCCTGGGTCCAGTTCCAGTCAGACCAATCAGGGACCTGCATTCTTTCCTGCCATTGTATAATGCATTTTAATATTTCCCCTTATTCTGCCACCACTCCCTGAAATATCTGCTCATACATCTCTGTGTACTCAACCATGTTGATCCCATTTAGTATTTAGCACACAGTGATCATGTCCCCTCTCAGCCTTCTCTTCTTCATGCTAAATAACTGGAGTAATTCTGAATAAGTTTTGCAGCACATTTGGCTTACCATGCCTCTCAGGTATGCACAACACAGGGCTGCATGTGCAGATGGAAGCATTTTAAACAGCAGTAAATTTGTGTGTTCCATTTAGGCAGCATGATATTAGAAACAATTCACAATAACTAGGCCTTCCTAGTGACAGAAATGTGTAGGGCAGTTCTCAGTGAATATTTTTTGAATTTATTTTTTTGCCCAGGAATGGCACACGAGCTAAGGCTCGTTTCCATGAGTGTGCCGGGCGAGAGGGTAAAGGTAAGGGGGGAGAACAGCACTGCAAAATATTGCATTAGCAAGCCTAGAGGTTAGAACACCAAGTTGAGAACCTGCAGACCCAGCAGATCTGGGTTTGAATCCCATGACCTTCTCTTACGTACTGTGGGATCCTGAACAAGATCCATAACCTCCCTCTGCTGCTGGGATACACGTAGAAATGAGCTTTGACTCAGTGTGCCTTGCCCTGCCAAAAATTCTAAAATAAAAATTAAGCAAGAAAGACAATAAATTAAGGGCCAGCCTTGGGTGGGAGGGTGGCTGGGGTGGGCGGGGCAGTCAACGCAAAGCGTCGATGGGCTAACACCCCACAACAGAATCCAGCAAGGGGGCTGAGATTAACTTTATGGGCTCCACTGTCCACACAGTCCCAGCTGTGTATGCGGTACGCCCACAGCTAGAGTGTGGTTGGGAAAGGGTTCCAGGGCAGCCTAAATACAGTAGACAAACAAAGGACATTAGTATGCAGTGGGGGTGTGAACATTCTCTCAGAGTGCAGAGATGGGAGCAGTACTGCACATGCACAACAGTCTACTGAGGAGAAGGAGGAAACTCAGGATTCTAAGATGGTGCCCTGGCTGGAGACGCCAGAGAACACCACACCATATGGCAGGTAGTCACTGGTAGAGCCAGGCCAGGCAAAGAAACACAGGTACTAACAACAATTCTAGAGAGTAAGCAAGCAAAATCTAAGCAAAATGCCCTACAATTGTAAGCAGTTATACAGATAACAAGCTAGCAGTAATCAGAGACAGAGAACAGTACCAGACATTCTAAGAGACTAGGCAGTTAGCATGCAAACAGGAATTGTAACCTCCGATGTCCATAAACAGTACAAATCAGAGAAATGAGAGTTCTTAAAGTTCTGGTGTAATGCATGGACAATCCTCTGACTGTTTAGTAGAGTGGCTCAGCAGAATAAACAGTCTGTAATGGAGGGCAGAAAAGGCCCAAACACCCCACAACAGAATCCAGCAAGGGGCCTAAGATTACCTTTAAGGGCTCCGCTGTCCACACAGTCCCAGCTATGTATGCTGTATGCTGACGGCTTGAGTGTGGTTGGAAAGGGGTTCCAGGGCAGCCTTTAAGGGCTCTGCTGTCCACACAGTCCCAGCTGTGTATGCTGTAAGCTGGCAGCTTGATTTAAACTAAATCCTACAATATTTTGCTTTTTAATCTGAAGAAGCATTCTTTGCTACGAGTACACTTCACTATTGTTTTGGTTCTTACCCCCATTCCCCTGTTTTTTGGAGTCCAAGCCCCTCCTTCACTTTGCTTCTTCCATTTATGTATTGGAAGAAGACTTTAGTGTGGTCCACAGATCCTGCTTCTATCTGGGCTTCTATTCCTTTTTTGTCTTACTTCATTCATCTTGTAGTTCCTCCATGCTGCTCTGTACTCCTCTTAGGCTTGGTGGCAACTAAAAATAATAATAACGAAATAATAATAATCTTTATTTTTAAGTGCCTTTCCAAAAATATCAAGGCGCGATACAATGTAAATAATAGAACAGTAATAAAATCAGAATACGAACAATAAAAGGTCTGTAAAAATCAATTCAATCAAGTTAAAATAGGGTAGGCCTGATGCCACAAATAAGTCTTAAATGCCTGTTTTAATCCTCCCATGGTTGCGCACTCCCAGAGCTGATGGGGTGGAGAATTCCAGAGGGCTGGGGCCATGTATATAATTGTACGGGCCCCTGAAGATTTCAGTGATACCCTCAGAATCTCTAGCAACCCCTCATCAGTCGAATGGAGCTGTTGCTCAGGGCAGTAAGGGACCAGGAGCTCTTTCAGGTAGTCAGGGCCAAGTCCATGTAGTGCTTTATATCTCAGTAGTCTGACTTTAAAGGTGATACACCACTGAGTCGGCAGCCAGTGCAGATCGCACAGCACCGGTGTAATATGGGAGAAACGAGATGCCCCCATCAACAACCGGGCCACAGTATTCTGTACTAGCTGCAGGTGGTGGATATCAACCCCTTGTAGCCCTAAGTAAAGGGAGTTGCAGTAATCAAGGCACGAGGTCATGAAGGCGTGGATCAGTGTAGGAAGGTCACCGGATGGAACAAGTGCTTGATCCTGGCAATGTACCTAAGATGATAGAAGGATGACTTAACTACTGCTGACACCTGATACCGCAATGTCAGCCCATCGTCAAGCACCACTCCCAGGTCCTGCACCCGTTCAGAGGTAAGGATCTGGGAGCCCCCCAGAAAAAGTCCAGAGGGCTGACCAGGCCTAGTTTCTTTTCAGCAGTCAAAGACCTTTTTTTCCAAATAAATTACCTTTCTGTAGGTGCCTTGTTGAGCTGGGAGGGGGCACTTGGCCATACTTCCCTTTCTGGCTATTTACAGGAATGCTGACCTCCACAGCTGCTTTGAACACCTTCTTCCACTACCTTCACGTGTGCTCTGCTTTCCCATTCCCATTCATGTATCGGGTATCTTTGTGGGGTAGGGCTCCCATAATACAAGAATTTAAGCCAGTTAGGTTTTAATTATTTAGTTATTTATGTCTTTGGTGACTGGGAAGGTGCACTGATCCAGAGGACTGTTTTCAGTCATGACCCAGGCCACAGGGTGGCAAAAAATAGATACAGGTACAAACTGTCAGTTACAAGATACAACAGCCCCTGGCATCAGCTGGGCTTGCCTCCCCTTGAAATGCTCCCCTGCCAACCCACTGACTCACTGAAGCCCCTGGCATCAACTGGGCTTGCCACTCCCTGAGCTGCTCCCCTGCTGCTTGCTGACTCACTGAAGCCCCTAACATCAGCTGGGCTTGCCGCCCACAGAGCTGCTCCCCTGCTGACTCGCCGACTCACTGAAGGTATGCAATAGGACACCTGTGGAGGATCCAGCATTTCTTGTGTTGCGTCCCTGCTGCCTTTGTCTGGACTTTGAATTTGGTGCCTTTTGGCTCTGCCTTGGCTCTTATTGCAATTGCAACACAAGTGACCCTCATCTGTTTTTTTACTTGAACTCGAGCAGGAGGATCTCTTGTTTAATTTATTTTTTTAACCTAAACTGCTCTCAGAGTTTGTATAATTTACTTTCTAACCTAAACTACATTCAGAGTTTGCAGATCTGTTGTTCTAGCTGGCGGGCTGTATTTGGCTTTCAGTTAAGCCTCTGGAACTCGGAGTTTTATTTTCAAATCTAAGCTGCACTCGGAGTTTGCAGAGCTGTGGCTGTAGCTGGTGGGCTATATATGGCTCTCAATTAAGTCTCTGGAACTGAGCCCTATTCCTGGCATCTTTACTGTGCCAGTGTATATGGAGTGGGCTATTAACTGAACCCTGTTCCTGCTACCGCAAATGCAAAAGGGTCTGACGCTCTCCCAGCCATCTGGCTGTGTGCTAAGGAGCCTAGTAGCTTCTGTTTCTTACCCCAGGAGTCCTTTAGCATCAGTAACTATTTTGCACTTAGCTGGCTATGTGCAGCTGCCTCAGAGGTGTGCCTTTAAGAGATATCTAAATGAGCTTAGGGCCAAGCCAATCAGAAGACAAGAAGAGAAGTGAACTGAGAGAGAGCTGTTTGAATGATTCAGAATTGTTTCTCTTCTGGACTGAGCAACATTGCCCCTGAGGTGTCTCTCAACTTTCCTTGTTGACAGCCTCCTAGTGCTTATCTGGGTAAAGTTTTCCTCAAAAGGTGCCTTTATTGTGCTGAGTGAAAGTTTTACTTTTTCATTAGTGGTCTGCTAATTTTTTAATTTTAGCACGGCCACACTATTTTGACTTTATTTTTACCGCAACTTTCATTTTAAATTCTCATTTTATCGCAGGTGCTTATTTTCAATGGTTCCCTTCATTTTTGGACAAATTCTTGTGGGACCCATCGAATTAGGGGCAGTTACCTTGTTTTTTGCCTCAGACCTTGCGGGGTTTACTGTGAGGCACCTGCAGTGAATTTCAAATTTATACAGTGAAAAAGTCACAGTAAAAGCACTCGGGCAAGAAATAACTGCAAAATAACGAAAAATAACTGCAAAATGGCAGATATTTTATTGGTATGACTGCTAGGCTAAAAAGAACAACCCCTAATGCCTCGGCTGTAAAGCCTTCTAAGGGGGTACAATAGCCCCTGGCATCAGCTGGGCTTGCCATCCCCGGAACTGCTCCCCTGCTGACTCTCCGAATTACCAAAGCCCCCTGGCATAAGCTGGGCTTGCTGCCTCTGGAGCTGCTCCCCTGCTGACTCACTGATTCACTGAAGCCCCTGGCATCAGCTGGACTTGCCACCCCTGGAGCTGCTCCTCTGCTGACTCGCTGAGTCACCGAAGCCCCTAGCATCAGCTGGGCTTGCCACTTCCGGAGCTGCTACCCTGCTGACTTGCTGACTCACCGAAGCCCGTGGCATCAGCTGGGCTTGCTGCCCATGGAGCTGCTCTCCTGCTGACTCGCCAGCTCACTGAAGGTATGCGATAGGACATCCATGTGTTGCATCCCTGCTGCCTTTGTCTGGACTTTGAATTTAGTGCCTTTTGGGTCTGCCTTGGATCTTGTGAAATTCTACTTCGAGGATGTGTTGTTAGAGTTTCTCTCTTCTGAAATTGTTGGTCTATTTCTGCTAATTATATCAGTTCCTCTATACCATTGAGATTCATTTATAATGTCTTGAATTTATATACAGTAATTTTATTTATAAAAAAAGATTTTTCTTTATTTGTGCTTCTTTTGACATATACTGTAGGTGAGTCTTTTTCAACAGACATGTTTCTAATTGCTGTTATTTATTTATATGATGTTTTGGATTTAAGAACTATAATTATGTGGATCCCTGACAAGTGGCCTAGGGGTGATTCGAACCTGTGGAGTGATCTTCTAAGAGCAGTCATGTATTTGTACTTTTCATAACTAGTCTGTATGTTTAACATTGATATTGCAATTATTTATCTTAGGAAATGAACTGAAAAAAACTCAAAATAAAGTTTTGTTTTACTAATTGGCTATATAGTATCATGTGACGTTCTTGGTATATGTGTGTGTGTGTGTGTGTGTGTGTGTGTATGCATATATATATCTATATATATATTCTATGCAAAAAACTGTGTTAATGCATCATTTAGGGTTAAAATACAAAAAGTCAGGAAATGAAAATCTTTTGGTTTGCCCCTCCCCCCGGACCTGCCCATCATTCCAAGACTGACAGCTGACGGGGTGTGTCATTGGGGTTGTGAGGCCTAAATGTCACCCCATTCCATCTGAAATTACATTCACAAGCCACAGTAAATAAGAAGAGGGTGACATTTAGGCCTCACAACCCCAATGAGCCACCCCATCAGCTGTCGATCTTGGGATGATGGGCGGGTCCGTGGGGGAAGGGCAACCTAAAGATTTTTCATTTCCTGAATTTTGTGTTTTTAACCCTAAATGATGCATTAATGCGGTTTTTGCATAGAATTTCCTTATTTTTGAGAAGAATAAAAAATTAAGAACTTATAAGCTGAGTATGGCCTTCGGTCCATGCGCTCCCACCAACTCAGGAAGGTGGTGTGAGCACAGTCCTTTGGGTCCTGCACTCCCACCAACTTGTAAACATGTGTGTACCATCAACACCATCCAAATTTAAATGTAAAAACCAAACCGTGTCCGAGATATAACGTTTAAGTTTTAGATTTTCAGTTGTGAGAGATACAGTATTCCACACCTGTTAACATTTTACAGGCACTGATCGACTGAAAACTACATCCTTGACACTAAGGCTATGTACCCTACCAATTTCAAGTGACCAGCACAATGCAGATCACTGTCAGCAGCACGTAAATTGCGTCACGCAATATCCCTGCAAAAAAATTTCTCCAACACGTAAACACCACAATTCGTATCTACAGGACACGCTGAGAACACCCTCCAAATTTCAAGTAAAAAGACCACACCGTTTCCGAGATGTTTAAACTTAAAGATTGATGAAATTGCCCTATCTAATGCATTATAGTTCAGTTCAAAGATTTATTGTTCAACAGCAAAGCCATTACAAAACACTAAAGCTAACAGAATCAAATATACCATAAAAATTGTCACAATTACACACCTTAAATACACATAAAATCAAATACCTACAGTATATCCAGAGACCCAAGTAATAATTTGGAACTCTTATCCATATCTATTAAAATACGTCTTAAAGCTAAAACATACAGCATTTCCTACAGACACACTGAATAAATAAGAGTTATTTCAGTTAGTATATCTGGGAAACTGCATATTGAATTCTAGTGTCTACTTATCCAAAAGTTTTATATCAACACGAATATAAAAATGTGAGCTGTATATCAAGCTCAATAATTCTACTGGACTACATTATAGCAGAGGACAACAGACATTTCAGTAGTTGAGACAGCACAGCCATTATTTGCAATATTAATAGAATTAATTTAATCCAGCAGGACACTTTTAAAAATAATTCACATGGTTTAGTTTTTAACCCTAAAAGGGTCTACATGTTTGCTTGCTCACATTCATAGAACTAGACAAGACCAGCTCTCACACCCCACCAACATCACAAGGCCACCCCTCTAACGAACACAGTTGGCTCCCCATCCCCTGAAACAGCCCCTGTGCCAACCCAGCTAGTCCTCCCCAACCTGAAATGAACACAGCCAGCTCTCCCACCCCCTAAAACAGCCAGACCCCTACCCCACCCGAGTGAACAAAGCCAGCTCCCCCACCCCAGTTCCTGAACAGGCACATACCTTACAGTACAAGGATGGAAAGTGCACCAAGAAGAAATGTACCATAAAATTCAGCACAAGCCATCAGAAAGGATGTTTTATTTTTGTTAAAAATCCTACAGGTTAAGCTGACCCTGAGCTGGCAGAGGACTGTAATTCATTTAATAAAAATTACAATAGAGCACGAGCTGGTCCAAAACCAACAGAACCTGTTATTCGGTTTAATCAAATGTAGCTGCCCCATATAGAGTTTGATATCGAGAAAATTTAGAATTAATAACTTAAGATAAGATACTATTTAGAAGTCCATAACACCCCTATTAGAGATGCAGACTTGGCAGTTACTCACAAACCAAAGAGATTTTTAAAAATACTGATATTGGTCCCAATGGCAAGACTGGTTTGGCTTTAAAACTCCCAACAGATACTCCACCGATTTCAGGTGCATTACGTTTCAAAAATAAATAAACTTTACATTCTTGGAAATATAACTGTAACCAGGTTGAATGGGGGGGGGGATTAGTCAGGCGCCAGCTGCAAGCTGCAGGAAGATAATGGTTGGCGTTTGCATTTTAGCTTTCTTTCTTTTCTTTCTGTTTTAAAGGGAGCAAATGAACCGTGTAAAACTGAGCTTTTGTTTGCTCAACAGCATCAATCCAAACAGAAAGGACTTGAGGTTTTTAATATCGGCGATCACTGGAATGTTTGCATATTTCAACAAATTAAAACAAAAAATACCAGCACCAGACTTGGATTTATGCCATGCTTTACTTAATTCATAAAAAAAACATACAAATACGGTAAATACCTTATGCCATGATTATCAAGAGAAAGCCAGTGGGTGAAACCGGTCAGGCTTACTACTGGTCTTTAACCATCACAGCATAAGGTATTTACCTTGTTTGTATGCTTTATATCAGTTAAGTAAAGTATGGAGTAAATCCAGAAGTCAGGTGCTGGCATTTTTTGGTTTGTTTGTAATTACTGTGGCCGAGCACGGGCAGTTAGTGTGGAGCAGCAGCCTTAGTTGGTTCTTATATTTCACCAGATTCCCTCTCAGACCCATTATCAGTTTTACACTGTCTGACCTCTGACACCCCCCACTCCCTTTTCAGGAGCAGACTTGGCAGCACTTCGCAAACCTCAATGCTTTTTTTTAAGTATCAAACAATTTATTGTTTCTTTCCGGATAGAATGGCAATTAAGGCGGTAGCAGCTCCTGATGGCAAGACTGATTCATTTGGCATTTCTGTAATAGGCAGCAGCAAACACCAGGAGACATAAAAAACGCCAGAGTACATCGACCTATACAGTCGGGTTATCTCTATTATTTACTAATTTCTCTGGAAAATATAACTATTGCAACTGTTGCAATAAACATCAGTTGCTGAAATGGAGAAACAAGCTTCTGTACTTACTGCAGTGCTCTCACAAGAAGACTGAGAAAAGCAGCAAAAATGCGTTTAAACCGTCAAAACATCAACCAGACGATATTACTCAGTAGTAAGAAACATCTTGGTTATCCCCATCTTATTTCCTAGCAAAAATTTGCAATAGTTTCATTCATAAATTTTTGAAGGAAAGCTGGAAGAATGAAAGAAGGCAAAAATCAGGAGCACTTGAATAGCATGGTGTGGGGTGAAGCAGCAACACAGTCACCTTGCTGCTCTGCCCCCGCCAGGTGGAATCCCAGGCAACAGTTATTTTCATAGTGAGTGCCATCTGCATTATAAAATCTGGACATCTTGCCCCTCTCTGTCGATCAAAGATGACGATCAAAGATTCTGCCTGCTCACGATAAAATAATAAAAAATGATGTAACTCTAGTTTTAGACAGAATTACATGAAATCACCATGATGTCTGGATAGAACGATGCCCCCTGAGCAAAACCCACCCTCATTTGTGTTCCTAGGCCACCCCTGAGCTAAGAAATTAGCATTGCTGAAAGGGCCATCTCATCCCTCACTCGCGATGCAGGATCGCGATCGCAGAATCTCGCGATCAAAGAATTTGCAGGCTCGCGATCAAAGAATGAAAAGTGCTGTAACTCGACTTTTAGGCAGAATTAAATGAAACCTCCATGATGCCTTGATAGAACGAAGCCCCCTGAGCAAAACCCACCCTCATTTGCGTTCCTAGGCCACCCCTAAGCTGAGAAATTTGCATTTTTTAAATGGCCATCTCATCCCTCGCTCGCGATGTACGATCATGATCAAAGAATCTCGTGATCAAAGAATTTGCAGGCTCGCGATCAAAGAATTAAAAATGGTGAAACTCGAGTTTTAGGCAGAATTACGTGAAACCACCACGATGCCTCGATAGAACAAATCCCCCAGAGCAGAACCCACCCTCATTTGTCTTCCTGCGGCACCACTGGGCTGAGAAATTTAATTTTTTAATTCGGCCATCTCGTCCCTCACCCGCGATGCACGATCGCGATCAAAGAATCTTGTGATCAAAGACTTTGCAGGCTCGCGATCAAAGATTGTTAGCGAGCCACGATCTAAGATTTTAAAATGCTGTGGCTCTATTTTAGTCCATTTTACGTTAAACCAAAGGCATGGGTCGATAGATCGGAGCCCTGAGTAAAACCCATCCAAGTTTTACTTCAGGAGTGACCCGAGCCAAGATATTTGTGTTTTTACGATTGGAAATCTAAAAACAAGATGGCGGACTCTGCGATCAAAGAATTCTCGAGGACAAATACTCTTGAACTGCGGGCTACAAATTCTTTGACCACCAGGTGGGACCAGATGGCCAAAACCCCATTCTTTGTTTGCAAAACATACATATACATTTTCCCATTGATTTATAATAGGAACTTAAAAGTGGCATAACTTTTGAATGCCTTAATATTTTTTCACCAAATGAAAAGCGGCATGTTCAGCTACCAAATCTCTTTCAAACAAGCTATCTTGCAGAGTGGCACACTACACGATGGCCGTGCAGAGCCATGTACAAAATCCCGAAAGCTGCCTCCAAAAATGGATAATTTCACATTTTTCAGCGTTTTCGTGCACAAAGACCGTAAATCTGACCAAAACAAAATTTGGTAAATCAAGAGATCTACCATTCCCCTCCATGCATACCATATTTCAGGCAAATCTGATGAACGGGTCCAAAGTTATTAACACGCTACCTGGAAATCTGTGCACACCTTTGTGAAACGCTACAGTTTGGATGTGCAGACCAGATCTGATGCCAAATTTGGCAGGGCGGTTCTGCAAAGCATCTTTCCTAAGTAGGTTCTTTGCCCACCTCCCACTTGGTACTGCTCGGTGGTCTGCAGAAAAGTTACTGATGCTAAAGGACTCTTGGGGTAAGAAGAAAAAGTTACCCACCGCAGTAATCTTCTTTCTTCCAAGGGGTCCTTTAGCATCAGTAAGCTTCCACCCTTCCTCCCCAGTTCACCTGTTGGCGAAGGGCTATTTATGTCACCTTTTACCAAATTTGGAGTTTCTTATTGATGAGTTTTTAGTTTGTGTTGCTGTTGTTTCTATTTCCACTTTTTGTGGACATTTGCATGTTTTTTGAATCCTGTCTTCTGATTGGCTTGGCCTTTAGCTCATTTAAATATCTCTTAAAGGCACACCTCCGGGGCAGTTGCACCTAGCCAGCTAAGTGCAAAAAAGCTACTGCTGCTAAAGGACCACTTGGAAGAAAGAAGATTACTGTGGTGAGTAATTTTTTCTTCTTGCTCAAGCTCAGTCCTGCTGCTGCTGCTGCGCAGCTGCTCCCCACCCTCCTCCAATTCCTTCCCACCCTTTGCTGGTCTTGAATATATAGCTAGAGATCATCACGTGTGCTGTGTAGGGGGTGCTTAATCTTATCTCCTTACTTTTTCATCTGTAGGTTATATCTGCAGACCACTAGAGGTCTCCATTTCATTGCTCTACCTTAATGTAGCACAGATAGGCTGTTGGTATTCTGAGCTCCCTTCTTCAACCTGTGCTTTGGTCCTTTTGTACCCCGAGCACACGTTCAGCCTCCTCCCCTTCTCTTTGCACACCTCTCATGTTCATTATGGCCATTCTAATTAAATGCCTTCTCACTTTTCTCACCTTACTGGATCTAGACTCACTGGCACTAATCTTTGGGATGGTTCCATGTGATAACGGCGACTGCCTAAAGGCGATCGCCGTTATCCGAGATCAAAATGCAAAAACCTTTCTGGCACTCTGACACCCTTGGCGCATGGAACTTAGATTTTCATGCTTTTCTGTGGGGCTGTGTCCCTCCCACCCCTACTAAAGGATTCTCAACTCCAGGGGAGTGCATGGTGGGGGGCAAAGCATGAAAAAAGGCTCAGGCCAGGTGCAATAAAAATCACCTGGCGCCCAGACCCAAACCGGTACCTCACCCACTCCAGCCATAGGCCAACCCCTGACCTGCAGCGGCTGCTCGGCAGCCCACCGCCAGCACCACCCCCATCCCCCTTCCCTCCTGCTCATGCCGCTCCCCACGTGCGCGTGTTCATATAGTGACATCCTGTCACCCAGTTCGCCCACCTCCACATCCGGTCTCCCTACCCTCCCATCACCATTCGGGATTTTGCCCTTAAGGCATCGCCATTATGGACGGCGCCTTCTCCATGCGCCCACATCACAGGCTACCCTTTGGGACCTCCTCTACCTACACTGATGCCTCCCAATATAACTTTGCACAGTCTAATATGCTAGTACAGAAATCCTCTACTCTAGTACCCCCAGTGGGCCTCAGTAACAAACCTGTAGGATCAATTATTAAGCTCCTGATCTGTAAGAAACTCACCCACCCTGGGTGTGCCTCTTGTGCATTTGTTCTTGCTACTATATGGATCGTTACTCTATCCCTGTCACTATCTGGCAACATTGAGCCCAACCCTGGCCCTCTGGGTATTAACAGGCTAAATCAACCAGTCTTCTCATCTCTCTTGCCCCAGTCTCCAGGACTGTTCTTTGCCCACCTCAGCATCCAAAGTTTATTAGCCAATCTCCCCGAGCTAGAAGCCTGGGTATAAGTTAACAACCCAGATATCCTAGCCATATCCAAGACCTGGCTGAAGCCCTCAGTGCTTAACTCCTTATGCGCTATCACATGGTAGAACATGCTTCGAGCTGATCGTCTGACTTCCAAGAGAGGAGGTGGCCTAGCATTGTACTGCAAATCTCACCTCAACGTGACCCTTGTACCAGGACATTGTCTTAGTAATTGTAAAGTTCTGCATTTTCTTCTACTTATGGGAGGCACGAAGAAACTTCACATTTTTAGTGTCTACATACCACCACGGAACAACAAACTCTGTCTTGAGGAGCTCATAGATCTAATACCAATTGTATCTTCGAAAAATGACATCATCTATCTAGGGAATTTCAACCTAGACTGGCTCGGCCCAAATGCCTCTCACCTAGCATCAGCCATCAGCAAGGCCAGCTAAGCGCAACTTATCTGGTTTACCCCAGCTGGTGTCCTAGCTGACTCTATCAGCAACCACTGTCCTGTATACTGTGTGTGGGATACTTCTCCCCCATCTTATCCCCAAAAAGTGTTAACCTTCTCAAACTTTGCAATCCTGGACCCAGTTGCCCTTCTTCAAGACCTCTGTCTTATTGACTGGTCCCCTATTTTTACCACTAACGACATCAACAGAGCAACTGAATATTTTAATAACACCATACTCTCCCTACAGAAGAAACATATTCCTCTCTCTACCCATAGGGTAAAGGGCAAAACCACCAAGTGGCTTAAGTGCCCACTCTTACAATTCCTAAAACTGAGGGATAAGTTATGGGTTAAATGGAAATCCTCCTTTCTACCCTCTGACTATGAGGAGTATCGTGCCTTAAGGAATACCTGCAAGAAGGAGATTCAGTTAGCTAAAAGTAATTACTACTGTGAACTACTTTGCTCCACTACATCTAATCCGAAGAGATATTGGTCTCAAATTAATGAGATCCTAGGGAATGATAGGCAGCAGACTGAGGGAAATGCTGGTAAATTATGTCAACTGTAATAACCCCTCTACTGTCGCTGAAGCCTTTAACTCTCTTCACAAAGCTTCCCAATATACCTCAGGCCTTACCTCTTGGCTCTCTGACATCACATCAGGATACTACAGATGCCCCTCCACCTTTGATGCTAGCCCCTGTCACAAGTTCAGAAGTCCTAAAATTGCTTAGCTCAATTTCAGTCCATGGCAGTGAGGGTTCAGATTGCCTCGAGCCAAGGATCCTATGACTGGCTGCCTCCCTTTTAGCAACCCGTGTAACTAGACTCTTAAACCCTTCCATCTCCACCTCTACTGTTCCTCTTGTATGGAAATCTGCCAGGATAATTCCAATGTTCAAAAAAATAGACCCTAAGATATTAACCAGCTATAAGCCCATAACAATACTGCTAACCCTTAGCAAACTGCCGAAAAAATTAATCCATGGACAGATCACTTCACATCTACTTAAGTTCAAACTTCAGTTGCCCGTCCAGCATGGCTTTAGGCCTGGACATAGTACTACTACAGCTCTTTCACTGTTCGCTAGTAAGGTCAAGACTAACATGGACAAGGGACTACTAACCGGTGCCGTATTCATTGACCTCACTAAAGTGTTCGACTTGGCTAACCATCCTCTGCTACTAAGCAAACTCCAGTGTCTAGGTGCTACTGGTTCCACCCTATCCTGGATCAGCAGCTACCTTGACTGTCATTCGCAATCTGTCTCTTTCTGTAAAGTCCTCTCATCCCCTTCGGTGTCCCACAAGGCTCAGTACTTGGTGCCCTGCTTTTCTCTGTTTTTGTTAATGATTTTCTTGCCTCTACATCACACTGTCAGACTATCATGTATGCCGATGACCTTGTCCTGTATGCTACATCTAGGTCCGTCGATGACCTCAATGATCACCTATCATCTTCCTTTCAACAAATCCAATCATGGCTCTCCTCAAATTATCTAATTCTTAATCTACCCAAGACTCAGGCCATGCTCTTCTTGTCCTCAAAAAAAGTCAGAACGGAGTCCCCTCATCTGCAGGTCCGATGCCCTGATGGGTCTGTCATAACAAATACTGACTCCTTTAAATACTTGGGAGTGACACTTGACCCTCCACTCCACTTCACCTTGCATATTAATGAGGTTTGTAGGCACATCAACTTGAAGATTGTCACTCCCTTATCCCTGCTGCTAGGATTTCCATTGCCCAAGGTGTACTGCTCTCTGGATTTAAATATGCTCTACCTGTCTTTTCCCATGCCAGTGTTGGTGCGCTACATAAATGGAATACCACTTACAACAACATCTGCAGATTTGCCCTGTCGGCTCCCTGCCTCACCCACCATTGCCTGCTCTACTCTGCCTTGAACTGGCTGTCTCCCAATGACCTGCACTCCTACACCATTGGATGCTTCATCAACTCCTTAACCTGTCAACCCCGTCCTGACTCGCTTGCAGCAATGTTAAAGCCAGTGACCTACTCTCGCTCTCTAAGGTCTTATGCCTCTCCCCTGCCCTCCATCTCTCTATGCTCTACTAAGATGGGTGAGCAAGTTTTCTCCCACTTTGCTCCCAATTTCTGGAACTCCCCCATATTAAGTACTCCCCATCTTGCTATACTTTCAAAAAGCACTTTTCTCTTACTTGAGTGCACTTGGTGCTTGCAATTGCTCCTAATTCTTATTCTGGTTTCCCTGGTTGTTCAATTGCTGGCCTCGTCTGCACCACACTGCTAATTTTTTGTACCACATGACCTGGCTCTGTTTTATTACACGCTCCTACGTGGTTGTTTTACCTCAACTGTACCTATGTTTTGACCTTCCCTTCGTGGGGTCCTGTTATTTGTGTTTGGTTTTACCTATCTTGTTCTCTGTAAATTGTGCTCCATGTTAGTTCTGTACTGTCCCAGGTTGTGCTTGAATATAGGAAGGCTATTTGCCTAATGTACTTACCTGGTTACCAAAAGCTAATAAATAAATAAATACGTGCACACGCAACAGCTGAGGGTGAGGGTGGAGAGAGAAAACAGTGGTAATGCAATGACAATGTGCAGACAGGGTAGACAGGTAATACTATATCAGTATGTACATAAGCACAGCCAAAATACAGACAGTGCAAGACACAAGCAGTAATGGTATACAGGTACATGGTCCAATTCAAGTACAAGTGAGAAAAAACAGTTGCTGTAATAAAAATTCAAATAGGAAAACAATCACAGTTCATAACATCAAAGGGGCAAGATAGGAGGAAAGGGGGGCAGGGTTAGGCTATGGGATTGGGGCAGGAAGGAGAGAGAGAGGTGGGAAAAAGGTGCAGGCTAGTGGGGGCAGGAAGGGGGCATAAGTGCTGTAGGGCATCAGGTGAAAGTCTGAGTGCTATCAGAGCATAGTTGAGTTGTTATTGCAAATAACCTCTGGGAAAACAAGGGAAGAACTTGGACATTGAGGAACCATGGGTTGTAAAACAGTTTCTGCTACCCTCCCTTTCTAACCCCAGGGATCCCTCACTTAGTGTTTGCACTTTAAGCATTCGTCTCCATGCAGAGAGATGCCCTGCAGATACAACCATATTTAAATGATGGAATTTTAGAATGCAGTGTCAAACTCTGCATTCACGCTCTGCTCTGGTAGTTGCTCAGATTTGTTTCTCCACCTCAAGAGAGAAGTCGACCCAAAGTCAGCTCTGGTATTTCTCTGCTTCTCCAGATGGTTACTTATTTTTCTAAGTGTTTAAAAAGTTAATTTATTACTGTTCAAGTAAGTTTTTCATATCTGCATTAGTTAGGGTGATATTTTTAAGTGTATAGGTTTCTCTGGTTCCTGATCAATTCCCAGGAACCGGAGAATACCCTAGTTGTCTACGTTTATTTCTTTAATAGATTGGTCTAGAAACCACTTACTTATTTGTACATTTACAACAATGGTTTCAACTGTACCGATTTTTTTACTATTACAGGAACCTGATCACTTTCACTTTCCGTTCCTGTCTGTGGCCTTTGATCTTAATTGGTTCCTGTTACAGGAACTGCAAATTGATCTTTGGCCAATGCTTTTGTAGAACAGGCGCTGTTTTGACTATTTCTGGCTCTTGGACAGACATTTTTCTTTGAGAATCGACTAATTTCCCACAGACTGTTTCTAAACTGGTATGTCTGAGAGACCATGGGAATTAAATAAAGGACCAACAGGCTTTAAAAACTACAACAAGTGTTTTCAATTGCAAGGGTAGACTACCGTGAGCTCTATTTCAAAATGCCTAGGTCCAGAACACAACTTCACTAAATATGAGTGCTGTATTACGTTTTGCCCCTAAAACCTTAAGCAAAAGGATTAAAAGATTTAAATTGCTGGCCTGGCGGCACTGAGGGTTGAGGCACTGGATGCCACACCTCATGCCATACCGGTGACCCAGGTTTGGGCTCAAGCTCGGGACTCTGGGGGTTGTCCAGTGGGGGAGGGCGAGGAGCTGACTGAGCTGCCGGCTGGCAGCTCTTCTCCTCAGGAGGGATCTGAGGGTCTCCTCAGTCCTTCCTCCCTAGGCCATCATGTCCAACCCTCTCCTGTCTCTGCTGATCTTCCCTCTTCACTCCCTATACACCCCTACCCTTCCCACCCCACTTGCCAGGACACACCTACAGAACTTATCAAAGGACTCTTATATCTCAATCTTCTTCGTACTTTGACGCTAGAGGAACTGCCACTCCTGCTCACTATGACTCCTCCAATGATGTTTACTGTATAAACTTTAGCTCATTACCTTACGTCCATATATCTTTACCCATGTAATTGTATTTAAATGGCACTACCTCCTGTTGAACCTATTGCTATGTTCTGGTGCAAGTATCTTGTCACATGTGATAGTTATATGTTATTATGTTGTTATTATTACTGTGTAATTGTTATGTACATTCACTCAACCTGTTCTATCTTAACCCTGTTGGCAATTGTTTTGCCCCAGGTCCATCTTGCAAATGAGCTTGTCTCAATGATGCGCCATCTGGCAAAATAAAGATTTTGATTGATTGATTGATTGATTGACCACCTCCTGGTGGAGGCTGGGTGACAGTGCCATGCATGAGAAGCCCTGGCAGTAGGCTGTGGGCGGGTAGAAGGGGCCATCACTGGAGCCGTGGTGTGCATGCACTAACGTGTTCTGGGGCCTCAGGGTAATGGGGAAAAAATGTGGAAATGTGGGGGCTGAGGCAGGATGAAGCCTCTGGGATGGCTCTCGGGGGTCTGCTGGAACATGCACAGTGTTACAAAATCCAGAATGACCCCTGGAGTCCGGTAGGTTGGCCAATGTAAGGCAGCGGCCCGCCGAGGAGGATAAAAATCAAGACAGAAAAAAAAAAGATTTAAATAAATGATAACTTCTCAGTCTGCCACCTTGTCACCAATAAATCAGAAAGGCTCCGAGGGAGTTTCCAATAATAGTGGACAGCATGTATCAGAAGAGTCCATCTTCTTATGTAGAGCAGCAATCCCTGTAAAAGGGGATAGAGAAACAGATAAAGCTGCTCAGCTATCTGATAGGCATGGTAGAAATGGATCAGACAGCAGGGTGTCTGAAAGGAGTAACCTGGAATCCAGTGATGGCGTCAATAACAAATAAAAGAGACTCAGAGCAGACATTGGAAATTGTGCTTGCAAAAGAAATGCTTAAAGAAGGGCTGTCAGCGTTTAAGATCCTTCCTCGTCAGTCTAGTTCCCTCGTGCAGTTGAGACGTTTAAAAGCCCAATGCATCTGTATTTTTTTGATGTTTTTATTTTCTTCCCCATACTATTTTTTTTCTTGTCTTTTTGTGTCTGTTAAAGTTGGTCCACAGTCCGCATTTCAGTCCATGCTTCTCTCTCCTCCCCCCACCTCCAAAGGGACATCTGCTCATTTCCATACCCTGTGCACCCGCACAAACAGACAGAGCAAGCCTCTGCCTGATCATGTGGTTCCTTACTGGCTTCTGTCCGGCTTACCAATACACAGTATTTTCTGTTCGTTCACCTGTTTTTCCCATGCTCTGCTGGTAACTTTTTATTCTCAGTGTCCTCCTCTCATAGTTAGAATATACAAGCAAATACAGTGTGTAGAGATATGTATATGTCCATTCCAAACATTAAAACAGTTCCAGTGCTGTTCTGTATATAAGCAAGATTCATTAATAAACACTACCACTTGTACTGATATGTCAAAGCACATTTTATATACTGCATACATTCTTAGATTTACTTTCCAGCATAAAAATATTGACAGGATAACTTTCACCACTATTTGATGTGGAAATCGAGTTGCTGAAAAAAATAGACAGTCCACTGTGTGACATAAATAAATTTATTTGCCGGCGTTGTTTTAGAATCTTTAAACCCAGATTCAAAAATAAGTTATTTGGCAAAAATCAATAAGGAAAGAGTGTTTAACAGATGTAGAACACCTTTACTTGGCAAATTGGCACAGCCACAAATTATCACATACTATGAGTTTGGTTTCATATTGTGGTGGGAGGGAGAGGCAAGCAGCACTATGGTAAAAATGTATATTACACTGAAAACTCACCCAGAGCCACGAAATCTGTGGTTCTACATATGTTTAGTGCCATGATGCAAGTTCTTATTTATTTATTTATGACTTTGATAACCGGGTAGATACTCTGGTCCAGAGGACCATTTACAGGTACGACCCAGGTCACAAGGCAGGAAGAAGAACATTATAGAGGAAGCAACATTAAAAGGTTACATCAGAGGTAACACATAACAAAATTACAATTACACAGCAAAATAGGAGAGTACAAGGCAACAAATTCCACATCCACGGAATGACTGAATATGTTTACGTCCCTGCTATGATTTGCTTTGAATATGTCACTTTATGACCCGGATTCAAGCCGCTGATCCTTTGTTGCCGACTGAACACACATGCAATGCAGTGCCTCACCAAGCTGCTCTGAAGCCAGCTGGAGCTCCTGTGGTGTAGAGGTCACAATCTACACATCTACTGATCATGGATCTAATACGGTTTTAATCCCAGCAGGAGCAACTACATTGTGAACTATCTCAGACGTATCATGTCCCTAAACGTAACATTTTTGTGTTACCTCTTTTTGTACTGCAGCCCCAACCACACTCGCAAGGGACTGTCACTGAGGCTGTACATCTCACTAGTGAATAATGCTGTTGATTCCGATCCAGTTTCAATTCCTCCATCACTGCATCTCATATGGAGGTCCCATGTACCCTTGCAGTCTGGACTGCACACACTCATGGTTGTAGAAAGGGTGGCTACAAGATTCTGAATTTGGCATCAGAACATTCCTGTTCTGGACTTTCCTCAACAGTCCTAGCCCAGACCATGTAGTCCCCAAAGGGGGTTGGGGTGATTACACAAATACCAGTGAGCATTTCTCCATGTAGGACCTGTCCCTGGATCCCTGCCTGCAAAATGATTGAATGTGTTACCTCTTTCAAATTCAAATTCAGAATCTTGTAGCCACCCTTTCTACAACCATGAGTGTGTGCAGTCCAAGGCAGCATGGATTCACAGTGGGAAGGTCATGCCAGACAAATCTGATAGATTTCTTTGAGTGGGTGACCAAAGTAGTTGATCAGGGAGGGGCTGTGGACATGGCCTACCTAGACTTTAGCAAGGCATTTGACACAGTCCCACACAAAAGATTAATATACAAGTTAGCCAGCCTGGGAGTGGGTCCCAAGATGACAGCCTGGGTAAAGAATTGGCTGGAGAATAGGACACAGAGAGTAATATTAAATGGAGTCCACTCTGAAAAAAGGGGGGTTAGCAGTGGGGTACCGCAGGGTTCAGTATTAGGACCGGTCCTCTTCAATGTCTTTATAAGCGACATTGCAGAGGGACTGGAAGGAAAAGTATGTCTCTTTGCAGATGACACAAAGATCTGCAACAGAGTTGATGCACAAGGTGGGGTGCAAAGGATGGCAGCTTAGATTCAATGCTAAGAAGTGCAAGGTAATGCACCTGGGGAAAAAAAAAACCCAAGGGAAGAGTACACAATGGGGGGTGAGATACTAACAACAACAAAAATGGAAAGGACCTGGGGTAGTCATCTCAGATGACCTAAAGGTGGGCAAGCAATGTGAGAGGGAAGCAAGGAGGGCTGGGGGATACTGGGATGCGCATAGGGAGAGGCATCACCAGTAGAAAACAAGAAGTTATTATCCCTCTGTACAGACAGCTGGTGAGACCACATCTGGAGTACTGCGTGCAGTTCTGGAGACCAATCTCCATAAGACATAGACAGGATGGAAGCTGTCCAGAGGAGGGCAACTAAAATGGTGCAGGGTCTGCACCGGAAGACATATGAAGAGAGACTTAAGGAGCTTAATATGTATAGCCTCGAGGAAAGGAGAGAGAGGGGGACGTGATAGAAACTTTCAAATACCTCAAGGAATCAACAAAGTCCAAGAAGGTAGCATCTTTCAAAAAGTGTGCAAGAACAAGAGGGCACAATTTGAAGATAGAAGGGGCGGCTCAGAGGTAATTTAAGGAAATTTTTTCACAGAGAGGGTTGTGGATGTATGGAACAGCCTTCCAGAGGAGGTTGTGGAGTCAAAACAGTGGTGGAATTCAAGCCTGCATGGGACAGTCATAAGGTAATTCTAGGGGGTTGGGGTAGGAAGAAGTGGGCTGCTGGTTAACTAGGATCTGCAGCTTATCCATCAGGTAGGGAAATGGGCAGACTGGGTTGGCCAAGCGGTCCTTATCTGCCATCAAATTCTATGTTTCTATGTTTCTATGTCCAATGATGGACTGCCAGAACCAGCTTGGCCAGCCACACAACAGCCCCTGCTAAAAAGCAAAAAAGGAAAACACAATTTCAAATATAACTAATCACTGTGACCACTGTTTGGTGTTGAAATCTAGTTGTGTAAAAATCAAGACAGTCTGTGGTGTGACTGTAGTTAGTTTATTTGCCGGAGTTAGAAAAAGAAAGTTGTGGATAATTTAATCCATGTAGTTGCAAGTGAGTTTGCCTTTGCTTGCTTTTTAGAACTGACTGTTGCGTTGCAGTTTTTTTGCCTGAAAGATTCTATGGACAGATTTCACATGAACAAATGCTTACTGGAATTTGCCTTGAATTAACATCTAGGGGCCCCATATTCAAAAGTGGCAGGCTGCATCGCACAAGTGCATGTGTCATGCAACTCAACTGCAATGCCACAAAAAAATGGTATATTTAGAAGGTGCGCCATAAAATGCGATCACGCATGTGCAGCTGGATATCCCGAACATGTGCAATTGTGCAGTGGGTGATGCACCACGCTGCTGGTGCCCAGAGCACAGTGCAGAGCATACAGAAGTGTGTGATGTAAAGCCACTTGCGCGGCATGTAGATTTGCAGTACTCAGCCAGGATATGCAAATGGCCTCATTGCACAATCAGCACCCAAACAGCACATTTGCATCTCATTATTGGAATGTATGCACTTCATTTGCATACAATTGGCATGCGCAGACCTACAGTAGCATTTCAGGGCAGCACCACCACTCCACAGAGGTGATCAAGAGGTACTGCAGCCTAGTAGGCAAGTGAGAATGCATAGTTGTGTGTGGGTGGACTGCATTGGCTTGAGTACAGTGCTACATACCAACCACCCTTTTAGCACCCAAATGTGTGCCAAGGGGTATGGCAAATGGTCAGAATGTGTGACATAGCATCACACATGACAGTGCAAGCTCGGAAGACTGTGGAAATAAGTGCACTAATGTTGCTAATGTGTGCTGAGAACCTAGCATGTCATAGTATCACACAATGCTGCAGAACAGTCTCAGTGGTCAGTGTGTAATGTCATCCACTCTATGTGGGTCAGATGGTGTCTGAGAGATAACATGAGTGCTGTACCCTGTACTTTGTGACAGTTGGGAGGTTTGCAGTGCCACTACCCATAGCCATGTCCATGCCCGTGGTGTCAGCGTACACAACACTGACAGGGTCTGGTGTCCTTTGGGCATGCCGCTGCTGCTTCCAGGCTGCAGGTGGTGCCACCCCTGCCCTGTGTTGCTCACAGTTGTGCACTGTCCACCGCAGGTACACCACAGTGACCCAAACCCAGGGCCCCTGTGGCATTGTCAAACTGCAGGGATGGCACTGGAGATGTGTATGCGGTTCCAGGTGGTGTGGGTCTGGCACGGGCGTGCTGTGTGCACCTATGGTGTTCCACTGTGGCTGTGTGCCACTGGGCTGTCCCTGACCCATGCCATTCTGCCACCATTACTACCATGCATCCTGATCACTGTTGTCCCAGATGCCATCACGGGCACTGCCTCCACCAGGTGGCACTCTGCGGCCACAAGAGTGCAGGCCATGGCACCTGGTACTTGTGCCGCATTGTAGCTGTCTGCTCAGTTGGTATGCTAGAGGTGCCCCTTGGTAGCATTTGGCAGCTGGGCATCCCCAACCTGGGTGTGGTGATGGGGGTGGCTGACTGGGCGGTTCCAGTGGTGTCACCCACCGGCACCTGGCAGTTACCTGGCAGGCAGGCACAGCATGGCTGTGGCTTTGGGTACTACCATCCTGGCATGACCCTCCAAGGGCTATCTCAGGGTCACCTGTCTGCAGTTTTGCAGCCTTCCTGTGAATGGCTGGCCGATTTAGGCCATCCCCTTTTATACCTAACTTTGTGCAGCACATTTCTGTGCTGCCCGACACACGCGCCGCACATTTTGGCCGAATATGCATTTGCACAACACATTCAGGTGCCCTCCCCCTTTTTCTGCACTGCATACATTATTTCTGCACGATCGCACATTTGTAAATGCGCAACACATTTCTCCCTTTCGAATATCGCACTTCAACACATTTTATGAGATGCGCCAAACATCTCCAGTTTGGGCTGCACATCTCCTTTGAATACGTGAGCCGTTAAATAATGCTCTTTGCTACTACTAAGTATGAAACAAAACTGATAATATGTACCTATTTGCCAAGTCAGGCCACACTACATCTGTTACATTCTTTCATTATTGTTTTTAAACAAATAACTTCTTTTGGACAGTGGATCTGTACTTTTTTATATAACTCCAGCCAATAAACTATTTAGGTCACACCATGGACCATCTTGCTTTTTATACAACCCGATTTCTACACCAAACAGGGGTCACAATGATTATATTCAATATCAGTGAGGTAGCTTCCCGCAGATACTGAAGCTGAGGATGGGAGTTCCAATGTTAAAAAGAAAATAACCAAAACAAGCAAACATGATAATATGAAAAGAATAATACATAGGAAATTGTGTATTATGAGGCTATACTTCCATCGAGAGGTTCTGGGGACATGTGAACCTTGTGAGCAAAGCTCGAGAGGTTCCAACATGTCTCCAGAACCTCGAGATGGAATTATTGCCAAGTAATACACAGTTCCCTATTTGTTATTTTTTTGTAATATATGGATCCGAGAAAGAGAAAAAGAACACCATAGTGTCTCAGATCCTGCATGTCAACTGGGCTTGAAGTACGATCTCGATCTAATGAACCCCCCATTATCCGGACATCCCTATCGAATGGACTGGTAGCATGTCTCCCAAGTAAATACTCTCTGAACGTTTTAATCCTGGTTTTACAGACTCCCTATTATCCAAACTAATTTCATGTCTCCCAAGCAGTTTGGATTATCGAGATTGTACTGTACTCACTTGATGTGACAATGTCACTTAACTAAAACTTTTGGCCCAAACAGAAGTCTCCTGCTCCCCCTCATCCCCTCATCTTGTGCACCCCTAGAGGTGGTGAGCTCCTTTAAGTACCTACAGTAGGCCTGGTCCTCGACTAAGGTCTTACCTTTAAACAGCACATTGATTTGGTTTCCTGAACCATGCACCAAAAAGCTAGGCCTGCTTTGCAGACTGAGTGCACAACTTATCCCAGAAACCAGGATGACAATAGCAAACAGAATACTCCTGCCCAACCTTACCTGTGCTGCTCCTGTCCTGCAGTCACTCTCAAATGTGGAACTTGGGAGGATGCAAATACTTTACAAAAAGGTGGCCCATTCTGCAACCAAATCCACCCAAAAGTGCCACCACTGTGAGGCACTTGATTCACTAAACTGGCCATCCCTTAAGCATCGGCTCCAGTACTCACTTCTGTGCACCGCATACAAAATCACAAATGACTGTCCCCCGACAGGCCTTGTCAGTATGCTGGTTCCCAAGTGCCCAGGTAGACTGTTCTGCAGTGCTAACAGGAAGCTTCTAGAGGTTCCCAGAGCAAAGACGATAACAGGTATCAAGTCTTTCTCCCATATAGCTCCAATGTTATGGAATGACCTTCCTAACCACCTACAGACTGTCAGCGCTCTGAATGTATTCAGAAAAGGGCTCAAAGTGCACCAGCTGAAAAACAGCTTCTGCACATGTTTGCAACAGTAGACAAGAGACTCTAAGCAGTCTAACCTGCCTGGGCTGAAATGTCTCTGCCCAAATGCACTACATTGTAAGGTGAATTGTGTCACAATGCTCCACTGGAGCCACCTGCTTGTTTCCTTAAAACATAGTTGCTTGTGTTCACAATCTGTCATTGTCTGTAATCACCGCCTGTCTAGTGTACTGTGCTAATAATGTCTCTAGAAATGGAATGTACCTCTGAAATGCAATGCACTTTGAAAACCTTTGTTTGTTCCTGTAATTGCCTTGCTTTTTTGTAATTGCCAAATATCCAGTAGGACTGTATGTAACTAATTCCGTGTCACCCCTGAAAAAGGACCTTTGGGCCAAGTGGGCCTACCCGGTTAACAAAACTGAAATAAATTAATAAACATAAGTGTGCAATGTTGTCAGTTTTCCTCCTACTTACTCGTCTGCTGGGGCTGAGTTGAAAAAAAAATTGTTGCCTCTGTATGCAAAGAAGTTGATTTTAAAAAGGAGAATGTCTAGAGAGTCATAGGATAATAGAAATGTGGTGGCAGAAAAGGACCCCACCGGCCCATCTAGTCTGCCCCTTTTCCCCATACTCATCCCCCTCCCACTGGCCCTCATCCCCCCACTACTCAGCCCCAAATGTCTGTCCCATGCCCTCTTGAATCCCTCCACTGTTTCAGCCCCCACCACCTCTCTGGTAGTCTATTCCAGGCCTCCACCACCCTCTCTGTGAAGAATTGCCCCCTCACATTGACTCTGCATCTTCCTCCCTGCTGTTTTAGGCTATGCCCTCTAGTTATAGCCTCCTCCTTCTTTTTAATTAAACACCCTTCCTTCACTTTATTGATTCCCCTCACATACTTAAAAGTTTCAATCATGTCCCCTCTTTCCTTTCTAGTCTCCAACGTGTACAGATCCAGTTCCTTACACCTCTGCTCATATGTCTTCCCTCGCATCCCCTGCATCATCCTGGTTGCCCTTCTCTGAACTCTCTCTATCCCTTCTATGTCCTTACATAGGTGCGGTTCCCAGCACTGGACTCCATACTCCAGGGGCGGTCTCACCATGGTTTTGTAGAGCGGCATCGGTACCTCCCTCTTTCTGCTAGTAATGCCCCTGCCAATGCACGACAACATTCCATTGGCTTTCCCCACTGTCCTGCTACATTGGTTACCTACCTTAAGGCTGCATGATACTATAATCCCCAGATCCATCTCCTGCTTTGTTACTTTGATCTCCTCCCCTCCTAGGGTGTATCTTGCTCATGGGTTCCTACACCCTAAGTGTATCTCAGCACATGTTTTTATATTAAATTTCAGTTGCCAAGTCTCTGACCATCCCTCAAGCATCTTCAGGTCCTGCCTCATGTCCTCCATCCCCCTGGGGTGTCCACTCTATTGCAGATCTTCGTATTATCAGCAAATAGGCACACCCTCCACCTTAGCCCCTCTGTTACATTGCTGATGTAAATGTTAAAAAGGAGGGATCCCAGTACTGACCCTTGGGGTACCCCATCCATCACCTCCCCATCCTGGAATACACCCCTTTTACCACCGCTCTCTGGTTTCTGCCCGCCAACCAGTTCTCCACCCACCTGGTTATTTTCCCACCCACTCCTACACTTTCCAGGTTGCTTACCAACCTTCTGTGAGGGACTGAGTCGAAGACCTTACTGAAGTTCAGATAGGCTATGTCCACCGCCCCTCCCTGGTCGACCACCTGCATCACCCAATCAAAGAACTCAGTCAAGTTAATCTGACATGACTTCCCCTTCATGAAGCCATGTTGCCTGTCATCCTGTGAGCCACTATCCTCCAGGTAGTTCACCACCCTCTCCTTTATTTGTACCTCCATGACCTTTCCCACCACTGAGGTGAGGCTGACCAGGCGATAGTTCTCCATCACCTTCCTACTACCTCCCTTGTGCAAAAGCACTACATCCACCCTCCTCTAGTTTGCTGGAACCCTCCCAGAAACCAGAAAGCAGGCTATGGACTTTCCAACCTGATCGTTTTACAGAACGTAAGCCAGATACCCCCTCCCGTCCGAATGAGTAAATACTATGGTTTTGCTTATTTTGCTTGGCTCAGTCCTCTAGCCTTGGTTGCTCATGGGCCCCTCACCCCAGCTATTGATGGGGGGGGGGTTCTTTTATTTGTGCCATTTCTTGCTTCAGACTTTCTCTCAGCTGCTGCTTTGAGCAGTTTTTACTGTACACGATGGTTACAGTAAAAGCCAGCTCGTGGGCAGCTACACATACTGTATGCACAGCGTGAGGCAAATGCTCTGAAATCCATTAATAGTATTACGGGAACTCGTAATACTATTGATGAACGTGGAACAATAGTATTACGAGATCCTGTAATAGTATCAATGGATTTCATCGATGATTTTATGAGGAACATTTTGTATACTTTTGTATAGTATTATTAAAAACATCCATATATTACAAGAGGCTTCATCCTCCCCAAAAAAAATCAGTGCTACAACCTATACACACATGTCTGCAATCTGTATATGTTGAAATTGCGATTCCCCTTAACGTGGAGAAAAAAATAAATAAATGACTAAAGGCTTTCTTTCTTCTTTCCTGTTATAAATGTTGGCATTTCATTTACTTGCCTATGAAGTCTGATCACTCTCATATCGTGTCCCGATCTTTTAGTCCAACAATTCAGCCTGTTTTGTGCCGCCTATGAATAGTAGATTCCTAGAAAAAAAACAAGCATTTATCAATGGCGAATGTTTCCTTGCATGATGAATGTGGAAGGGGTGTATTGTGTTATTTGAATCACAATAACTGGTGTCCCAGGTGGCATTGGCAAGCTGGAATCTGGCACTGTCCCACTCTAGAAGAGGCAAACATTTTCTGGGATGCACATGCCTCATCTCCCTGCCAGATATCAGTCAATCAATAAATATTTTTTTCAATCAATCAGTATTTTTTTTATTCATCATCATTCTGGTTAATTACATATAAATGTCACAGAGAAACTACTGGCATGTTCTGTGACATTTCTGATGCATAACATTCTATGCTACAGTCCCTGCAATGTTTAATTGCACCCCTTCCCCAATTCTAAGAGCCACACACTGACATGCAGATCCGCAATGCCAAAGGAGGGCTGTTGCTCACTGTGTATGGCTGTGTCATGGCCCCTGTTTCTATCACTTCAGGATTGTGCCTCTGCTTGCAGACTAACCTGTCAGTGAGGTTGTTTTCCTGTGTTGTTGCTAATTGAATACTGCGGAGGACCGGCTTGTCTGTGTGTCTTTCTCTAAAGAGCTAACAGGGGGTTGGGCGCTCACTTTGCTGTCACACTGCATCGCTATTGGTACCTACTGCTCTCTTTTCCCTATCTCTCTCTGTCTCACTCCCCCACTCCCCGCAATGCTGTCTGATGCAGGAAGAGCTTCTACATACCGTGTTGTTCCCCAAACCAGCCTGCTGCCTCACTGCAGTCCCTATGCACCCAGCCTGCTTGTTTCAGCAGAGCTTGTAAATCCTCCAGTGCGCTGCTGCCTTTCACTGTCTGGCTCTTTGCATGCTGCATGAAGCAATTGCTATCATGGTCTCACCCTTCATACACACTCTTCTAAATGCCTCCAGGACCGGTGCAGGGCTTCATCCGTGGACTGTGTGTCTCTTTCACTGTTGGCAGTCATGCGGGGCTTGCTGTGGGTGGCATAGCTGTAAGGGGGGGGGGAGCTGCAGAGAACAAGGAGGTGCAGGACTTGCTCCATGGGCTGCCTGTCTGCTTTACTGTTGGCAGCTGTGCAGGGCTCCGTCTGGCTGCCATAAGTGTAAGGGGGTGGCTACACAGAATGAGGAGGTGCAGGGCTTGCTGTGTGGTCTGCTAGTCTGTTGCAGTTTTGCCACTCATTCAGGGCTGCTGCCAGCTCACATACATGTAAGTCCCACCTCTGACAATCACAGAGGGAGAAAGAAAGAGAGAAAGAGAGGGCAGTGCAGCAGTTTTACATTACATGTCCCGGTCTCTCTCTCTCTCAGTGTCCATGCAGTTCGTTAGCTAGGATGTGTGGGCAGGTGGGGGTTAAACTGGATGATTTGATACTGTGCATACTCTGACTGAATGAAGAACAAAATGGGACAGCAAGGTAGATGAATGAGGTAAGGGAAGAGAAGCCAGCACACCACAAAGGAGAGGGGTGGGGAAGGAAGCATGAAGGAAGCACAACAAGTGAAAAGAAATGTAATTGTTTTCATCTGCCTGATGTTCTCAGTGCTTAGTGATGTACATAAGGCCACTAAGCTGCTTGCCATCCAGCTTTATGCAGATGAAAGTACTGAAGCACTCTTCGCTGGAGCGCTTCATTCATTTAAGTACACAAAGTTCGCCCATGAAACTGTGACCACTGTCATACTCTGCTTAGAGGTCATTGGTCTGTCAGGGATGAGCCCAATGTAGATTGCTCTGCATTGGGTTAGTCCATGTCACACCTCTGAAATGCTGTTCTCTGAAGAAAAGCAAAATGTTTCTTGCACATGCGAAAGGAAACATAAAAATAACGGCCATAGATTTATTGTTACTGTATTAGTACACTTCTTCTTTTATTTTCTAAGTACTATGTTATTAGTCAGTGCAGAGTTTTTTGAGATACAAAGTGCAAACATAGGGAACCCTTTTACAGGATTGAAGCCCCCCAAAACACACACGCACATACACACACTCATATAGCCCCCAAGAAACAGACCTTCTACAAGTGAAGGTAAAGACTGTACATTCAGAACGTGATTTGGAAAATAACAAGCCAAACTGACGTGTTCTGAGAAGCACTGTGATTGTGAATGAAATGCAAGAAAAGCACAATGCACTGATTATGAGGTGTGGGTTATTAATGAGAAGTTGTGCACCTCCATTAGTGAAGTTCCATCTGGTCACTGCAGAACTGGGGCACTCTGGGGACAGCATGTCTTTGGTGCAGCAAACTAAATTTTGAAACTCCCATCCTCAGCATCAGCATCTGTGAGATGCTACCTTGCCGAAACTGAAAAAAATCACAGTGCTCATTGCTTGTTGTTGAAATCAGGTTATGTAAAAATCAAGAGGGTTCCTGGTCTGATCCAAATACAATACTGTATTTGCTGGACTTATTTTACAGTGTATAAACCTGCTGTCCAAACAAAGCTGTTTGGTATAATGAAAGAGTGTAAAAGATGTAGTGTGCCTTGACTTGGCAAATGGGCATATATTATCAGTTCTGATTCATACTTGGTAACAGCAGAGAGTGGGGGTTCGGGGGAATCAAAGCTGGCAAAAGGTAGAGAACATCAGTGCATACCACGCTAGGATAACACTTAGAAAAGAGTGTTATGAAAGTACCATACTAACAGTGTACAAATAAATAGGGTTTGGGGTGGGTGAATTATTTCTTATCACAAAATCATAAATACAAATGATGGTAAACTGGAAGGACACAAACATTGACTATAGAGATAATGTGGGAAATGCGTGTCACAAAGAGGGATTGAATCCCTACAATAACAGCTGCTGGGGTCACGCAAATTTATAAAATGATGTTGACTTTCATTCGATCATTTCAGCTCGGATGTGATGTGAGCCCCAAAGGAAGAATAGTTATGTAAGAACTTACCATAACAGTAGATCTCTGCAGGGATCTAAGTCATCGGGTTATACTCATAGGAACTTCACTATCGGTGAAGCAGGATCCACATGGAAGACTTTTCTGGGAGACCAACTGGGGCCCCCCTTGTCGACGTCGCCTGCCAACGTCATCAACCCTATGAAGGCATGAGCGGCCCTGATCCCTCCTTATTTCTTTTCTCCCAGAGACAAATGGAGCAAACTCCTGCCACCAGGGACTGAGGAGAGAGAGTGAGAGGTGCCCAGGCCAAAATGAAAGGCTGGAGACACCAGATAGCCAGTCTGAAAAGATGACCCCAAAAATGAGGATGGTGGGAGGCAAGGCAGACCTGATGACTGAGATCCCCTCGAAGATCTACTGTTACGGTAAGTTCTTACGCAACTGTTGTATCTTCTCCAGGGGTATCTCAGTCATCAGGTCACACCATAAGAATGAGTCCCAAGCAGTTACAGGCACATGAGGACAGTTTGGGAGGCAGGCAGACCGAAGCTTAAAACAAGTCTTAAATAACAGCATGGCCAAAGCCTGCAGGGGCTCTAGAGGCAATGTCCAGACTGTAGTACCTGGTAAAAGTGTGGACAATACTCCAGGTAGCAGCAGCACAGATTTGAGCTGAAACAGGCCACTGAGATGGCCATGCCTCTCGTGGAATGGGCTTTCACCATCCCTGGCAACACTTTGCCATGCTTATTGTAACAAAACACAATACAATTGGCCAACCATTTGGACAAACATTGTTAAGAAACCTGAATGCCCTCTCCTCCTGGGTAAAAGAAACAAAGAACTGTTTAGACTTTCTGTAGTCCTTATTTCATAGTAGGTAATACTTCAAAATCCTGTGCACATCTAAAGCATTAAGCAGTGCTTCTCCTGGATTGGCACACTCTGGAAAATACACAGGTATGTGGACAGATTGGTTCAGGGTAAACTTAGACCCCACTGTAGGAAGAAACTGAGCATTTGTGCACAAAGACAACCTGTCTTTGTGAAAAATCAAATAAGGCTCTTCACACCAGAGAGCGGGAAGTTCAGAAATCCTTCAAGCAGAAGTAATAGCAACCAAAAAATAACACTTTCCATGAAAGGAAGCATAGCTTGCAAGACGTGGCAGGCTTAAACAGAGACAGGGTCAATTTTTCCAAAACAAAATTAAAATCCCAACCCAAGACAAGATTGCGGATTGGAGGCTTCAGATGCAGGATGCCCCTGAGGAAAGTATGGG
Organism: Neoceratodus forsteri; assembly: GCA_016271365.2. Taxonomy (NCBI): domain Eukaryota; kingdom Metazoa; phylum Chordata; order Ceratodontiformes; family Ceratodontidae; genus Neoceratodus; species Neoceratodus forsteri. The sequence continues at coordinate 260,022,969 of CM057457.1, read as the reverse complement.
GGATATTTAACTGAGCAACAGTCTGGCCTTCCACCAGCTCGTGGAAGGCAGATACAGCCAAAAGGTGCACCTTGAGGGAAGAATATTGGAGTCCTGAGTCCGACAGGGAGATCAGGTAGTCCAGGACTTGACTTACTGGACAGAAGAAAGGGTCCAGATGGTGCTAGGCAGCGTAGGTGGCCCTAGTGGAGGGCTTTCTAGCTGCTACCAGGACGTACGCCACTTTCTGGGAAACCCCAAACTGGGCAATGGCTATGCATACAGATGAAGGGACTTGAGGTGTGTATGGACCAGGGTCCCCTGAGCCTGCGTCAGCAGATCTCTGCAGAGAGGCAGGGCAAGAGGAGGTTCTGCTGCTGACTGTTGCAGCAATGAAAAACAGATCTACCGTGGCCAGTAGGGGGCTACCAGGATCATGTTGGCCCCCTCCATCTGCAGTTTGATTAGAACCCTCTGGAGAAGAGGAAATGGAGGAAAAGCATACAGTGGAGGGACATCTCAACCCGGGACCAGGTGCCCTGAATCTGGAAGGGATCTAGGTGTGCCCCCCCATCCCAATCGAGGCATCCATAGTGAGAATCTGCTGAGGAGATGAGATCAGAAAGGGATCCTTCTTGAGAGGTTTTGGTGTTCCATCCACCACTGAAGAACTTCTTGGACCAGAGAGGAGACCAGCACTAGCTGTTCCAGGTCATTGGTGCGTTGGTCCACTGCACCCGAAGGGTCCACGGAGCACTTGCATATGCAGTTGGGCCAGGGAGACTGTTACAGTTACGCTGCCATGAGGCCCAGGAGCTGCAGGTAAATTCTGGTGGAAACATAATCACTCTGAGCCACCACCTGTGCCTGACAGATGAGGCACTCTGCTCTGTCCAGCGTCAGGAAGGCTTGCCTTACACTGAGTCCAGGACCGCTCCTATATACTGCTGCCTTTGGGCAGGGATCAGAACAGACTTGGGCAGGTTGACAGTAATGCCCAGGGAGGGAAACAACTAGAGGGTTCTCTCTAAAGTCCTTAGGAGCTGATCCTGGGACAGGGCTTTGAGGAGCCAGTTATCCAGATAAGGAAAAACGTACTGCCCCTTCCTCTAAAGGGTGGCAGCCACTGCTGCTAAGCACTTTGTAAAGACCCAAGACACAGAGAACAAGCCAAATGGCAAGACACTGAACTGGTCATGCTCGCCTTGAAAAAGGAACCAAAGGAACCTTCTTTGCAGGGGGCATACTAAGATATACAGGTAGGCATCCTGCATATTGAGGGACCACAGCCAGTCGCCCTCTTTAAGCAGGGGCAACAGACCTTGCAGAGTGACCATGTGAAACTTCTTGTACTGTGTGTAGAGGTGGAGATCCTTGAGATCTACAATAGACCTCAGAACCTTGGTTCCTTTGGGGACCAGGAAGAACCTGGAATAAAACCCCTGATTCTGCTGCCACCAGGGCACTGGTTCTATCACTCTCTTTTTGCAGAAGGGTGCACCTCCTTCTGAATACCGCTACATGATCTGGGGGTAGATGGAGAGTACTGGAGGAGTCTCGGGGTTGTTCTAGAAGCTCCAGGGTGTGACCCTCCCTATTATCTGAAGAATTAAAAATCTGAGGTTATGGTTCTCCATTGATTGAGATGGAGGAGAACCGACCTCTGATCACCACCTCTTGGTCGGGGCCCTGAAGAGGGGATCTGGCAAGGAGTCAGGTGAAGGCAGATCCAGCACAGGGCTGGCTCATTTCCTCTGTGTCATTTTGCAGCAGAATCTGAGGAGGAGGAGGGGTAGACAAGGCAGAACTGGTCTTCCTTTTACCCTGAGTCTACAGCCCCAACCAGATTGATTGGACACTTTCTGAAAGGGCAGCCTCTGCCTGCTCCACAACTGGGTATGGTAAAGTGAGTGAATAGATTTGATGGCCCTGCCAGAGGCACTGCAACTCATTGATTATGTCTTGGACATCAGGTCCAAAGAGCTTTGAGCCACAGAAAGGGGCATTGAAGAGCAACTATCATGCTCTTTAGCATATTTCCGAGAAGCCAAAGAACCCTTACCTACCCCAAATCCAAACCTTGTAATATTTTCTTTATTAGGTGCCCCAGTTTAGGAAGGGAAGGGATCGTAATTTGCTCTGAGAGCCCCAGTGGCGCCGATCCTTCCATTTCCTTGTAGCTCTGCAAGTGCACTCGCCCCTCGCCTACCACGTTTGTGACATTAGTATATGAAGAGCACAGGGCACGTACACCTAAAGACATGAATGGGGGCTGTTATTTAAAGTTAAATTTCAGCACTTTAGATGGCCATTCAGAATAAATCATGGCCACCGCGTTTGTTAGTTAAGCGGTTAAAATTGATATACTTACCAGTATGGACTGGAAATGGATATCCCATAGGTTTCTGTAGACAGTACTGCTGCTGTACCATTAATACAGACCTTCAGCGAAGGAGAGTCGTTTGTTGTTAACCTGTAAAAAGAAACAAAATAAGTTGACCGTATGTGTTTGACTATTGCAGCTCAGAAAAACAACAGAAAACAAAACACACAGCTAAAGGAAGTTGAATAGCATGAAAAACATTAGTACACATACTCACTTTATATTTTTAATAGTAAGAAGCCTTATGCTTGTGGCTGATGGATGTGGTCTCCTGTTTGACTCCCTCTGCCTTGGCATGGTCAAGACATGTAATGGAAAACATTGTCACAATGGCGGAGGTGGGTAGTGGTGGTGGTCATAGCTGAGGCACATGATAACATTCCCTCTCGCATCTTCCTGCATCTGGTGGTGATGGCAGTGGCTAACAGTGGTCTTATGGTGGTGGCAGTCCAGAGGGACACACAGTCACATTCCCTATGGTGGCAGTGGTGAACAGTGGTCTTTTTTTTTTTTGGTTAACTCTTTTTCCCTCTGGTCATGGCTCGTGGGGTCATCCCTTGGGCATCCAGTCTTTTTCCTGCCTGCCTATGGATCTGTCGGACTGTGCCCCCCTTCCCCAGGCCTGGGCCCTCGATTTCACCCGCTCAGGAGGGTAACCCCTCGCCTCTTGGGCTGTCTCTTAGAAGACAGACTTTGCCTGCAGGTGGGCTCAGAGGAGGAGTGGAAGGCCAGCCGAGGAGAACCCAGCGGAGGGCATGAGGGACTGGTGCCATCACCTGCTCCACCGAGCTAGGTTTTCCTTTGTTCTCCCCCTCCCACTTCATGGGCATGCCCGGCCCTTAAAGGTGCATGGCAGCCCCCTGCCAGCATCGGCCATGTGATTACTGCAGCCCAGCATTCTATGATGCCCCTGGTCTCCACCAGGGGCGCGGAGAACTGGGCTCCCTGACACCCTCCCCAGGATAGGAGGAGCAGCTCAACGGGCACTCAGTCCAATCCTTCCTGCCATCCCACAGCACCCGAGCTCGCTCCCGAACTCGCGCCATGCAGCGAGGTGTAGCATCCAGCTCAACCCTCAGTGCCACCGGGCCATGAACAGTGGTCTTATGGGGATGGTAGTTCAGGGGACACACGGTCACATTCTCTATGGTGGCAGTGGCGAACAGCAATCTTATGGTGGTGGTAGTCCGGGGACACGTGGTCACATTCCCTATGGTGGCAGTGGTGAACAGGTAACAGCAGTCTATGGTGGTGTTGGTAGTCCAGGGGCCAGGATATACTGTGCTCTGTGTTATAAATGGAATTTGGAATTTGAGTCACTATGAGTGGGACACAGATTTAACTTGATGAAAAAGAAAACATATATCATACAAGAAATGTGACAGCCTTTTAACCACTTTAGTTAAAACCTGCCAACATTAACCTCATCATCATTCATCATCATCCTCATAAAGAAAGCTGCCCTCGCAGTCTTCTGTGTCAGAAGTCTGACCACTGGGAAATTCTTTCTCCATTGTGTTATCATCTACATCAGTGGTAGGCCGTTTCATGCTGCCACTGCCAGCAGGATGGTCCCTTTCTACAACATCAGCAAAACCATGACTATGCCGGGGTACGAATACTGAGGTTGCAGTCTGAGCTGGTATGTGCCTCTCATTCACTTGTATGAATGTCAGCAAACTGGCATTTGCAGGACAGAGGTTTGTACGACAATCCTGAACTATTGCACCTGCTGAGCTGAATACTCTCTTGACACTCACACTGGAGGGTGGGCATGTCAGGTACTTCAGTGCCACAGCGGTCAGCTCTGGCCATTCACTGACCTTTCCACTCCAATATAAAAGGGAATAATCAGTGATTGACAAATGCCTGTTTTCAGACAAATATGACTCAGCCATTCACTGTGCTGCACTAAGTCCAGTGGTTGATGCATCATCCGCTTCTCCGGAATCATTTATGTCACAAATCCCCACTTGGGACGAAGCCTCCCAAAGTGGGTTAATGCCAACCGCTTTTGATGACAGACCACCTGGAACTGCAGTCCCCTTCCCCTTGCAGGATACGCTTGATGGTCCTCCAGGTACACCTTCAGCCGGATTATGCTGCTGAGGTTTGCTGACCTTGGCACATGACTTCTGTGCCCCATGAACCAAGCGCACCAGTTGCCCACTGACAGTTTTACCTGTTCAGGCCCGCCTCCTACAGAGAGGCAATTCCACGTTTGTATCGTGGGTCCAGCACTGTTGCTACTCCAAAGTTGTCACTATGCTGAATGCTCAAGATGTGACGATTCTGGTCAAGTACTGTCAGCATGTGTTTCAACAACACACTGCTAGCACTGTCTTCGGCAGCATCAAGACTATGCTGTACATTCACCAATGTCTGCCTCAGCACCCTCAGCAGTGGAATTGATTGGCTAATGGAGACAGACTTGCCACTCACTGCCTGTGTGGCATGTTCAAAAGGCCTCAAGATTGTTCTTAGAGTCCATGAGGCGCCACTGTTCAGTCGTCATTGACATGGAGGCTCCGGAGCTGTCACAGCTAGTGTGCATGACAAGATATTCTGAGATGGCTTTGTACTGTTCATACAACCTCTCTGCCATGTATAAAGTGGAGTTCCACTGGGTGACAACTTCCAGCTTCAAGCAGTGCTGCGAAGGCTGTTTCGGATCTGCAGCTGCTGAAGCTGGTCACGGCCTTGCAGAGCATGAAAAGTGAGAACAGATCGGCATGCAACTGTCAGCATTTCCTTTATATCATGCTGTTGCAGAAACTCCTGCACCACAAGATTTAAACAGTGGGCCATGCATGGAATCCAAAAAAAGCCACCATTCATGATGCATTTCATCACATTTGACCCATTGTCAATTGCTATGAACCCAGCTCTCAGGGATAGGGGGTTCAGCCACTTGTCAGTGTCAGTCAGTACCAAGTCCAACATGTTTTCACCAGTGTGTGAACAGGTCACATTGTGCATAGCAATCGCTGCATGCTGTTGAATTCCTGGAAGATTGCTACCATGACACTCCATCTTACTACACTGATTATTCACACTACCAACAGCACAAACAACACCCGGCACTTGCGCCCAATGTGCAGTTATACACAAATATGGACTCCCCACTGTTTTGCCACTTGTCTACATATCCATACTTAAATGGATGAATAGAGAGGAGGAATGTTGAAGGGCATGTCTTACAGAGTCGGACACAGTACAGTACAGTACAACTTGGGGACAGCATGAGTGGAAAAGTATGTCCTGGATGGGACTTTCCATTTAGGACAGGCATGTGCAGCAAACTGCCAGAACCCAGAATTTCAGCTACAGCAGCATTAAGTTCACGTGACACTGTATGATTGGGTGGGTACTTCAGCTTATGCACAAAAACACTCTGTAACATGGGCTGACTTAAATGTTTTATATGGGGTGTGATGACAAATGGTTCTGCTCTGCGCATTGCAGGGGGTGGAGTGTGGATGTGTGATGAAGACGGTTGCACAGGTGATGACAAACCCAGAAATGCAGTTATTTCGCCAGATTTACCAACAGAGGTTGATGTACCACCTGCACTAGACATACTGCATTGACCACCACCACCACCACCAAAACTGCTACTCTCACCACCACTGGACAACACTTCAAAATCATTATGCTCCTCCACCTCATCATGCCTGTAGTAATTATCTGCTCTTATTTCATCACTACTGCACACATTTAATTTTCTACTTGATGACACAGTCATGGAAGGGGATAACATGCTCGTTATGGTTGATGATGAGGGTGAGCACCCCACTGTGGTACAGGTATTAGCTGCCATCTTGTGCTGGGTCCACAGTGCCATGTGCCTGTTCTTAGATCGTATGCTGTCTCCCTGTGCCCAGATGGCTCCTCTTTTACCTCGCCTCACCGTGCCTGGCAAACCTGGCAGATGCAACTGACTCATCATTTGCAACTTGCACAAAAAAATCCCAAACAAGGGATTGTGATACTCTAGTTTTAACATGTCCCTGATGCTGCTTATTGGACTCCGTTTTTCTAAGCCATGAAGTGGGGGGTGTGCTACATGATTTTTCAGGCAGGACACACTTGGACTGCAACTGCCCCTCATGACTACCTATCATTATTACTGGGTCATCATCATCATCATCAACTGAAACTGGTAAATCACAACTTTTTATGGGGGGGGGTTAATGCAAACAGACCCAGACACAGCCACCTTTAATTTCTTTTTCTCCAGTTCCCAACAGGGGTCACTGACATCATCATCATATTCATCAACATCATCCACATCTTCTGCTTGGATGCTGGCATGTGGACTGCATGTTGCAACCATAGCAGCATCATCATCAGATTCATCATCACCAACACCACCATCACCCAATATTTTTTCACCATACTGTGAATCACTGCATGACAAATGCGTGACCTGAACCATGCTGGAAAAAATGTGACGTTGTGTGCTATCATTGACATGATGATCAGAATCCTCATGTTCAGTTACTGGAATATTACTGGGGAGTATTACATCATCTGCACTGTCACTCACTGGCACTGCTTCACACTCCACTATATTTTTGGACACCGTAAACTGGTCAGAAGTGGAACTTGAGGCAGCAATACTCATACCACCACCAGCAACTGCACTAACACTACCAGCTGGGACAACATCATTTCCTCCAACTATGAGTGAAGCTACTGATTGCACTGCAAAAACATTGAAGGAGAAATACCTTCCTCACATCAGCAATGCACTTCTGTAACTGCGTACCACGCCCACACAGACAGTCTTACCACTGGCAGCAGTGCCATGGTGAGAAACAGCTTTGCCTGCACGCCTTTGTTGGCATTTGGGGATCAACAAGAATATTCTAAAAAATTTAGATTTTGGAGCGTTCACTCTTGGTGGGGCGAGAGTGCTGGATGTGAAGCCAAAAAAACAACCGTGGCTTCAACAAGAGATACAGACGCAAAGTCACAACAAGTTCAACAACACCTTAACTAACCAGTGGTGCTCTCAAGTCACAAACAATCCAATCTGGAAAAGAATACCTTTTGCCGGTGGGGGGGGGGGGCACTGACTGCAGATTACGGCAGTGCAAAACCAAGAAAAGATACCACAATGGCAGTACAAAATCATGCAAGTGCAGTGGATAGCAGGTTCACACTGCTGCGCCTGCAATTACGCTGTGGCACAATAAAAGGTGTATTATTTGATGTCATGACACCACACACACACACACACACACACACTGCGCACACACAAAATGTGTCTACATGTAATGGTAGCAGATTGAAAACTTCAGTAATACACCACGTATTTTAAATGACCTGAAATTATGCACTGCTGCACCAGGTCCACAACACACACAATCAGCAAAAACATTTCAACAATTGCTGAAAATATTACTGTGTGCACATTAACACAGTCAGTTATACAAGAAAATATAATCAAAAACAAAGAACTCCCTATTTCTCCAATACTTACACCACAGATATGCCCCTCCCCAAAGCAAACTTCCACTGTCTCTCAGTACACAGACTGAATGTTGTACATTAACATTCAAAATCCACACACAAACAATAAACGCTCAATGATATGAGTGCAGGAGGGTTTCCTACAATCGATGAACTAAAGTTTCAGCAAAAAAAAAAAAGACTCAAAAAGGCTTTTTTAACAGCTTTTAGAAGGTTTGAATCACAGAGAGCTCTCAGAGAAGACTGTCTCCTACAGCTTCCTATACACACTACCCCAAAGTGAAGTTGTGCAGAACAATCTAGAGCTCATGTGACCTGAAATGCCATGAATCACTGCAAAATTCTCCTTTGGAGCGTAAAACAAGGCGAAATGAGGCAAAGTACATTGTTTTCAATGTAGTTCACCTTAAAATTTGTGGAGTGTCGGTTTGGGGAATGTGGAGTAATGTGAAGTCATTGTTTTCAATGGACTGTGTTACCCACTATGACACAAAGTACTCCGCGCTATGCAGAGCACTCTTGGTCGCCTTCACTCCGCAAATCGCTTCATGGAGCGAATTGAGGCCGCTTTGCCCACCACTACTATCCTCTCTCAGCACTGAGGTAGGTCTTTTTATAAGCTCACTAGAAGTTGGAAAAACAATTTCCCCTGCCCTTTGAATAACAGCAGACATAACATAAAACTAGGCTCTAGGGGTAACTGTTGCTACATAGAGAACAGTTCAGTTGGCACTTGAAGCACATTACTGTGCATTACTGGGCTGACAGTATAGCCTAAAGGTTAGAGTAATGAGCTGTGAATGAGCTTGGTACATCCAGCAGACCAGACCTGGGTTTGATTCTCACAACCTCCACTTGCATACTGTGTGACTCTGAGCAAGTCACTTAACTGCCCAGTGCTTCCAGGTCACCCCTGCAAACAATGCACTTGCGCCAAGTGGGCCTTACCTGGTTACCAAAGACTGAAAAAAAAAAATACGTAACTTGTTTACAACATTGTTAAAGGTCAGAGCCGAGGTCAGAACATTCTGTGCTCTCTTAAACTCTCTTGCAAGGTCATATTACCTCATACTGTCTGCTGCAAAATATATCTGAGAAGGGGGCTGCTAACATCTAGAAAAAGCAGGCACAAACTTGTGTTATTCTTCTACTAAGACAGCCCTCTCATTTTGTAACTGTACTCTTAGTTTTGTTTTTAGGTTAATATGCACAGAAAGCTTTATAAGCACTTCAACAATTTATAACCAGCATGTTGGACATTATACAAAACATATAAACTGCTTGGGAAAGGGGCTTCAATTTACCCCAGGGTGTCCACTATGACAGGGGTCACCCTGTCACAGGGACAACATAAACAGTTGCTCTTTGAGAACCTTCTACTGAACATCTACCACAAACCAGATGCCCTCAGCCAGATGTGCCTACACTGGCAAATGCCAGTGGCAGCAGTCCTGGCAGCAGTGTCTGGCATATCATATAAAGACCTGAGGAGGTGTTTACTGATGCTCTTGGTGGCCTGGAGGGACTGAAAAACCTCACTTATTTCACTAGTCACGGCACTTACCCCAGGCATATAAAGAACGATGAAGAGTCCAAGTAAGTTCCATCAACTTTGACTTCATTTATTGAACCAACAAACAGCAAAACTGGCCCTCCTGGGTCAGGGGAAAGAAGGTAGATGCTCTAACGTACAACTCTACTTGAGTCCTTGTCAAAGATACTGACCCCTTAGGGTGAGACCCTTAAATAGCACACCATTGTGTCACATGATAAAAACTTTTTTCAAACCTTTAAAGTGCTAGTGCCTACATATGGAAGTTAAACAGCTTTTTATAAATAATGTTTCTTTCTTTATAAATCCCCCACCCCATAGCCACATTAATCATGTTACAAAAACATGCTAAGTGCCAAATACTCAAAACAGTGTTGACTAAAGAACCTCCTGTTTCTAGGAACTCTCAGGGAGGGCCTGAGCACCCGCTCTACTCTTTTTCTATATGGTGTTTTGATACTTGACCATATGGGAGAGGTAATTTGCAATCCGTAGTCCAAGGGTGCAGTATACATAAACCCTTTTTCCTCAGGGATCAAGCCTCCTAGATTCCTTGTCAGGAGGCAGGGAGCTGAATTATTTTGGCACCTTAGACCTGTCATGAGCCACTTTGATGACCACAGAATTATTCTCAGACTGGGCAGCATAATAGGACAGGCCCTGGGGGGGCAAGATAGAGCTTATCGGCCCTCCTGGGTATATCAGGGATCATGTCTGAGTCATGCCAGGCAGCAGTAGTGGCATTCCTTAGTGCTGGCAAGATCCATCAATTTTTATTTTATACTGGAGAGTACGTGAGCAAAAATGCCTGTTTTCACAAAGGTCCATTTATACATGAATTTACAAAGATACAAGAAAAACTATTTACAATATACATCGTACATAAAGGCTGAGGTAACATCTTATAAACATGAACTTCTTTACAGGCGTGAGAATGAAAGTGCAAGGTAAAATAATTATTTACAGGACCTAAATTGCAAAAACGCTTAGTCATTTGACACACAAGATAACCAAAAGAAGTAAAGAGGGAGGGCAATGGGTGGGTGAAGGGAATGGGGGTGTTGAGGGGAAGGATGAGGGAAAAGACAGTGGGGGAGAAAATGGGTGGAGTTGGAAGGGGGGAGGGTAGAAGCAGAGTTAGATTCAGCCGGTAGTAGAAGAACAAGTGCAAGCAAGTTTTGCTTGGAGGTGACTCTTGAGGGATCTTTGAAAGGCATATATAGTGTTGCAGGCAGAGTAGTCTGGTGAGCGCAAGTTGTACTGATTCATGCCTTTATAAGCAATGAAATTTTGTGCAAGTGTGGTGTGGAAGAATGAGACGCTGAAAACATTGTTAGAGGCTCCTCTGGTTAGGCTAGCATGAGCAGCTTTGAGGAACAGTGATGTCACGCTCAGTGGTAGCTTATTCAGGTGAACTTTATGGAGGAAAGAAAGATTTTTGAGGGTGAAATGCCCATTAAGAGGAAGCCAATCAGTAGCTTTGTACAGGGTGCAGTGGTGCATTCTCCAGGGAAGTCCAGTGACAAAACGGATGATGTTATTGTAGCTAGATCTAAGTTTGAGGAAGAGATAAATGGCAGAGGGAGTGTAAACAATGGATCCATAGTCCAAGAGAGGTATGAGAATGGAGCTTGCTAGGCGGAGTCTAGATTTGGGGATTAGAAATTTATGGGTCATTGCAGAGGAGCCCCAGCCTCATATGAACTTTATTTATGACGTTAGTGATGTGTAGGTTGAAGGACAGGTGGGGATCTAGCAGAAGACCAAGGTATTTGAAGTCAGAGACTTGCTGTGTGCAATTTCCATGGTTGTTGGAGAGGGTTTGTTTTGGGTTGTAGGTTTTACTGGGATTGGAAAAGACAATGAATTTCATTTTTTAGAGTTTAGTACCATGCCTTTATCAGAGAACCAAGAATGCAGATTCCGGAAATCTGATTTTCTGAGGAGGGAGAGAGGGGACATGATAGACACTTTCAAGTACCTCAAGGGAATCAACAAAGTCCAAGAGGGTGGCATCTTTCAGAAAAAGAGATGTGCAAGAACAAGGGGGTACAATTTGAAGACAGAGGGGGAACGGCTCAGAGGTAATGTGAGGAAGTATTTTTTCACAGAGAGGGTTGTGGATGCATGGAACAGCTTCCCTGAGGAGGTCGTGGAGTCAAGAACAGTGGGGGAATTCAAGAATGCATGGGACAGACATTAGCAGTCCTAGTGGGGGGTAGGAGGAAGTAAGCTGTTGGTTAACTAGGATCGCAGCTTATCTGTTAGGTAGGAAAATGGGCAGACTAGGTGGGCCAAGCAGTCCTTATCTGCCGTCAAATTCTATGTTTCTATGATTGTAGGCTGGTGAGCATCTCTGGTTACTACTGCTGCAGTACAGCATAGCATTGTCCGCAGAGAAAACAATATTGGTGTTTTTACAGACTTCTGGAAGCCTACTGATGAAAAGGGTGTAAGGAGGGGGCCCAGGATAGAGCCCTGGGGAACCTCGTATTTAATAGGGCATTCAGAGGAGAACTGCCCATCGATTGAGGTCAGCTGAGTTCTATGGAAGAGACAGTTCCCGGCCCATTTAACCGCATTATTAGAGAAATAGAAGTCAGATAGGGTGTTCAGGAGCATATCATGGGCACAAGGTTGAAAGCTTAGTCAGGTCCACAAAAACTGAGCCTGTGTAAAGGTCTTTGTCTATGGCTCCATAGATATCCCTGGTGAGCCTAACTAAGGTGGTCTCAGTGCTATGAGTGGCTCTGAAACCATGTTAGTCATCTGTGAGGATGTTATAGCTGTTTAGAAAGGAGGTGACCTGAGAATGTACTACTTTTTCTAGAATCTTGCAGAGGGGAGCAAGTAGAGAAATTGGCCTATAGTTTCCAGCCTCATTCTTTGAGCCAGACTTGAACAGAGGTTTGACTATGGCCGTTTTCCAGGTACTTGGGAAGGTTCCAGTGCAGAGTGAGAGATTTATGGTGTTACAGAGGGGGACCACTAGTGGGGCGATCGCTAGCTTAAGAATTTTAAAATCAGTCCTGACCCCCTTTACTGGGTCTGGGGTTATTTGAATGGATGAGCTTGGCGGTGTCAGAGGGTGACAATGCCCAGAGTAGAAACTGGGAATGGAACCTGAGTGTGGCATGGGTGGCGCGTAGGATGGTGTTTTAGCTGAGCTTGGTTGGGGGGAGTGGGAGGGTTTGTATTTGTCTAAATCCCTGAAAATGAGTTAAATATGTTAGCCACCTCTGTGTGGTCGTTTGTGAGCTTGTCCCCATGCTGGAGGGTGATGGGTTCAGCTTTCCTGTCCCTTCTGAGGAGGTTATTCAGGGTACCACAGAGTTATCTGGGATTAGTTTTTCCCAAGCTGTTTACTGGAGAAAATTGACCTTGGCTAACCTGACAGCTGCTTTGCACTTGTTATGAAAGTGCTTTGTACAGTGTTAATTGGGCAGGGTCCTTGTGCTTCATGTGTTTGGTCCAGGCCCTGTCTCTGATAGGAGGAATGACCTTTGGTGGAGATTCAGAGTTCTCCAAGAAGTCCACCAGGTCCTTTCTAGTGGCATCCTCTTCCTCAGTGTGGACCCACAGCAGCAGATAGCTGTTTCATAATGTTGAAGAAGATGGGGTCCGCAGGAGGGACCTGGGAGTATGCTTCACAGAGTCCTCACTCACTGAAGAGGCAGTTGATCAGTCTGAGGAAAAGATCTCTTCCTCCTCCTCTTCCTCAGGGAGGATAGGGTCTGGATAGTACTCCTTCTCCTCAATGTTGACCCACTCTGGCTCAGTGTCCGATGAGAGAGGGACCAATTGGACCCAGGAGGATGAACAGGTGTCGATGACAATGAGGTACGTAATGGCACCGGGAACACTGGTCTGAGGGCACAAAGCTGGTGCACCAAGGCCATTGTGAACTTAGTCAAAATTGAACTGAGATTGACAGCAGGCTCAAACTGCATTGAAGGAGAAAGAATCATCAGAGCAGAGCGAAGTACAACAATTCAGTCATCGGGTCTTGAGATCCTGATGTCTGAGGGTCTGGAAAAGCATCAGGCCGTGATGGTGGGGCAGGAGTCAATGATCCGAGGGTCGACAACCAAGTAACGGATGGCCCAAGGGTCAAAGGCAGGCCTCCCTGCAAAGAGGGAGAGGAGGCTGTTGATATGGGCCTGGGAGAAGCAAAGGCCTGGACAGCGGAGACTGTCGGTGCTGGAGCAGCTGACGGGGTATCCCAGGGACAAGGGAGAAGAAGCCACTGGGGAGTGGGAGTGCCACCAGGGGGAGCAGTCACAGTCCTTTCTGTGACTTTTCTCTGAGGACTTGTCTTGGGCCTTTGAGGTCTGGAAGCTCGACAAACTCACTGGTGAATTGGAAGAAGGGACCTAGGAGGACCCCTGCCCAGAACTGGCTATCTGCTGTTCTATGAGGAATTTCTTCAGTGCCTTTTGTTGCTACCTTAGGTTTGTAAGATTGAATTTATGGCAGTGCTTACAGGCAGAAATGTGGTTAGGCTCAAGACAGCAGACACAGAGGTCGTGATCATCTGAAGAAGCAATCTTCTTGTTGCAGTGGCAGTGACGGAAGAGAAAGTAGAAAGATTGACTCTCAACATAAGCGATGTACTGGTCTCTTTATTAAAAAGAGATTACCAAGGAAAATATTAAAGAATAAAAAGCATAGGCAAAAAGGCACAAACTGTGACCGAGCTTCTGTGGAGACCCATATGAGTGGAGTCAATGGAGGGAAAGAACTGAGGAGGGAATGGGGCTGCTCACGCCTTTTGGGTTGATGACATCAGCAGGCGATGTTGACATGGGCGGCCCCAATTGTACTGCTGGAAAAGTTTTCTGTGTGGATCCTGCTTCATAGACAGGAAAGTTCCTATGGTGTGACCTGATGACTGAGATATCCCCAAAGAAGATAATTCAATATTGCTCCTTCTCTGACAACCAGTCATAACTGTCCCCACCACCTGTTCACCACCATCACCCCACCTCAGATTTTGTAAAGTACAGTTACATAAGAACTTCCATAACAGGAGATCTTCAACAGGATCTCTTGCAACAGTCCACACTGGTAGGACTCAGCCACCAAGCATTAGGAACACACGGAAACATTCTAGCTAGCAGTCTGCCAGAGGGGGGCCACCCACCACTGACATCACGTACTGACATCATCAACCCTATAAGAGTGGGTGGCCCCCATAGCCTCCTCAGTTCTCCCACTGGAGACCAAAAGTGGAACCAGCTAAGAGAACCAAGGAGAAAGCTGAGGTAACTGAAAGAAATAAAGGAAGCAGAATGCTCCTCTCCTGAGGAAGGGAAAGTCAGACAAACTAAAGACAGAAAAAGAGGGGGAAGGAGGGAGGGAAAGCATGACCTGGTGCAAGAGATCCTCTCGAAGACCTACTGTTACAGTCAGTTCTTATGTAACTGTACTATCTTACTTCGAGGGTATGTCTTGCAGCAGGCCACACCGGTAGGAAGAATCCCAAGCAGTTCTGGTGAAAACAACTGTCAGACAATAGGGTGGCTGGCCAAACTTGACCTAAGAGAGAAGGCCTTGCAGGACAGCCAAGCCGAAATTGGCCCTATGCCAAGAGGCAATGCCAAGACTGTAGTGTTTGGTAAAGGTGTGGACAGAATTTCAAGTGAAAGCTGCATAGATCTCCGCAGCTGAAACATTTCTGAAGCATGTGACTGAAGTGGCCGTGCCCCTGGTAAAATGGCCATGAACCACACCAGGAAGTTCTTTACTGTACTTCCTGTAACAGAAAACAATGCAATTGGCTAACCATTTGGATAAACACTGTTTGGACACTGGAACACCCTCTTTCCCAGGGGTGAAAGAAACAAACAACTTAGAGGATCTCCTAGAGTCTTTGTCCGGTGTGTATAGTACTGCAATATTCTATGCACATCCAAAGTATGGAGCAATGCTTCCCCTGGATTGGCATGCTCTGGGTAATAAACAGGAAGGTGGGTGGATTGGTTTAAGATAAACTCAAACACCACCTTGGGAAGAAACTTAGGACTGGTATGCAAGGACACCCTGTCTTTGTGGGGAAAATTACATCTGACATCACACATGAGCGCCTGAAGCAAATCCTTAGGCCAGAAGTAATAGTGAATAAAAGTAATTCTTTCAATGACATATAGCACAGCTGACAACTCATGACCAGTTCAAATGGAGGGAGGGTGAGTTTCTCTAACACAGAATTAAAATCCCAAGCTGGGACAAGTTTGCAGATCGGAGGCTTAAAATGCAAGATGCCAATTAAAAAAGTACGAAAATGTCAAGTTGAACCACTGTGCGACTATCGACAGGTACATGATATGCAGATATGGCAGAGAGATGTACCTTGACGGAGGAGTACTTGAGACCGAAGTCTGAGAGGGAGAGCAAGTACTCTAAAATCTGAATTACCTGACAGGTGAAGGGATCCAGGTGGTGCGATGCCACCCATATGGCAAAACGCTTCCACTTCATGGAATAGGTGGCCTTAGTGGAAGGTTTCCTAGCCACCACCAGAACATCCGCTACCTTAATGGACACCCCAAACCTTGCAGTGGCTATGTCTTCAGGAACCAAGCATGAAGATGGAGGGACTTGAGGTCCAGATGGACCAGAGTGCCCCACTCCTGGGACAGCAAGAATGCGCATATGGGCAGAGGCACCAGAGGTTCCACTGCCAGCTGCTGGAGTAAGGGGAACCAGATCTGACAAGGCCAAAAGGGGATAATGAGAACCATAGTCACCCCTTCAAATTGAAGCTTGAACAGAACCCTCTGAAGGAGCGGGAAAGGAGGGAAGGCATACAGAAATTTCCCTTTGCAAGAGAGGGGCAATGTGTCACACCAGAAAACTCCAGGCCCTGGAGCGAGCGAGCAGAAAAGTGGCAGTTTTGCAATAAGTGGGGATGCAAAAATGTCTAACTCTGAATAACCTCACCAATCAAACAGATCATCCACACCGGAGGACAGGAGCTCCCATTCATGGGCTCGTGACTGAGACCAGTTTAGGCTGTCTGCCAAGACATTTTGGATGCTGGGAATATTGATGGTTGAGCGCTCCAGGCTATGATCTGTTGTCCAATACCAGACCCTCATCACTTTCTGACACAGAGGGCAAGAGTGAGTCCCTCCCTGTTTGTTGATATAGGGGACTATGCAGGAGTTGTCTGACCGAACCAGCAGTGGACCTGGGGAAAGATGTGTATGGAAGGCCTGCAGGGCATACAGAACTGTTCGCATCTCCAAGAAATTGATGTGCAGAGTGGTCTTCACAGAAGTCTCCATGCCCTGAGTCTGTAGAGCACCCAGATGAGCTCCCCAGCCTAGACCCGAGGCATCCATTGTGAGGATTTGCTACAGGAGTGGAATGAAAAATAGTACCCCCTCAAGAGATTGGTGGGCACCACCCACTACAAAAGCCCCATCTTGACCGGATCTGAGACCATGACATGTTGATCCAGGTTGTCCACTCACTGGTTCCACTGGACCTGCAGTGTCCATTGGGAATTCACATATGCAGCGTGGCTAGGGGACTGTGAGAATGGCTGTGGCCATGAGTCCCAGGAGATGACAAAGGCCGGGTTGGTACATGACCCATAGAGTAGATCTGATGAGCCTGATCCATCAGATGCTCTGCTCTGTCTTGTGGGAGGAAGGCCATACCCTGGGCTGTATCCAGCACCACCCCAATGTACTGGAGTCATTGGTAGGGGATAGAAAATATTTGGGAAGGTGATGGTAACCCCAGATCCTGAATGAGGCAACAAGTAGAGTCTAGGGTTTGGAGTAGATGCTCCGGGATGGAGCTGCTAGCAGTCAGTCTTCTAGATAAGGAAAACATAGAACCCCTGCCACCTGAGGGCAGCTGCCAACACTGCTAGGCACTTGGCAAACACCTGGGGCCAAAGATTATTATTTTTTTTAGGTGTTAATATGTTTTGTGAAGAAAAATCAAAATAACTAACATTTGTACATAAACAGTATTCAAGAAAATGCAAAGTGAGTACAATCCGTGACTTAATAAACAAGGAAAAGGACACAAATACAAGCCAAAGGGCACAGCCCTGAACTAGAAATGGGCTTCATGAAACAGAAACATGAGGAAAGCTCTGTAAAGGAGCATACCTTGATGTGCAAGTATGCGCCCTGCATGTCTAGGAGCAAATCCAAACTCCTTGGTGTAGCAGGGCAGCAGTCCTTGAGGGTGATCATCCTAAACCTTTGCACTGGATGAACAAGCTTAGGTCACTGAGATCAAGGATAGCCTGAGGTTCCTGTGCATTTTGGAACCAGGAAAAAGTGGGAATAAAACCCCTGTCCTTGCTGGGACCTTGGGACAGGTTCGTGGCCTTTGCAGAGCACAGCATGTATCTCCTCCCAAAATAATAGAATGTGGCTGGGAGGGTAAAAGGACTGAACTGGGGGATTGTCTGGAGGCCACTCTAGAAATTCGAGGAAGTGGCCGTGTTCTGTGAGCTGCAGGACCCAATTGTCAGATGTTACATCCTTCCACCTGACCAGGTGGAGGGAAAATCGATCCCCCATGACTGCCTCCTGCATGGCTTGAGGGAAGGGGTCTGGCAAGGAGTCTAGAAGGGGGGCAGCTGCAGCTGTGCTGTGGGGCCCCCTCTGGGACTTTTACAGATGGAGAGGGTGGGAGCAGGCAGGGTCGCTGCCACTGTTCTCCCATGCCCTGTGGCCTAGCCAATGTCCGGGGCTGCCTGGTGGCAGTACAGCAAAAAGAAGATCTCTGCACAGGTCTGGACTGCATGTGATACAAAGAATGAACTGATCTGATGGCCCTGCCCGAGGCCTGGAGCTTGGAGAGGATGTCCTCAACATCACCTCCAAACAGAAGATTGCCCCTGAAGGGAGCATTCAAGATGGACAGCTGGACATCTTGCGCAAAGCTAGACACACGTAGCCATGAGCACCTTCTTAGGCAAATGTTGGTAGTCGCTGCCTGGGCCAACGCATCCACCATGTCGTATGCCGCCCACAGCAGGTGGGAACCAATGTCGGAGTCTGACTTGAGGGCGTCCAGGGCTTGCTGCTTGGCAGGGTCATTGGATAGGGACTGGACCGTATCTCTGACCTTATCACACAACATGTTCTGATACTGGAGCATGTGGGATAGGTAGTTGAAGGTACGGATCCCCAAAGTAGAAGAGACGAATGTCCGCTTCCCAAAAAAGTCCAGCCGAAGTCACTTCTGGTCGGGCGAGAGGGAGCTCAGGTGCTTTGGCCTCTTAAAGTGGTCACTGGCTGCATTAATAACCACCAATTCCATGTGGGCCTGCTCCTAGAGGAAGGTTTTGCCTGCCTGGGCATAACACAGCAGCTCAGCCTTATGGGACATGACTGGGACCAGATTAGGCCTATGCCTGGCAGCCATATGACTTTCTTATAGGTATCAATGAATGGAGGAACCACTAAGGGGGGGGGTCCAACTGGCAAAGCAATGTCGTGAGCTGGTGTCACTCTGGGTCCTGCTCCTTGGTTTCGAACCCCATCACCTCCTGGATAGGGCACATGACAGTTGAAAAAGAGAGGTCATCTCCCCCATCAGGTACATGATGTGGGGAACAAGCGATCTAGGTGATGCAGCTGGCCAGAAGGGCTGGGTGGATGGCCCCAGAGGAGGGTCCTGGGGGATGGGGTCATTGGGCCTTGAAGCATAGGGACCCACATCTGCAGAACACCCCAGAGGGAAGATATCAGTGACTATATATCTACCAGGACCAGCGACTCCACTGGCAGGTGCCAGGGCGCGGGTACAGTAGGCTGGTGGAGGCCCAATGGGCACAGGCTGAAGGAGGATAGGATGTGGACTCCTGGGCATCGGGTTGAGGATAAGCTGGTGCAGGCTGGGGATAGACAGGTCGCACCTGGAAATGAGCCTCAGCTCAGTGTGCCTTTCCCGATTACCAAAACTTTAATAAATAAATAAAATAGACTGGTGTAGGTCTGACTGGTGCTGGGTATGGGAAGAACAGTGAAGGCCCCATCAAGCTGATGGAGGCAGAGTCAGAGAAGGTCCCACTGGTGCAGGCTGAGGTTAAGCAGGTACCGGTGTGGCAGGCACCTGGGTGGGCAACAGAGATGGGGGACTCTGCTCAGCAGAGGAGCCAGCATCCCGCTGGGCCAGTGAAGGAAGGGTGGTAGACCTAGTGGAGGAGTCCAGCGCCACAGAGGTGGGGGGTGGGTGAGGAGAAAAGGAAACCCCAGTAGCTGCCAAACCCACGCCAGCTGCAGAAGTGCTGGTGGAGCCACCGTGCTGTGTACCCAACCTGAGAAGGGGCCTAAGCAGCAGGGGCTGTGGGGTAGGGGAAGAACCCTGGCATAAGGACCTCTGCCTAAAAAGGTAACAGAGGCTGGATGTGGGGCCACTGGTAGCCCTGTGGAGGAGAGGGCATGCAGGGCCATTGGGGATGATCCCCTGGAGGAGGAAGGCCCCTGGGTGGTCAGGTGATGGTGCGATGGTGGAGAAGGAGGACCGGGTTCTGATCGGGTCCTAATCAAGATGCTTGTGCTTCCCACTGGTCTTGATCTGGGACATAGGAAAAATGCAAGTCTAAGGACTGGGCCAGGGAGGCCAGGGAGCTCCTGGCCTGCAACTGCTGTTCCATGGAGGTGATCTTCTGCTTCAGGAGAAAGTTCTCAAGTGTCCACTGGCAGTGCCACCAGGTGGCCTGGTTGAAATTCTGGCAGAACTCGCAGCCTTGGACATCATGGTCCTGGTGTAGGCAGCAGACACAAGCAGAATGGCTGTCCTTCACAGGAATTTGCTGACCGCAGGCAAAGTTAGCAGGATGCTCTGTAGAAAATGAAAGTTTAGAAGACAAACGAATGAAAAACCCATTGAAAGATGGATAAACTACTACGGTGAGAAGAATAATGAAAAAGGCATGAAAATGGCAGTCGACTGCAGGTGCGGCGGTTTCTAGAGATCCGACGTGCATTGGTTGACAATGGGAAAAGAATTGAGGAGGCTATGGGACCATCCACTCTTATAGGTTGGCTGATGTCAGTAGGTGACGTCGGTGGTGGGCAGCCCTCTCTGGTAGACAGCTAGGTAGAAAGTTTCTGTGTGGTCCTAGTACCTGGTGGCTAAGTCCTACTGGTGTGGCCTTCTGCAACAGATACCCTCAAAGTAAGATCTTGTTTTTCAATTACAATAACGGAAATTTTGTGCGGACTAATATCAAGGTTATTATTGGGGTTGCAACTCTCAATGGCACGCATGTACAGTACTACCCTATTCTAATTTACAATTGTCCTTTTGTTTTGCCTATAAGGAATCTCCTACATGGGCATATGGCTAAATCAAACTACTCATTTGTAACACAAGTAAATTAGCCCTGGCTACCTACACAGATCGTTTACTGTTCAATACCTAGTTACAGCATCATTTTAATGCCTTCCCAAGGTTCACAAATGCTTTAAAGTTACTTTGTTATTTATTTATTTTTTTGGCTACGTATTTTATGCCTATTATTTTTTGACTTTCTTGTACTTCATAGTGTGTGTGTCAGTTGTACTGTAAATTTCCAACCTTGACTACCAGTGTACTGACATTATTGTTTGCTGTCCACTACCACTGTATTTACATTACTGTATGCTGTCCTACCCAGGACCTCCTTGTAAACGAGCATGCTCAATGGGGTCTCTTCCTGGTGAAATACATAAATACAAATACAAAATACCCTCCAGGACAGCCAATTGTGTGAGATCATGACTCCGACAGCCCCTCTGCCAAAGTTTGTTGATTACCATTTCAGTGGCTTTGATCAAACTCTGCCATCATATACTGAAGACAAAGGGGACTATATATAATGACAGTTTCCTGGTGATCTGAGATTTTTCAGCCCTTTGTTCTAATATTCCTCATCACGAATAATTGTCAGATACAGGATCCCCCACTGAGGTGATAACAAAACTGTTTCAATGTTGGATGGGATGTAACATTTTTTCTCCAGGAATAATTTTTATTCCCCCACCCCCCAGGTACAGCTATGTTACAGCATCCAGGCAGTGTTGCCCCAAGCTATGCAAATTAGATTTTTGACAAATGGGAACAGAATATTGTCAGAAATTATGATGTGCACACCATTCTGAACAGGATAGCTACATTGTGTGTTGACACGGTTTTGATATTTTCATTTTGTGGCATGGATCAGAAGATGGGCTGCTTCAATTTGTACAATTTCTGGAAGCAAGTAATAATAACTTGAAATTCTCAGGATCCTTTAGCTGCACACAGATCAACTTCCTAGACCTTATTATATTGAAAAGCCAACAGGGATTGACAACAGAACTCTTTGGAAAACCCACAGACAGCAACACTCTCCTGTCTCCAAACTGTAGCCATCCAGGCCACACCATAGCTGGCCTCCATATGGGCAAGTTCATTCAAAGTGTGTGGGACATTGAAAAGTATCAGATGAGAGCAAATTCACTGGAAATGCAATTACAAGAAGGGAATGTACCCAGAAGGCTTTATCACTAAGGCTAGAAATGAAGATGACAACACTGACAGGTCTTATTTGTTGACAGATAAGGTACCCCTTGATCACGAGGATCAGCAAAGTAATTTTGTGCCCAATCAGGAGAAATAGGGAATATTCTTAAGATACATTGTCATTTGGTTAATTTGGCTCCTGTCCACAATGAATTGCCTGAAACCAATCCCAGACTCGTTCACAGACGGGGAAAGCACATCAGGAATATGGTAATACATTCAAAACAGTCATTACCAAACAGACCTAGGGGATGTAACAAACGTGACCTCTGTAGAACTACCTGGTGGTAGGTACAGTCACAGCATTCAATGACCTTCATAAGGGGCTTCATTACATGCGCTACAGTGTAGTTAGAATTGGGGAACACATGCGCACCACTGAGACTAGCAACCCCAACAACTCCCTAGCCATTCACATGCATAGACCTCTTGATAGTGATGAGAACAAGATTTCCACCATGGGCGTTTAAAAAACAGTTACTAAACTGGAGAGTGTTGATAATGATCGGTTGCTATAAAAGATGGAATTGTATTGCCATATCACCTATGTGCTTACATTATACAGAATTGGAATTTCATTTTTGTTTGGAACAGATATATTGTTGCACACTATATTTCTTTTGTTTTGATTTGGAGTGGAACTGAGTACTTATTGATGTTTTTAACATAACAGCATTTTAATCTAGCACAGCTTTCTGTCTAGAATCTGACTGAATTTCAGTGACCAGTTGTGGTCACTGTAATTTTAGTGGGGTTTTTTTGTTTGTGTTTTTTCATCATTGGTTATTTTTTCTGCAAGCCGACATAAAGGTTCCAGTAGATGACATATTTGGCATAATTACTTCTCACTAGTTATACTTTGTAGAACTTCAGTCAGAGCTGGAGATTAAACTTCTTTTCACATTTGGCCAGAATGTTCATGGCATGAACTTTATATTTTATTCACCAATATGTCCTTTCAGGTTTGAAAATGTGGTTCTTGCAAAATATATCTGCTGAGAAGATTTGTTCATGTTTTGTATTCATTGTACAGTATTTTATTATTGATTGTATAATGTTGTACAAATGTGTATATTTGTATAGTTTGTTCAGTTTAAAGTATTGTATGTTTGCTTGCATAGGTCACCATTATAAATTAGCTTTGCTCAATGATCACAACCTTGAAATGAAATGAAATCCTTCTTTGCTGGTATTCCTGTGATAATTGGAAGGCTCCACTTATGGTTCAATGGACAAGCAGCCAGCTACTCCCACTTCCTGAGCTATATAAGCAGTTCCCCTCAGCCTCCTTCTGAAGAACTTTTTCTTTGGCAGCTCAGGGCTCTGTCTGTTTGTCCTCTGCAGCTGGCTGGGGCCTGCCCCCCTCCTCCCCTCCTCCCTCCCCTTGCTGCTTCTTTCTGCTGGACTTCTGAGTTTTGCTCTTCTGTTTCTGGTTTGTATTTTGCCTCCAGCTGTGTGCTTCGTTTTTTATATTTATATATTTTTCATATTTAGTTATTTAACCAGGTATAGCACACTAAGCTGGAAGCTTTTAAGGAGCTACCTGGGAGCACAAGGAGGTTAAGTGACTTGCTCAGGGCCACACAGTATGCAAGTGGAGTTGGATTCAAACCCAGGTCTGGTCTGTTGGATGTTACCAGATTTGCAGCTCAGAGCCTTAGACCACTCGCCTATACTGCCTCCGTTTTTGTCCCTTCCCTGTTTTTCTGTGTTTGTGTATCTTAGTTTTGTCTTGTTTTTTTTTTATGGGGGACTTGGTTTCTAAGCTCACCATTTTGCTCATTTCAGTTATTCACATTGCTATTGCAATCACTACCTCTGTTCTACTCAGACTAAAGCTGCTCCCCATACTACATGCCTAAATGTTTTCACCTGATTCAGGCTCCTCTAAACCCTTGCTATGCAGCTCAATCATGCTTTCAGCTTAATCTACCTCCCACATGGTCATAGCTGCTTTCAGAGCATTGTGCTTCCCTCCATTCCATGCTTATAGAATACTACCACTCATAGCTGATGCTATTCCCTGTTTGTACGCTGCTGTTATACTCATGAGATCAGCTAAGCTACTGCTGATGCTATAAACTAACTTTAATATCTGCATGTGGTTCACGACCACTTCCATCACGTTCTTGTTTTTCCTACAGTGGGGACTTGGAAGTGTTTGGGGAGTCGTGGCCCCATGTGGCTACTTACTGATGTTCTAAATCCTCTGTCTGCCACCGAAAATCCTCAGCGTATTTGTCACTTTCATTGGCTTTTTTGCATGCCTGGCTGGCTTGCCCCACTATCATAGTGCTGCCTCTCCCACTTACGTTCATGTCCCACCTTTGCTACTATGTTTTTCAGACTCTATGTGCAGGTCTGATTATTTTACTGCTTACTGACCCACATGCAGGTCTGACTATTGTTATCCTGCCCTACTGAACTACCCTGCTTTACTGAACTGTGTCATAATCCACTCCTGCTCACATCATCGTTACTCAATGCTCCCTGCCATCTGCCCTCTGCTAGGTCTCAGCATTCAACACTCATTCAGCTCCTCATCAGTCCCTGGGGCATGCCAGCCATATCATTCTGGCACAGGGTTCCCCTGCAGCCAATGGTCTCGAACTGCACCTAGAGTACACAGTTTGAGCATGCGAAGCTTGGGGCGGGGTCCTTCTCACCTGGCCCATAGCTGGGAATGTCTTTGCTCCAGGTGGACCTTCAGTCGTCAACCGTACCAATGGCACCTCAAGTTGTAGAATTTATGACTAAGCCATGAAGGGAGGTTACAGTGATTTCCTTTAGCTCTAGTGGTTTCCACTATAATGGTTGTCCATTGGCTTAGTGGTTCCCTAGCAAGGCACCTTCACTGCATTCTCCCTACAACCACCTCTGGTTCACCTAGTTGTTTTTTTTTTTAGATCGGTAGGCTGGGTGAGTGCCTCGATGGTCGTTACTCTCCTCCTCCCGCCTTGGAGCAGCGGTTGCAGAGCTACCGTCTCGCAACCCTCAATGGCGTTCCTCCAAATTGTAATATTTTCCACCTCCCTTTAATTGGGTTTCAAAATTGCAGCAGCAGAGCTGTCACTAAATAAAATATCCCAAGCTTGGAGGGAAGGTGACCTAGGCCTTGGATCCCCAGAGATTTTCTCCTCAAATGTTTTTTTTTCTCTCCTCCGTGTCTCAGGTCATAACTGTTAGTTAGCGTAGTATTCCCCAGTTGCGTAGGCAAGGTCCACTGTTGGATGAAGGGAGATGGTGTCCTTATTGCTATTCCTCTCCCTTAGGAGGTACCCTCATTTCTCTCTTGCAACCTATCAAACCCATGTCATTGCTAACCTCGCATCCCATTATGTTATCAAACTGCCTGATGCTTTATCTAGTACTATGTCTCACAACTACTGATTGCTTATGTGCTTCATACTACTATTTTCTTTTTGGGGATCCTTCATAAGGTACTTTTAGCCAAGGGAATCATCCCACGGCACCTCTAGGGGTGGAACCCTCTAGAGGATTCCTTGCCTTAGGTGCCCCTACAGGGTGATAATTCCTCCAGAATAGAGAGTGTGAATGGCCAAAACCTAAATAACACAGTTGCACAATCACAACACTATATTGGCTGTGTAGGCCATTGAACTGGAAGGCTCCACATATGGTTCGATGGACAAGTAGCCGGCCACTCCACTTCCTGAGCTTATAAGCAGTTCCTCAGCCTCCTTCTGAAGCATTTTCTCTTTGCCCCGCCATCCTCCCCTCTTCCTCCAGCGGCAGCGCCTCTCTCCTTGGGATCCTTCCTAAGGTACTTTTAGCCAAGGAAATTGTCCTGTGGCACCTCTAGGGTGGAACCCTCTAGAGGGTTCCTTGCCTTAGGTCCCCTTCAGCAGGGTGATACTCCCTCTGGCATAGAGAGTGCAAACGGCCAAAACCTTAAGGTAACACAGTTGCACAAGCATAACATTATACTGGCTTGTAGGCCATTGAACTTCTACTGTTGTATGTAAGCCCCAGGACATTTTTTTCAATTGTTTAACCAGGAGTGGCACACTAAGCTGAAAGCTTGTTTACAGGGGCAACCTGGGAGCACAGGGAAGTTAAGTGACTTGCTCAGGATCACACAGTATGCAAGTGGAGGCTGGAATTCAAACTCAGGTCTCCAGATTTGCAGCTTAGAGCCTTAAACCACTGCGCTATACTGCCTCCCAACATAGCGGTTGACTTTACACAGGTCTTACAGTGGAACAGTTGCTTCAACTGTGGGCTTTTAACCTGGATCACCATGTTCAAAGCTCAGCGTTCTTCTTCTCAGATGTTACTCTTTGTAATGCAACCTATACAGTGTGTCACGAACATACAAATGAGCCAGCACAAGAAGGCCATTTGGTAAGTCAAGTCTGCTTTTGCAGGGTCCCTAGCTTATGCCATTGACCTTGCCCTCCCTGTCTTTCCTTCCTCCCTGTCCTCAAACCCCCCCCATGGTCCCATGGGTTCCCCTTATGCCTATTCCAGGCCCTCTTTAGGCTGCCCACTGTCTCCTCTGATGCCACTTCTTTGGCAGCACATTCCATGTACTCAAGACCCTATCCATAAACAAATGCTCTCACACACCCCTCCTAAACCCTCCCCACTGGCCTTTAACTGTGGCCCCTCATGGTTTGGTTGCCTCTTAGCTTGAACCAACCTTCCCTATCCACTTTATTTACCCCTGTCAATTATTTGAAGGTCATTATACAATGGCAAGGAAAGAATCCTGGGCTCTGATTGGTCAGTGCCCACCATCACCAATGATGTTATCTCACTATAACATCACTGTATAAAGATCCAGCAGCAAGATGACCTCACCAACGCCCCCCCCCAAAAAAAACACTGCATCCCTTCATCTTGAAAGCCATTATCCCATTGACTTCACACAGTGTCACCCAACCACTTTCACAGTTCCCGCTCGGCAGCGAGGAATGGAACCAGATTCACACAGATTTAAAATTTATAGTAAGCACCTGACTCATTTCACAATCAAATTCAAACACTGTCTTCAAAACCAGAACAAAGCCATAACTGTAAATGGCTTGTCTGTCCCCATGCCTCTATCACAGCGCGTGCACAGGTAACCACCCTGCACTGTACAGTCGATGTCCGAAAACTTTGGACAGCACTCATGCCCCTCACTTTTCTGTGGTCCGTGTCTACTTCCAAAACACAAAGGTACAGACTACAGACAGCTTCTTTCTCCATCTGTACAGCTCCCAGCGTAGTTTCACCTGCTCCGACTCCTGTACTCACTGGCACAAACACCTGTCGAGTTTCACGCAGTGCTGACTCCATTAAGTAAATGGGTTCAGTGGCTGGAGTAAAGAAATGGTTCCACCGTTTAAAATGAAAATACAGGAGAAAACAACAAGGAAGAGAACAACTGATTGGTTGGGGAGGGGTGGTAACAAAGATTCCACCTGAGGATTAACACTAAAAAAGTAAAGAACAAAAAATCCAAGAAGTTCAGCACACGGCGTCATTCACGCAGCAACACTACCTATTGGCAAAGAGAAAAACGGTGGACTTTTTTTCTATATGAACATACGAACATACAAAGAAGCCAGCAGCAGAAGAAGGCCATTTGGTCTGTCTAGTCTGCTCATATTGCAGGATCCACAGCTTAAGCTACTCTCCCTGCCCTCCCTCCCCAATCCTCCTATCCTCCCTACCCATGATCCTTACCTCCCCCCTTGCTTATCCCAGTCTCTTTTAAAGCTGCCCACTGTCTTCAATGAGATCACACCTTCCGGCAGCACATTCCAAGTGCCCACCACCCTCTCTGTGAAGAAGTGCTTCCTGACCTCCCTCTTAAACCTCCCACCATCCAGGTTAAGACTGTGCCCCCTTGTGCTATGGTTGCCACTCAGCTTAAAGAGGCTCTCCTTATCCACCTTATTCATCACTTTCAAGTACTTGAAGGTCCCAGTCATGTCACTTCTCTCTCTCTCTCTCTCTCTCTCTCTCTCCTGTTTTCCAGGGAGTACATGTTCAGTGCCCTCAACCTCTTCATATGCCTTACCCTGCTGAGCCAGTATCATCTTAGTAGCCCTCCTCTGGACTCTTCCAGCAGCTAATGTCCTTTTTGGGTGTGGAACCAGTACTGAACTTCATACTTCTAGATGAGGCCTTACCAGGGACCCATGCGCGGCAGTAGTAACATCCTCTCTCCTACTGTTGATCCACCTAGATATGCATCCTAGCATCTTGTTTGCCTTTGCAACTGCTTTCTTGCACTGCGTGGAGTGCTTCAGGTCACTAGTGATCATCACTTCCAGGTGCTTCTCCTCCTCTAATGCAGATATTCGGACTCCACCCAGGTAGTACTTCTATCCTGGGATTCTTGCTCAGTGAAGCTTGATGGCAGAAAAGGCTTTACGGCCCATCTAGTATGCCCCACTATTCCCTTCTTCACACACAACTGCCCTCCCCCATTAATCAGCCCCATATGCCTGTCCCACACCCTCTTAAATTTGTCTACTGATTTAGCCTCATCACTCCATCTGGCAGTCTGTACCAGGGCTCCACCACCTTCTCTGTAAGAAACGCCCCTCATTGCCCGCATTCTATTTCCTTTGCAGTCTGAGGTTGTGCCTCTAATTCTTGCTCCTTCCTTCCTCTTTGAACCCCCTTCTCCTACCTTATTGAGTCCCCTTGCATATTTAAAGGTTTCAAACATTTCTTCCCTCTCCCTCCTTGTTTCTAGCATGTACAGATTTAGCTCTTTACACCTGTGCTTGGATGTGTTCCCCTGCGTACCCTGCACCATCCTTGTTGCCCTTCTCTGAACCATCTCCAATGCCTCTAGATCCTTGTGGAGGTGTAGCCTCCAGAACTGCACCCCATACTCCAGCTGCAGCTCTACCATGGCTTTGTAGAGGGGCATTATTACCTCCCTTCTCTGCTAGTAATGCCCTTGTCTATGCATGCCAGCATTTCATTGACCCTTCCCACCACCTTGCTACATTGGGACCCTACCTTAAGGTTTGAGGAGACTGTGACCCCCGGATCCCTCTCCTGTTATGATTTTTTGATTTTCTCTCTACCCAGTGTGTACCCTGCTCAGGTGTTTCTACTCCCTAAGTGCATCACAGCACACTTCTTGACATTGAATTTCAGCTGCCACTTCCGGTCCACTCCTAGACATCTTAATTTTTTCCTCGTCCTCCACACCCTCCAGGGTGTCCACCCTATTGCAGATGTTGAAGAGTAGCAGACCCAAAACTGACTCAGTGTCTTATGCATAACTTAGTATTTCTTGGCATTGAAGCCAAGCTACCAGATCCTGGACTACCTCCCCAGCTTTTCCAGATCATCCTATAGGTCCTGTATACTTTCAGCTGTGTACACTGTCCCGCAGAGCTTGGTGTCATCTGTGAATAGGCAGAATTTGCCCTTAATGCCATCCCCAATGTCATTGATGAAGACACTGAACAATACCAGCCCCAGCACCGAGGGCTGTGGGACTCCACTAGTTACCTCTCTATATGTACACATGCACACACAAAAATCAGAAAAAAAAAAATAAGAAAAGGTTATTTTTTTTCTATTTTATTTACAAACCAACCATTGTATAATAGTAATAATGCACTCCAGGGTGTGTGTCTTGCTGAGATAATGTCGCTTCTCTGGTGTTTGCACTCAGCCTGCGGCCTCTTGCCCAAACACCCAAGGTGTGATGTTATCCCAGCATGACACACACCCTGTCATGCATTATTGCTGAATTATCATATCCCCTCTCTCGCTCCTATCCCTCAGGGAATACATTCTCAGGCCCCCAGCCTCTCCTCGTAAGACCTTCCTGCTGACCCATTATCTTCTTTGTATACTACATTTTCCATCATAAGTGTAAACTTTTGTGTGCATTATGTATCCAAATGAAAACCACATTTGCTACAAGTTCACCATATATTTTTATTTCAGTGCCTTAGCGAGGAAATGGGGCATCTGAGCATCGCCCTGTGGAGCATAGTGTTCAGTACCTCCATTTCTTGGCTGGCGTATTTCTAATGGTGTATTCTGCAACATACAATGCAACCAACATGCACAAAGACATCACCTAATTTAATTTTATGCCATTCCTGGTCACTGGGTCTGTGTCACAGTTTGCAGTTGGGTAGACAGTCCCATTAAACTTTTTTTTTTTTTTTTTACAAAGAAACGTATACATACAGACATTGACAGCAGACAAGGACCATTTGGCCCGCCTAATCTGCACATTCTCCTTGCCTACTGAAACACCACACATCCTATATGATCTCCAGCTTTACCCCCCTTCCTTACAGCCAAGGTTCCATTAAGCCTATCCCATGTGTTCTTGAATTCCATTGCAGTTTTGCTCCCCACGACCTCCGCTGGGAGGCTATTCCAGGCAACCACCACTGTTTCTCTGAATAAGAACTTCCTCAGATCTCCCCTGTGTCTACACCCCTCCAACTTCATAGCATGACCCTTCATTCGATTGCATCTTTTTTTTTTTAAATACTTCCCACTTGAATCTTGTTTATAACCTTGCGGTAGTTGAAAGTGTCTCTCATATCCACCCTCTCCCTTCTTTCATCCAAGCTGTATATTTTTAGATCCTTTAGTCTCTCCTCATATGGCTTTTCATGCAGAGGGCTTTTTATGCTGACCCGGCACCATTTTAATTGCCCTCCACCAGACCGCCTCTGTTCTGTCTATGTCCTTTCGGAGATGTGGTCTTCAGAACTGGACACAGTACTCCAGTGAGGTCTCACCAGTGACCTACACCGTGTTAAAAAGCACCTCCCTCTTCCTGCTGGTTATATTCCTCCATATGCACCCCCCTTTCCCTATTCATATATACCAGTGGTGGAGACTCCCTTGAAAAGCACTTATTGACCCACTGTTTGTTGGAAGAGAGTGTCAAAGATCAGACTGTTATCAGTGTTTGACATTCAAAGTAGGGGAGACAGCTGAGGGACGCAGCAAATGAGCTTGATGTGCCCAGCCAGCAGACATATCTGGACCTGGATGCCTTCTCTCACGTCGTTCATGTGCGTACTGAAATGTGCTGTACCCTGCAGTGAGTCTTGTGGCATCCCTCAGGTGACCTCCTCTTTCTGATTTGACTTAATTTACTGCGTCCTCAGCTGTCTGGGGTGGGAGGACATTGGCTGATGAGGATTTACTGGTAACATGATAGCTCAAAATGAGATGAAACATCTTGTTTCGAGTTGTGACATGATTCCACCACTTTACAGAGTAGGGTGATTCACAGGCCTAGGTGAGTAGGGTGACTCTAATGGGATTGGTAGCATTGTACATTCAGTTCCCAAAACAGTTCTAAGAACTGGACAATCCTCGCGCATGTGTTCTGATCACAAGCCGATCCCACATTCAACATGCCACAGCCAAAGTAGCCCCACTGGAAAAATATGCTGGAAAAAAGGACCCAAAGAGATTGGAAACGAAGGTTACTGTGCACATAACACTAAAAATAAACTTACTGGAGATATCCTTGACTTGGTAGTAGTGGTAATCAAAAGCAGAGTAGAAAGTTCTAATGTATGTATATTTGGCCCAAAACTTCCAAGTTTGCCAAATATCTGTGCAAACATGTGACTTGAAATTAATATCATCATATGCATGTTGAAACCTTGTGTTCTTCTATGCAACTGTAAATGTGAAATCCGTAACACTCCCTGGATATCACAACAGTTGCTTGACCAAATGCAACACTGTGATAATCTCTGGCATAAGGCCTTAGACTAACAACTCCCACTGGACAGACAACAATATCGAGAGGCCAGAAACAAATGTACCGCCATCCGCCAAGCCAAGGCGACTCATTATCAACAGGCACTCTCCTCCACCTGGGGCTCAGGAGATTCCTGGAAAATATAAGGAAATAAACGGAAAACTGCCCCCACCTGCCCAACTCTCAGTTAATGGTGTACTACACAGGACCCCCAGTCCATTGTAGACACTATAAACATCACTTTTTCTGACCTCAGTGGTGTACTTCCCCCTAACTTCTTTGCCTCCCTTGAACCAGTCCCCGGTCACAGCCCATCTTCAAACATTCCCCTTTTTCAGCTTCAAATCATCACAACTCAGGAGGTCAGGAAATACCTCACCAAAGCCCTTATCAAGCCCCATGCCAGTGCTGACTCCATCGATCTGAATCTGTCTAGCCCTCGAGGAGGTCCTACAACCTCTCACTAAACTATTGAAACTGTCCCTCTGCCTAGTACAATTCCCCGCCCTCTGGAAATGAGCTATCATCACCCCTATCTTCAAAAGTGACGACCACTTGTCCCCCTATAACTGTCATCCCATCTCCCTTCTCCATCTCCTCACCAAGACCCTTGAAAAAATAGTAGCTGATCAGCTGGTGGACCACCTATCTAAACATAACCTACTGTGCCCCAAACAGCATGGTTTCTGCCAGAGCCACAGCATCACCACTGCCCTCCTAGAATACTCCTCCTACATCCACGGTGCCCTTGAATGAGGTCACCTTGTGAGGTCAGTGTACATCGACCTCACAAAGGCGTTCGACAACGTTAATCGTGCTATGCTTCTAGCCTCCCTGCCCTCCCTGGGGCTCTCAGTCAAAACAATAACCTGGTTCAAAGATTACCTGTCAGACAGATCCCAGCAGGTGAAAATCAACTCCACTCTATCAAACAACCTCCAGGTCCACTCAGGAGTGCCCCAAGGCTCCATCTTGGGGCCTCTCATCTTCAGCCGCTTCCCAAACTCCTTCCTCGGCTCATGCTCAGGAAAAATATTGCTGGACGCGGATGACGCAGTAATTTTCTGGAGCCACCTAAGCCCTGATTCCCTCCAGTGTTCCCTGCAGGGTTTCTTCACTGAAATTGAGACATTTATTTATTATTTATTTTATTTATTTATCTTTTGTTGACCGGTAAGTGCACTAGACAAATCCTGCCTATTTTCAGGCACGACCCGGGGGAGGGGGATACAGATGAATGCCAACTAACCTTGAACCAGATTAAGCTGTTGATGGTATTTTTAGTGAATGAGGGAAATTTGGCCAGGACACCGGGGAAATTCCCCTACTCTTTTCGATAAGTGCCATGGGATCTTTAACATCCACCTGAACTACCACCAATCCAGACAGATGGGACCTCGGTTTAATGTCTCATCCGAAAGACATGATTCAGTTTCCACCGCTTAATTCTAAACTATAAGAAAACGAAATCTATGATCTTTGCCCACCATTGGAGTCCTCATCGTGACTTCTCACTGAACATCATCAACTCACTAGGGTCCCCACCTGAGCTGGTTGTGTCGTTCAAATATGTAGGTGTCACCCTTGACACGTCCCTCACCTACCATGCACATATCCAACAACTGGCCTCTGCTATCAACTCCAGGCTTGGGCTTCTGTACCACCACAAACATTTCCTCGCCCCAATGGCTATCCATCTAGCCATGTCCTCCTTTGTCCTCTCCTTGGTAGATTACAGCACAGTTATTTGTGGCACTGCTGACCACACTGCACTATGATGCATCAAAGTCGCCCTCAACAAAGCGTGCATGGGTTGTGACGGATGGACACACTCCTGTGATCTCTACAAGTCTGCCACATGGTTGCCATTTGACGCTTGGCTTAGGTACCGTACATGCTTCCTGACCAAGAAAATCCACCTTGGTCAAGCTCCGCCTGGTCTGCACAGCCTCATCCAACCTGCTCCATTGGGTAGAATCTCCAAGCACTACTGGGACTTCCCTACTAGTCCCCTACTGTTGAACTTCCCTTGGTCAAAGAGCCTTTCTATACAGAGCCCCCACTGGCTAAACAGCCCCCATCTCCCTGGAGCCCAGGATTGGTCCATTCAAGACTAGTCTCAAAGCTCTTCTCCTAGAATCTTCAGCCTGTGACTGTCAATAATCCCCTCTTTCCTCCTGATCCCCCCCCCCCCACATGCTGGGGCTCTCTAGTATAACTCTAACTTATAAATGATTATGATGTACCTCAGACAGAAATATGTATCATGTATTACCTAAGCATTAGGAACAATGCTGGATCCTTTGCACCCAAAGATTATTGTACTGCACCCTCTGTAGGTGTGTTGTTTTTTTTTTGTAATTTTTGTGTAATCGCCTTCTTTCTACTGATCACTGTATTGATATCACCGTATGCATAATCCAGTTCATTGTTCTCTAATCCTGAATACTATATTGCTTAATACTGTATGTAAGTCCTTTCAGATCTTTGACGTGGAGTCTTTCTAAAGGAATCTATGACTCAGAGTTGTAATTCTGAATGTTATTAAATAAAAATTATACTACGTGCAATCATGACCTCTTATACATTATGCCATGTCCCATAGATGATATAAAGTTACACAACAGTATTCTAGTGAAAAATGGTATGCTTATTTTTCTGTTCAAATATCACAAAAGAAAGCAACACCAATAAATAATAATGGATGTGAAAAGTCCATTTGTTCTAGTAATTTGATGGTAATGGCCCCCTCCCCACTACTGCAAGTGACCATGGTTTCTTTGGACCAAAGGGACTGGAGCAGAAGAACTAAGTGTGGAAACAGTACCAGTCTGAAAACTTGATGTTGAATATCAGGTGAAGCATACTGGGGCAATAATCTGTAGAATCAAACAGCATCTTTAGTCCAAGCATATACCTGCATACCATTCCTTTGTGTAATGAAATTTAGCATGCAAAACAAAAAAATAGTTTTTTTTCTCACTTTGAATTTTGATGCTGTATGCAATGTAAACCACAGGCTTTGTGTGTGTGTGTGCACACTTACTTCATTGTGGTAGTGGTGCCTCAACAACACCCCAACCCTCCCCGAGCTAGACTCTTAGAGGCAGGGCTGATCATACTGTTCAGCTTCTCCTACTTCTGTGACACTGCAGTGAGCATCAGCAATGTGCAACTTGAGGACCAGCTTCAACAGACCACATGACATAGTGGCAGGGATGTGTATTTGATCATTCTGCATCTGGGTGCCACGTCTATACTGCTGTATGTCTGGCTTGTCCATTGCACCTAGCAACCTGACACTTTTGAAACTATTTCATGGGTGCATGTATCATGCAGTTTGAAGATGCTTGATGTGGAAGGCCAAGCACGGAATCCACCCCCGTCCGTAACATGCAATATTTGCACACACCTAGCCTCATAGTAATACACATGTAAGATGTTGTCATTGGCATGCTGCTTACCATGAAACCTGGGAGAGATAGCAAAAAGGAACGGGATGAAAACAAACAGGGTGGAAGCACCATTTGGAAGGCAATGTATACAAATGAAAGAAGTATGTGAAAAAAATCCTAGATCCAGAAGTAGAGATGGGCAATTTTTTTCTTCCACCAACAAAATTCTACTGGAGTGCTCATTTTGCTTCCAAGAAATTTTGCAGAATTTCCATGAAAGTTTGTGAAAGTTCACAAAAATTATGATTTTGGTTATTACCATATAATTTAAAAGTATTAAATCAATCTGCACCACATTTAGAATTTTGCAGTCCCAGCCCCCATACAAAAGTATACCAAGTTGCAGATCTCTAGCTTTAAAAATGACAGAGTTATAAGCCTCCAAACTTTCAGAAATTTTAAAACTACAGTTTACTAAAAGCATTTGTGATAATTGCACCACATTTGGTATGGTGATAATACCCATGCCCATACACACATGTGAAAAGTTTCCGATTTCTAGCTTTAAAGGTGACTGAGGCATAAGCCTCCAAACGTTCAGAGATTTTGTAATTACATTTCAAAATTACACAAACTCTCGAATTTTAAGCTAGTTTAAGTTTAAAGCTAGGGAACATATTATTTTCAATGTTTTTAAGCTTGTTGACCCTAAATATTAGTCTTTAAGGTAACCACCATGGTGCTGACGACCCGGGCTCAGAAGTGAACCCCTGGAAGTCGTGTCGAGAGGTAGGTCTTAGCTAAACCTTACAATCTCTATTTTCAAGTCTCTAAGAATCTTTCAAGAAAATCTGCATTTAAGTTTTCAATTATGTATCTCCAAAGGTGGCTAAATTCTAAGCATAGAACTATTTTAAGAAATGTTCACATGAATATTAAATTGATAGACTTTGAGCCCCTATAACATTCCCACCACTCATCCAAAATGTCATGAGACTTGACAGGCTTTTAGGGCCTGTACCAGACAATACGCATGTCACATTTCAGATGCCTAGCTTTAACATAGACTTAGTTATGGCCAATTAAAAGAATTTAGGAAAATGCCAAAACATTTTGTGAAACTGTGCAATTCACGAGTTCCTTGAAAATTCTGATGTATTCAGAATTTACTAGTTTACACCACCTCTACCTAAGGGCCATCATGGCAGAGGCTGTCCTGACATTGTTGCCATTAGCAAGTCATGGTGCAAGAATCATCATAACTGGGATATAATCATAACAGGCTATAATTGGTTCAGAAAGAATAGGGAAGGAAAGAAAGGGGGAAGGGGAGTGGCTCTTTATATGAAGAATAGCATAAAGGCTACTGAGATACAGGAAAATCAGGAAGGAATGGAGGTACTGTTGGTGATCTGAGAAAAAGGGAATGGAGCCGCTATTTGCACCAGTGAGATCTGCAGACCTGTTAAATTGGAGGAGGTGGTTGGATAAGGTTCTAGTGGAAACCATGCAAAAGATGGCAAACAAGGGAGAGTTGCTGCTGGTGGGGACTTCAACCTGCCAGACGTAGACTGGAGCTTCCCAGATGCAGCTTCATCTAGGCGCAGGGACATTCTGGACTCCCTGCTGGGGGCATTCCTCAGGCAACTAGTAAAAGAACCCACCCATGAGGGGGCCATACTGGACCATGTACTTAACAACAGAAATGGCGTAGCAGATGTCACAGTGGATGGCCACCTGTTTATCCAGTGATCACCGTACAGTGTGGTTCAATGTAAGGGCTGAGGCAGGATCGAACCACACAAAGGCATGGATCCTGGACTTCAGGAGAGCCGATTTTAACAAGTTGGGGGGAATGCCTCAGGGATGGCCTGGTGGGGGGTGATGGGGGAGAATGGATGAACGGTAGGAAAATCTAAAAGCAGGGATAGAGAAGGGAACAATCCTCAGTATCAGACAAGTAAGCAAAAGCAGGAGGAAAAAAGAGGCTGCTTTAGTTTTCAAAAGGGGTAGCCAGGAAGTTAAGGGAAAAAAAAATAGCATTCAGGATGTATGAGGAGACACAGAGAGATGAAGATAGAGAGGTGTACAAGGAGAAACAGAGGGAGTCAGGGAAAGCAAATTGGAGCGCAACGCTGCAGAAGGAAGAGAAAACTGCCCAGAAAGTGCAGAAAGGGGACAAGGTATTTTTCCAGTATGTAAGCATGAAAAGAAAGACCAGGGGAGGGATAGTAAGGCTTAGAAAGGAAGGAGGGGAGTGTATGGAGGGGAACTAGGAAAAAAGTGGGACATTTGAAATAAATAATTTTGTTCAGTGTTCATAGCAGAAGAGGAAGGAGAGGGACTACAAATTGAGGCCATGCAGGAGCATGGAAGGAAGGGCGAGAGACAGCAGTCAATTTACAGAGAAGCTGGTTCTGAGGGAACTAGCAAAATTGAAAGGGGACAAGGCAATGGAGCCAGAAGGGGTGCACCTTACAATACTGAAGGAGCTCTGGGAAGTGTTGGCTGCATATCTGACAGCCTTGTTCAACCACTCAATGGAGATGGGAGTGGTTCCAGAGGACTGGAGGAGAGATGACGTAGTCTCACTTCACAAAAGTGGAAGCAAACAGGAGGCTGGCAACTACAAGACAGGCAGCCTGACTTTGGTGGTGTGATGTGAAAGTAATGGAATCACTACTAATGGAGAGGATTCTGAAATATCTGGAATTCAGTGGCCTTCAGGATCTGAGGCAGCATGGATTCATTGTGAGTGATTTATTTAAAATAAATGTGCTAGATTTCTTTGACAGGGTGACCATGGAATTGGGTCAGGGTGGAGAGATGGATGTAACCTGCTTTGATTTCAGTAAGGCATTCGACACCATTCTACATCGGAGATTTGTAAACAAGATGGGAAGCCTAGGGTGGGTCATATATGCAGTAACCCACAAAGGATGTGGGTTATGCAACAATAACACATGACAAAGTGCGGTTATAAGCCTAGTAAAACATGCCCAGAGT
This sequence comes from Neoceratodus forsteri, assembly GCA_016271365.2. Lineage (NCBI taxonomy): Eukaryota > Metazoa > Chordata > Ceratodontiformes > Ceratodontidae > Neoceratodus > Neoceratodus forsteri. The sequence continues at coordinate 259,984,921 of CM057457.1, read as the reverse complement.
GTGTACTAAGGCACGAAGACTTGTGTTATTGCACTTATAAAATGGGCCCCTAAGTAAGTATTTAATAAAAAATAAAAAAGAGTAAAAAATATGGCAAAATATGTTTAAATTTAGGTTGTAATAAGGATGGTGGTAAAATAGTCCCTCTATTTCTATATTTTCTCTGGTGTGTGATGTCCACTGCATGGTGCCCCCCCTTCCCACACACACACACACACACACACACACACACAGAGATACTGGTTGTGTTGCAAATGTTCATACTGTACACTGTTAATACAGCACAGGAGAGATGATACTTTTACTTTTGTTTCAAAGATTTCTGACCATAGTTGAATGAGTGAGATGACTGCTGAACAGTTACTTCCGTTTTTGGTCTGCACTGTGAGCAGACTTGACAAGATTCATTTTTGTATGGTGTCTGCTCTCTTTGTTTAAGGAAGTTGAATGTGAGACACCTGTTTAGTATGTAGAGGTGATAGGTAACTGGGTCGAGCGCTGAGGACCGACTTCGGTTTTGTGATCTGCTTGGGAGACCACTGTGGACTTTCAAGATTGTGGTCAGTTTGCTGAGCAAAGTTGGGTGCCACAGTGATAATGCCACAACCCGATTGGTGACATGGATGGTTACTGTTTTTGTTTCTGTGTGTTAACCAAGATAAAGAGGAGTGGGGCTGTGCTTTGGCTGTGCCCTGGTGATGGAGAAATTAGTTGGAGTCTGAGTCTGGTTGTTTCCTCATGGTCCGGATTGTTTACTGGATTTATCGGAGAAGCTGGGGTTGTACAGTGAGAGGTAACTTTTAAAAAAATCTATTTTGTGAAGTGAAACTGGTCCAAAATGAGGCTTTGCTCTGGGGGGCACTACGGTATTGCTATTCTGGTGCCTTAGCTGCTGGCACGACCGTTCAGTGAGCTCTGCCAGTCAGTGTTTGTGTTAACTGTTGGCAGAGCTCATTGATTTATTGTTGTTATGGGGCTCAGGAGTGGCAGTAAACTGAAAACTTGTTCACAGGTGCAACCTGGGAGCACAAGGAAGTTAAGTGACTTACTCAGGGTCCACAGTATGCAAGTAGAGGCTGTGGGATTCAAACCCAAGTCTCAGGTTAGCAGCTTAGAGCCTTAAACCACCGTGCTATAGGTTGGCTACTATATCTTCTGATAAGGACACAGCTCAGAAGGTGTAGTAGCCAATTGGATTGCTGGATTTCCAAGGCCCATTTTATAAAGTGATTTAATCCACGCCACGGGTGCATTGTGAGGAATGAGGCCACAGGCCGAGTGCCCTCACAGCACCTGGAGTGTGGATTAAATCCATATAACCCCATGCTCTGGAGTGGGTTATTGCACTTATAACATGGGTTATGTTTAAAAAAAAAAAGAAACTCCACAAAGGTGTTTTTTTTCATGTTTAAATGGGGAGAATTTAATTGTTATTTTATTTTATATTTTGATGACCAGGTAAGCCCACTGAAACCATAGATGCCTTTTTCAGGGGCAACCCAGGATTAGTTATACAGATAATATCCCATACAATACATGCATAGTACATTAAGTGGAATGAATGGAACAGCAGTCTCAGTCTGATCTATGCCCCCTGATTTAGCCACTGCTTCACCATCCATTGTCTCTCTCCCTCTAACTACCCCCATCTCCTCTCCTTCCTCCCTCCAGATTCGCAGCCCCTGATCGGGTGCCAAGCAGCCCTCCACCAGGTGCGGCCATGGCTCCAGGAACCAGTCGCTCTGCTGCTCGCTCTCTTTCTGCCTGTCCAGGGATCCTCTGAGCCGGGTAAGGACTTCTGATTGACCGGGGAAGCAGTGAGTTGCTGCTATTGAACCAACGCTCCCCGGGGTCAACCCCGATTGGAACGCTGCTCTCCTCACTGCTACCTGATTGGCTGCTCCACTTTCTACCAATTTTTTTCACTCCTGGGCTGTGTGCCGTAGACTTTAGCTGGAAAGCGGCTGAAATTTTGGCCCGCTTCTCAATCTGCCCCTGCATCCTGCACCTGTCTGTTCTGTTCATGTGGTGAATACTCTGTGAAACCGATTCCGATTGTTACTAAATTGTTTAATTAAGCCAATTCGATTGTTGCTAAATTGTTAAATTATTGCACAGCTCTGCTCCTTAGTGCTGCCTCTCTAGCCCCACTAACCGCTTCGATTTCTTACTGTATTTCATGTCTGCTAGCGAATCTGAATCCAACTGTAACTGTTATTGATTCTGCCCAGCCTCTGTCTCTCTCTATGCCTTCTCCTAAACCCTGACTTCTCTCCTTTGGGCTTGAACCCCTCCTCCTGTCACAAATCCTGCTCCTCTGATTCCCCCTCTCCCTGCATACTCCCTTTCCTCTACCTTGCTAAATTCCCTGTTTCTACCCTCCCCTGGCGCCAGGCATAGCTCCTACCTCACGCCTGTCCCGGCTGCTGCCCCCAACTGCGCCTGCATTTCTTTCTCTCTCAGTCTGATCCTCTCCTGATTAGCCACTGCATCACCATCCATTGTCTCTCTCTCCCTCTAACTACCCCATCTCCTCTCCTTCCTCCTCAGATTCGTAACCCTGATCGGTGCCAAGCAGCCCTCCTCCAAACGCGGCCCAGCGGATCCAGGAACCAGCCACTCTGCTGCTCTCTTTCTGTCCATCCAGGGATCCTCTGAGCTGGGTAAGGACTTCTGATTGACCGGGGAAGCAGTGAGTTACCGCTATTGGCCAAACGCTCCCCGCAGTCAACCCCGATTGGACCGCTGCTCTCCTCACTGCTACCTGATTGGCTGCTCCGCTTTCTACCAATTTTTTTCACTGCTGGGCTGTGCGCCCACAGACTTTAGTTGGAAAGCGGCCAAAATTTTATGCCCACCCCCCCACCTCCCTCCAACCTTAATTAAATAGACGCTCACCACGCCCACCTCCTTAGGGTTCCTCCCACACTAGCTCCTACTGGCCCAACGTCAAGTCCCCTCCTCTCTCTCTCTCTCTCTCTCTTCCTCTTCTCCTCCCCCTCTATTTTTTCCCTGCCTGCTCCACTCTCTGACTGTTCACATGTCTGGGCCCTGCACTTGTTGTCATTTTCTCAGCTTCACCATGCTGTTCCTCCCTCTAACTCCCACCTTTCTCCTTTTCCTCCCTTCCCTTTTTCCTCTCCTTATCCCTCCTAGAGCCTCCTTCCCCTCCCCTCCTCCAACCTTTGAAATGACCTGGCACCTCCCCGGATCTCACCTACCCTGCTCTCAGGGCACAACTTCCCACAAAAAAGGTATCCCTTGCTGACTTTGAACACTACAGGCTCACATTTGCTAACCCTGTTACTCCCATGATGAACTTCCGCATCCACATCATGGCATGTGCCTGCCAACATAAACAAGCATTTGTCAATGCCGAATGTTGATTGTGCTGGTGTGTTGAGCTCACTCACTGCCCCTCTGTCACTCACTCAGTCTGTTTCTCTCAGTGCTGCAGGCTGCTGTTTTGTACTGGGCTCCTGCCTGCATTGGCACCTTGTTCTGCCCACTAAGAAATCCGCAGCTGTCCCGACAGAGCTGCGTTGAGGTGGCTTACTCCCCCTCTCATTCACTCATTCTGTTTCTCCTGGCGCTGCAGGCTGCCCTTTTGTACTGGGCTCCTGCCTCTGTTGGTGGCTTTTTCTATCCACAAAGAAATCTGCAGCAGTCCCAACACAGGTCTATTGAGCCTGCTGAGTCCCCCTCTCTCACTCACTCGTTCCGTTTCTGCCAGTGCTGCAGACTGCCCTTTTGTACTAGGCTCCTGTCTGTGTTGACACCTTTTTCTGCCCACAAAGAAATCCACAGCTGTCCCAACAGAGCTCCATTGAGGGCGCTCACTCTCCCTGTGTCACTCACTCATTCTGCTTTCCTGGCGCTGCAGCCTGCCCTTTTGTACTGGGCTGCTGGCTCTGTTGCGCCTTTTCTGCCCACAAAGAAATCTGCAGCAGTCCTGACAATGCTCCGTTGAGTTCACTCAGTCCCTTCTCTCATTCGCTCATTCCGTTTCTGGTGACTTTGCAGGCTGCCCTTTTCTATTGGGCTCCTGCCTGCATTGCCGCCATTTGCAACAGTTACAGTACAGCTCCAGTTGAGCTCGCTCACTCCCCCTCTCTCACTCACGCATTCTGGTTTTCCTGCCACTGCAGGCTGCCATTTTGTATTGGGCCCCTGCATGCATTGATGCCTTTTTCTGCCCACAAACAAATCTGCAGCAGTCCCAACAGAGCTCCGTTGAGCTCACTCAGTCTCCTCCCTCACTCGCTCATTCTGTGTCTCCTGCTGCTGCAGGCTGCCCTTTTGTACTGGGCTCCTGCCTGCATTGGTGGCTTGTTCTGGTCAGAAAGAAATCTGAAGCAGTCCTGACACAGCTCAATGATGATCTGCTCACTCCCTGTCTCACTCACTCATTCTGTTTCTGCCCGCTGCAAGCTGGCCTTTTGTACTGGGCTCCTGCCTGTGTTGCCACATTTTCTGCCCACAAAGAAATCCACAGCAATCACAGAGAGCTCCGTTGAGCTCGCCACTTCTACGCTCTGTCACTCACTGCGTTCTGTTTCTCTTGGCGCTGCAGGCTGCGCTGTGTCTCGAGGCTGCTGGCTGTGTTGGCACCTTTATCTGTCCACAAATAAATCCGCAGCTGTACCGACAAAGCTCCATTGAGGTCGCTGAGTCTCCCTCTGTCGCGCACTCATTCTGTTTGTCGTGGCGCTGCAAACGACCCTTTTGTACGGGGCTCCTGCCTTCATTGGCGCCTTTTTCTGCCAACAAAGAAATCCGCAGCAGTCCTGATAGAGCTCCGTTGAGCTCACTCAGTCCCCCTGTCTCACTCTCTCATACTGTATCTCCCACCGCTGCAGGCTGGCCTTTTCTACTGGGCCCCTGCCTGCATTGATGCCTTTTACTGCCCAAAAAGAAATCCGCAGCAGTCCTGACAGCGCTCCGGTGAGTTCGCTCACTCCCCCTCCCTCATTCACTCTCTCGTTCTGTTTCTCCCAGTGCTGCAGGCTGCCCTTTTGTACTGGCCTCTTGCGTTGGGGCCTTTTTCTGCCCACAAACAAATCTGGAGCAGTCCCGACAGAGCTCAGTTGAGCTCGGTCTCCTCCTCCCTCTCACTCATTCCATCTTAATCTATCCCAAACACTGATGTCCCACAGTGACCATGCTATTCTCCGTTAGGAGTGCAAAAGCATATTTTAGCCAGGATGTGAAAAATGACAGCTGTACTGTTCATAAGGAGGTGTGAAAGAATGCCACTGTTGAAAATGTGGCGTGAAAATATTATAAATTTCAGAGTTACAAGGGTGTGTGGAAACAGTTGAACGCATGCTTGTAACACAGTCGTAACCACCTGACTCTGAAACCATCCTGCTTGGGGACTTCAACATAAGTTGGCTCTCGGCTGAGGCAGGTGCGCTTAAGGACTTCATCCTATCGGCCAACCTAACCCAGATGCTGGACTCCCCTACTAGACAAAACTATAAAACAGGTACCAACACTCTACTGGATTGGATTCTGACCAGCCACCCTCATGGATCTCAAACCTCTGTCCTTCCTGACTCTTTCAGTGACCACTCCCTCATCAGCTATACCTGGTCCAATAAATTCCACAAACCACCTCCTAAAATTATCCACAGTAGAATGCTCCAGCGTGGTCAGCTGACCCACTTCAAATCCTACCTCCTCCAACAGGACTGGACTTCAATCTTCCTGGCGACTGACACAAACTTTGCACTGGATCAATTCACCCACATCTTTAACAAAGCCTGTGACCTATTCACTCCCATCAAGAAGCGCAAAGTTAAATCTCTATGTAACCCTTGGCTAACAGGTGACCTCCTAAAAATGCTAAAATCCAGGGACCAGTTATAGGCTTTGGCTAGATTCACCGAAACCAGTCAACATCAAAACTATAAGCAAGCACGTAATAACTGCACTAAAACCATTCGGAAACAGAAATCTGACTACTACAGAAAAGTTCTCACTGACTTCTGGGGAAATGGGAGAGATTTCTGGCACAACCTAAACGAAATCACTGGGAAACAACCCAAATCTATGCTGGCTATGCTCAAGGTTAATGGAAATACCATGCTTGACCCAAAAGTCACTGCTGATACTTTCAACACTGCTTTTACGGATCTCAGTACTGTTCTTCCCCCTAATTTCTTCAGTGATGATGAGGCCCCTGAAACCCTTAACAACATGCCTCTCAACAGTCACCCTTCCTTCCAGTTTAAAGTAGTAAACAGGAATGATGTCTGAAAGTCTGTCACTAATGCCATAAGCAAATCAAGAGCTAGCAATGACACACTTGACCTCAAGCTTCTGTCCCTCACCTTAGAAGAGGTGCTGGGGCCTCTCACCAGGACTTTTAATCTCTCCTTTACACTCAGCCAGTTCCCAGAAAAATGGAAGTTAGCCACTGTTACCCCTATCCACAAAAGTGGTGATAAGACTTACCATGGGAACTACCGCCTATCTCAATCCTGCCTCCCCTTTCTAAGGCCCTGGAACGCATAGTTTCGGACCAGCTCACCGAATAGCTGGACAAATATAATATCCTTTGCACGCAACAACATGGCTTCAGGAAAGGCCACAGCACTGTGTCAGCACTACTTGAAGTCACTGGTGCAATCCACAGCTCACTGGACAATGGGCAACTCACTGGGGCTATTTACATCGACTTAACCAAAGCCTTCGATACTGTCCACCACCACCTTCTACTTGCCCAGCTACATAAAGCTGGGCTCTCCCCAGATTCTATTACATGGTTTAAAAGCTACCTTGAGAACAGGTCACAATGTGTAAAAACTGCAGATGTGCTCTCTGATGCCAAACCTGTGTGCTCTGGTGTTCTACAGGGATCTATTCTGGGACCACTCCTTTTCAGTATGTTTCTCAACACCTTACCAGACGCCTGCACTGAACCAATTATACTCTCGCGATGATGCGGTAATCCTTGCCACACATCATGACCCTTACCAGCTGCAAGGAAAACTCCAGCATTGTTTCTCCACTGTTGAGAACTGGTTCATTCAGCATAAACTGATCCTTAACCAGAAAAAAACTAAGTCCATGATCTTCAGTAGTTCCCATAATAAACATAAGCACCACCACCTATCCATTAACACCAGTCATGATGACCCACTGGAGCAGGTCCAAACTTTCAAATACCTTGGGATCACACTGGACTCCCACCTCTCATACAATGACCACATTAATAATATTGCCAAAACTGCCAATGCCAGACTAGGCCTACTGTTCCGCCACAGGCACCACCTTACCCCTGAAGCCCTGACAGTTGCTGTCCAGTGCTTCATCGTTGCTACCATCGACTACGGCCTCATTATATACAGCTCTGCTACTGTCACTGCTCTCAAACGAGTAACCATCTCCCTCAGCAAGGCTTGTCAGCTCATGATGGGTGCCCAATGCCTTACACACACGTGTGACCTATACTCCCAAACCAACTGGCTGCAACTCGACAAACATATAAAATACCAAACCTGCATATTCGCAAAGAAAATTATGATGGGTCTTGCCCCTCCCAGAATCTCTACTCTCCTACAACAAAATAATTGCTGCAGAACCACCAGGGGATCCAAATCATTGAAGCTCCAAATCCTACGCTGTCGCATGACCCAAGATCAAAGAGCTTTTTCCTACTGGGCTGCCAGCTGGCTAAATGGTCTCCCCAGTGACATCACCACTGTCTCAATGCTCGGCTCCTTTAAAACCAGGCTCCGCCACTCACTGACAGCCTCTAGCTCCTGTGACTGCTATCTCTAACTGTACCACCCTTCTCCTGGACTCCCTTGACCACAAACGTATCCTTTGCTCACTGCCCCATTGGCACTAGCGTTCACTGATGACCTCAGCATCCTAGCACTTACCCCCACTGCCCTCCCCAACCCTTGGCACTTCGTGTCCTGCGACAATGCCTCCTGGCTGCAGCCCTCCCTCCCTCCTCTTCCCCTCCCTCCCTTTGTCCCACCACTTCTGCCTTCCTTTCCACCTGTCCTCCTCCACCTGCCTCCCTTTCACCCTTCCTCTTCCACACCCCTACCCTTATGATGCCTATTTCCTCATCCTCCCCCTCCTCTTTACACCCCCCACCTCTATAATGCCCCTGCTAGCAACAGTTACTGTATAGAACTATGTATTGAAAACTATTTGTTACAAACTGTGATTATGTACTGTCTTGTTGTAATTCTTGATGTGGAACCTTTGTAAAAGAGCCCTGGCTCAAAGGTATTTGTAATCCTAGACCTGAATAAATAATAAATAAAAAAATAAAGAACAAACAAGGTGAACAACTGAAACTGAATAAAGTAAAAAATACACAACCATATCCAGAAAGCCATACCATGAAGGATACCATACTAAACAACATTAGTAGTTACCACAAGTTATTGAGTACATATCACAAACATTATATATACACATAATAAGAATCAATAATGCAAGCTGCTGCAGAACAAGGGTAAAGAAGAAATTAGGACAGGGTAAACGAGGGTTGCTTTTACTCTAAGACTGCAGTACAGTGCTAATATGTACAATGGGGTGTGGACCAGAGAAGGATTTTAGTTGTTTCTTAAAGAGTGCACATGTGGGGTTTTTGAGCACCTCAGAGGGTAAGGTATTCCACAAATATGGGGCAGATAAGGAAAACGACCTTTTCCCAGATGTGTATTGTACTTTAGGTATAACAAACAATGGGAGGGCTGTGGATCTTAAGATGTGAGTAAACTGCCTTCACAGAATGATACAATAAACCACAATAGAGTGTGGGTTATTCTGGGATTACCATGCCTGGTGTGGTTCAGTCATGAGGGCACGGTCGAATGACCAAACCACCAGAAGTGGATAAATTCCAGCATAAAACACATCCTGGAGTAGTTTATTGCGATTATATAATGTGCAAAATAAAGGAAAGAGAAAAAGTTTAGGTGTCAAACTTTTTCTTTATTTTATATGAATAAAACAGAAGAGATGTGCTTCCGCAGAGAAAAATAGTCCTGGGTTGCTAGGTAGAAAATCAAAGACTGCCGTCACCATCCCCCCGCCTCACCTGAAGTGCACACAGAATCACAAAGATTAATGGAAATGTTCTGTTAGCAGTTTATGTTTTTGGTTTTAATTGTGTATTTTTTTAGATCAGTAGTATCTTTTATTTGAGCAACCTGTCATGCAAATGTTCCCATCCAATGGGTGGGAAAGCGGGAAACTGAGCTGCATTTTTTTTAATAGAAATGGGAGCAGTGAGCAGTTTTTTTTTTTTAATAGGCGAGGAAAAGAGAAGGAAGGAAAGAGCATGACAACAGTGTTTTTTTTTTAAGTCAATATTAATGGAAAGGCTCCTTGTTACAATCAGAGAAAGACACACATTGCCGGTGTCATCCAAGATCAGTTGCTACTGCAAGTCAGGTGCCAGGCTTCAACTGCGCATGTGCATCATTGACTGGTATGGCTCCGAAACACTGCTGCCAAATTTGTTCGGTCTGGACCAATCACAATTTGTCATTAGCAAAAGAACAAAAAAGAAGTGGCCATGCAGCATGATAGGATCTTGCATGAAATCATATTGAGGAACCAACCTGGCATGACACCGGCAAACACACAATAAACACCGCGCTTCAGTTTCTGTCACCAACAGTGGGTTGGGAAACAGTAAGAGTGAGCAACATGTTTTTGTTTTGTTTTTTAAGCGAAAAAAGGTTTTGTAGTATGTATAATGTGATTGAAGACTGTTGGGTCTGTGATTTCAAATATGTGGTCTGTTTGTAACTCCCATTTTAGTGTTGCAGTTTAGTGGGGAGTAATATGGCAATTTGGGGCTTTCATTTTGGGGTCTTGGATTGATTTTTGAAAGGTGGGAACTGCAGATGCAAGACTGGCACATTTTGCATGGGTTATGCTGGGATTTACTATGCTAGAAAGGTGCCAGTCATCCAATCAGATTCCTAGAAATGATAGTGCTATTGTATAATTGGTGTATCCTGCCAACTTGAAAAGTAGTCCCATAACTCATGCATATGTTATTTATTTCATGAACATACAAATGCCTGAAGTAGAGTCCTGACATGAATTCTGACATGTGTATGTTCATAAAATAAATAACATACAGTATGCATGAGTTAGTTTGCTGTAAAGTTCAACAGTGAGCCTCGCTGTGCATGTCTCTCACTCTTTCTCTCCCTGTGCCCGCTGCACAGTGCTGTTGCTGTGTGTGTGTCTCTGTCTCTTGCTGCTGCTTTTGGGGGGGACTGGGAACCTTGGTGCAGAACAGCCAGCTGTGCTCTCAGTGTGTCTCTCTCTCTGTCTGCAGTGCAGTGTGCTGCTCGCTGTGTGTCTCTGAAAATTCAAGTGAGAGAGAAGAGACTGCATGAATTCTGAATAACATGTCGTGGTCTCACCCTCACTGTTAATCTCCCTCTCTGTTAAAAGAGGTGCAGGGCTTGGTGTGAGCAATCACCAATGTGGATTAAGACTTGGCTGCTCACTTTCAGAGAATGTCTCCATCTGTCCACTGTAGTACCACAACGGGTGGAAAAATGCTTCGTGAGGGGATGGGGAGGGACACAAAAACTCCCTTTGTCTCCACTATGACATCATAGCTCTCTGATCACTGTATCTCTCTCTCTCTCTCTCTGCTTTATTTGTTTATTATTTATTATTTGTATAAAATCTGATTTACAGACCTTTGAGTTAGGGACTCATTTACAAAGGCACCTCATCAAAGAGAACAAACACATACAGTGACAAAATAGGACAGGGTACAAAATAGCACTAACAGCATACAGGGTTACAAATAAAGCACATTTCCATCATACATGATTACATGATTTCAGGTGGGAGGCCAGACAAGTCTTATGTTACAAACAGAGTGCATTTTCATAATACAGGTTACATGAGTTCATGCGATAAGTCAGAATGGTCACAGGTCACAGATACAATGTTACAGAGGGAATAGGCCTCCAGGAGACATAGGCCATTCAACAAATAGTGTAACTGGGTATGCATAGGCTGGGGTCAACGCAGGGATGGGTATGGACGGGCCCCTGTGAGCGGTGTTGGAGATTTTGCTGTCCAGAGGACTTTGTCTAAGGAGTATTGGTAACTAGGCCCTATTGGGAGGGGAGAGGTTAGGTGCATGTGCAGCAGCGGGTGGCAAAAAGGTGGTTCCTGAGTGCCACCTTGAAGGGAGCAATTTTTGGGATGCTTGCGACCTTGATTGGGAGGGAGTTGAACCAGGTGGAGGCCCTGTAGCAGAAGGCCCTTTGGACTAGGGATGTCTTGGTTCTAGGCACTCGGAAGGCAGATTTACAGGCCCCACGGGTGGAGGCAGTGGTGATGGTGGGGTGTAGGGAGGTGGTAACACCGGGAGAGTCCCAGCAGGGTTTTTTTGGCCAGTAAGTAGATCTGGTAGTGGATTCTCTCATCAAGGTTCAGCAGGTTGGAAGTGGAATACAGTAGGCAGGTGCCCCAGTCAAGAGTCTGCAGGACTTTTTAATAGTGAGGTGCACTTTTGAGAGTACTGTATTGTCATCAGCGGCGTAGATTGGGAGGCCGTAGTCCACCAAGGTAAGGACCGATGAGGTGATAGCCAGCCGGAGAACCTCAGGGGAAGGCAGTCCCTGTAACGATAGAGTTGCCCAATCCTAGAGTTGGCAGCAATGGTGAGGGTGCTGATGTGAGAGTGGAAGGTGAGTGCGGAATCGAAGGTGATACCGAGGTACTTGTAGGTTGAGACTTGCTCTAGGAGGTCACTGGTGCCGGGAAGAATCAGTAGGGGGGCATTTCTGGCCTTACTTTGATGGTGCATGAAGAGCATGGCCTTGGTCTTTTTTAGGTTAATGACCAGTCTATGGTCAGTGAGCCACCACTCTGCTTGATGAAAGGCATACTGTAGGGAGGCCTGAAGGGTTGCTGGGTTAGGGTGAGCAGAGAACAGCACTGCATCATCCGCGTACAGAAGAATTCTACCAGAGCATGTGGCAGGGAGAGTGTTGAGATAGAAACTGAAGGTAAGGAGCCCGAGGATGGAGCCCTGGGGGATTCTGGAATGGATGGGCTGGGTGCTGGACAAAGTGTTGTTTATTTTTACACATTGGGATCTTGAGGAGAGGTAGGAGTTGAACCATGTGAGGAGGCCTTCAGCAAAGATGCAGAGGAGAGTGGAAAGTAAAAAGGGATGGCAGACCATGTCGAAGGCCTTGGAGAGGTCGACGAACATGGCGCCCGTGACATTGCCAAAGTCCAGGGCAGTGTGCAGAAAGCTAGAGAACTCCAACAGAGCGGTGGAGGTGCTGTGACCAGGATGAAAGCCATGCTGCTCGGGGCACATAACGTCATATTTTACAAGGTACTCCATTAGCTGATCTGCTACCACTTTCTTGAAGGCTTTGGAGAGAGGGGGAAG